>JARBWK010000007.1:36236863-36572430 GCA_030556195.1 Anolis apletophallus | reverse complement strand
ACAGCCCCAGCGATGGAACAAATAGGAATCTATAACTGTGGTTGAGAAATTTCCCTCTTCTCCTCATCCAGAAAGGTTCTCATCACAGTGAAATAGATTTTTTTTCTTATGGCTCTGCGGCTTAATACAGATCCTTACCCTAGTGCTATGCTCTGTTTCATTTAATAAGTCGTGGGTTTTAGTTCTCTCCTTGGCTGGTACATAAATACCACCTGGCAGCTTTCATTCTCCTTTGGGAAGCAAACATTTGATCTTTGTTTCATAAACACAACACTTCCAATAACCCTCTCCCCAGTTTTCTCTTTCCTCCCCTGACTCCTGCCATCTTATTTATGTTTAGGGGCTTTGGCTTTCTAACATTTTTCTTTTTCAAGTCTTGTTTCACATTCATGCTTTGTTAGTCTGCCTGCTGACTAACTGAGAGGCCACTATAAAAAGAATTGTTTGCTGTTTGGTGGTACAATTAGCAGCAGTTCAACAGTACCAGTCATGGAAAACGTGTGCCAATATTTCTGGATATATCTCCGTGTGGTTAATAGATTTTTTTAAAAAATGAGCACATTTGACCTGTCTGCCTATTACTTGTGGTTATTTTCATAGCAGTTTTTGTAATGCTCTCATCTTTGGCAACCAAAGAGAGGACCTTCGCTGTGGAGATCTAAGGTTTACTTTTCTTTTAACGTGGCAGGGCAGGCGATCCCACCGCCACCATTTGTGGAAGATTCGACGTTAACTTGTATTTCGCTGCCACCATTAATTTATTTAGGCTTGACCATTGACTTGTAAAGAGTGGTGAGGAGACTGGTAATCCAAATGAAGTCACGGGGAGAGAGTTTTGAATCAAAACTTAAATAGTTTATTTCACACAGCTCACTTCGCTGACAGGAAAACTCTAACTGCTCTCTGCAGTTTCACACGTGATTCCTACTCCTCTCCTCAGAGAATCTAATCTAACCTTCTGGCTTAACAGCCAGGCACACACTGACTCTCTCTAAAGAATTCCGAAGGCTAGCTCTGGTTGGCTCCGCCCACCATCACCATGGCAACACATTCCCCCAGGAGGAACTGCCCCTCCATTATCACAGTTAACCCTTTGTGGTCTGTCCATAACGTGACCACTTAATATAACACAAATAACCACCTCATCACACACCTTCTTCCTTCCCGAATTATTTTTAATTCTCTGTCCAGAGTGAATTAAAAATACCTGTATGAAGACATTACATAAAACTTATACACTTTACACCATTATACATATTTACTCTAATTATATACAAATCATCAGTCATGTTTACCGAATCCAGTAAACAGAATCAGCGTAAATATGGGGACACATCAGCAATACAATCAATAATGTTAAAACATTGAATACACCAAATATAATTCCTGAAAAGGAAAACATTTTAAATACAGTAACAATACAATATAATGTGATAAATATCATTACCTCTACCTCTTCCTACATTAATCTCACTACCAACAAAATTTTCTCTATTTTGAGGATTAACAACCCAGCATTCTGTTTCGAGGATGTATTAACAACAAGTATTTCTCCTTGAATACTGCTTTCTCATCCTAATAACCTCCCTTACAGATGCTTCTAAACTAAAAACCCCTTGCGCCTTTCTCCAACAGTCTCTTCCAAGAACAGTTGAAGATACAGTATATCGCCATCAGGTCTTCCTGAATACAAAGTCACTTTTATAATGGAACGGTTTCAGTATGTTATCATGGAACTTTTTACCTTCCTTTCATCATAATCCTTAACAGTAAGATGAATTACATCAGACACCTTATTTGACATGTGTGTCGTCCAATAACTCATGGCTCAAACACAACTTTGGTTGCAATAAACACACTGTCCTCATCAATGTCTCTTCCTGGTGGTCTCTATGTTTCTTTTCACAACCACTTCTTTTCTGTCTTTCTGGCTTTATCCTTCGTCTTGGTGTCTCTCCAATGTCTTTGAGGTACTGTTTCCCATCTCACTGGTTGACCATAAGTCTTGCTTCTCCTGTCCCTTGACTGACGTGTTGATGACTACTGGGTATGGTGTTCTTCGTCTTTTCGCCTTCTCCTGCGGATGAGTCTCTGAAGGGCGATGTCGCTCCCCACAGCAACAGGGTGGAGACGCCAAACCTCAACCGCCACAGAAGCAGGAACCTCCACCGGAACAGACTGGTACAGCTCTGGAAGTGGAGACCCCACAACACAAGGCTCTCGATGATCATCCTTCACGAAATGTCCAACAGAAGTTACTGAAACTGTGTTGATGGCAGCATCAGCAGATTCGCTGGATTCTGGCATCCACAGGGAACATCCGAACCGAACTGCAATCAGCAGAATCCTCAGAACTCTCAGTGTCGACTTTCACAACACCAGGCTCCGATTCTGAAGATGCCTTGACCTCTGATTTAACTCTTTAGCTGCTGCCGACCACTTGTTTCAGTCTTAACAGCTGTTATCACCATCTTCTTTTGCATGGAAAGGGACTTAGTGCCTTCACTAACAATTTTATATTATCTGCATCATGACACTGCAACATACAGAACTTGACTGAGTCACCTTGCAGCACCTGGAAGTTTCAGGTTCTTCTGGTACTGGTTGAAATATTTTGAGTTTTTCCCTTCCACTGATTTGCACCCTTTTCAATTCTGTTCTTTGACTTCTTGGGTCTCCTCAATGGACGTTTGTTCCACCGTTCTAATACTAGTAAGCTCTGTGTCATCATTTGCTATATCGTTCCAGAGCAATTTCTTGCTGCCCTGTTCCCACAATGGCTTCATCCTGCAACATTAAAAATGCTACAACTTGGGCTTATTCTTCTCCATTTCTTCTCAGCAGTTGTTCATGAGCTTTTGACCTCTCTATACAGTTCCCATCATACTGAGACACAGTCCTTTCAAATGTTTTCTCTGTATGCACAACAGCAACAGGGCCCTCAGCTCAACCACACACACAGGAAACTTCATTGCTGCTGGAGAACAGAAGTCAAACTCCACATCTTCTAGAGATTTAGGAGTCCCATTCTTCTTCATCACTTCCCTTGAATCCTCCTCCCTCACCACAGCAGAAGTGGATTCTGTCTCATCATCAGAGGCATCTCCTTTGTTTCACGCCTCCCACATCTCCTTCTCTACTAATTCCTCCTCCTCCCTTCTTATTTCCTCTCTAGTTTGGTCATTCAATAACTGCAAGCTTGAAATCTCTTCAGCCTCTATTTGGTTGCATTCCAACTTCCCAATGGCTTGATTTCTTGTCATCTCTGCTTGAACCAAATTCTTTCCTACTTGCAGCTTACTGCTTCTCTCAATTCTGGATGCTTCCTTGCATTTGTCCATGACGCCTGCAGGAGTAATTTCTTCAAGTGAAGCTGAAAGCAAAACATCTTTTGAAGCTAATGGCTTCTTTAACTCTCCTTTCTTTAAATCTATCTGCCATGTCCACCTCACTGCTTAAGTCTTGAGGCTTGTGCCCTTATTCACAAAGGACTGGCAACTATCATTGTGAGGATCCAAACCCTTGCTCCCATAGGGAATTATTTCTCTCATTGACAATATTTGGTTTCTGGAAACATTGGACTTCACCTGCCATTATTTCCTCACTTTCTTTTTCTATAATTGTCCAGAAATCACTTATAAACATGTCATTTCCTTGCCCTCTTTCAAAGGCTGTTGCCTTAGTGTCAGTGATAGGCAGTGTTACAGAGTCATCACTTTCTTCTATTGTGTACCTAGGCTTCTCTGTATCAGAACCACCACTGGTTCTCTTTGGCTCCTCTTGTTCCTTTTTCTCTCCATCTTTTGTACTTTCCTTTTAAAAATCTGAGGTAACCTTAGATTTTTACCTTACTGGTAACTGTGGAGTCTTTCTCTTGTGTGGCTCCAGCATCTGCACTCCTTCCCTCCTCCATTCTTCCTTTGGAAGGTGAGGTAATTTCCAGCTCCCTACTCTCAAACAACTGGCAACAATTGTATCTGCCATTTTGCTCTGCTCTGACAGAAACATTTTCTATTACACCTTTCAGCCTACTCGGGGTGTTTTCTAAAGCAGGTTTCTCCTCAAGCTGCTTGTGGGGGAAGGGTTTAAACTGAGGCTTGAAATGTCCTCTCTGAATTTCCCGCCTTTTCTCAAGTGGCCTCTCTTCTTTCACCACAACTGAAACTAGCCCTTTATCTTCACGAAAGGCACATTTTTCTATTTTAAGCCATCTCTGGGCTTCCTTTTTCACTACAGCCGAAACTCGAAACACTTCTCTCTACACCTCACCTTCTTTCTCCTTTTCTACAGAGGCATCTCTTTTATTTTACGTTCATTCTGGGGTTTCCTTTTCCCTTCTCCATTTTTCTTCAATCTCCCTTCGCCACACTTCCAATCTCACCTTATCTACAAGGTTTTTCAACTTATCTTCAAGGTTTCTAATCTCCCTTTGTAATTTTGAGATCTCCTCAGCAATTGTCCGGCTGTGCGACTTCTTGCTGATTTGGCTTTTCACCATCTCAGCCTGTGCCCATCTTTCTTTCCATTGCTCATCATCCCTCTCAATCAACTGTCGGAGTTCTATTATCCTCCTTTCACCGATGAATTTCCCTCTCTCTATATCATCTTTAATTTCTTGCATTCCCTTTTGAAAATGCTTGTAACCTCTTCTCCTTCCGCTCTAATAGCTCTTATCATCCTCTGATGAATTATTTCACTCTTCTCTATCTCAGCATCCATTTGCTGCTTTTCTCTTCTTTTTAACTCTAACTGGCATTTCAAATTTTGAATCTCCTCAGAGACTGACTTCTGAGATTCTGCCATCTTTGTGAGTTCCATTTACCTCACACTTTTCTTTCAGGCCTTTACTTCAGCCTTCTCTTTCAGGTTTACCTCAGGACTTTTACTCAGCCCTCTCTTGCAGGTTTACCTCAGGACTCCAACTTAGCCCTTTACTTCAGGCTTCCACAACCTTTACTTTAGGTCTCAGCCTTTTACTTCAAGTTTGCCTCAACTCTCTCTTTTTAATCTTTTCGCCTCAAGCCTCCTGGCTTCTCTTCGTTCCTCAAGCCTCCTGGCTTCTCTTCTGCTTTCTAGTAGCTATATTTTGAGATTTAACTTTACCTCACAACACTTTTTCTTACTCTTTACACAGTCTCAAGCACTTTACACAGTCTCAAGTACTGAATTCAGATGTTACACGGATCTAAATCTTGTCACAATCTTAGGCACTAGATCAGATCTCTAACACGCATCCCAATCTTGTCACAGTCTTAGGCACTAGATCAGATTTCTTATACGCATCCCGCCGCTGTGCCACCATTTGTGGAAGATTCGACGTTAACTTGTATTTTGCTGCCACCATTAATTTATTTAGGCTTGACCATTGACTTGTAAAGAGTGGTGAGGAGACTGGTAATCCAAATGAAGTCACGGGGAGAGAGTTTTGAATCAAAACTTAAATAGTTTATTTCACACAACTGGGCACAAAACTTGGTTTGATACTTAATATAACTCTTCCGAAGAGGCACGACTTAAAAAGGTTACAAAGTTTCTATTTGTAACTAATACACAGTTGCAATGTTTAACTATTGCTATTACTTAGACCAGCGTCTAGCAATCTCAAACATACAGGCACTTTTGCCTTCTAAAGGCACCTTGCCTCTATCTAGCCCTCAGGCTTTATACAAACAGACTGGCTCGCAAGCTCAGCCCTCCAGAACTGTCTCTCTACAGCTCTCGAAACAGATTCCCAGCCGGCTACACTCCGCCGCTGACAGGAAAACTCTAACTGCTCTCTCTGCAGTTTCAATAACGTGATTCCTACTCCTCTCCTCAGAGCAGAATCTAACCGAACCTTCTGGCTTGACAGCCAGGCACCCACTGACTCTCTCTAAGAATTCGAGCTAGCCTTCTAGTTGGCTCCGCCCACCATCACCATGGCAACACATTCCCCCAGGAGGGAACTGCCTCCATTATCACAGCCAACCCTTTGTGGTCTGTCCATAACGTGACCACTTAATATAACACAAATAACCACCTCATCACAGCAGTGGAGAGAAAAATGAGTAAAATAAGAGAAAGAAAGGAATAGAGAAGGAAAGGGGGACGAGAAAGAAAAAAGAGAGAATGAAGAAATAGAAAGAAAAGCCAAAGAAGATATGTGGTAGGGGGAGAGAGAAAGAAGGGATGAAAGCCAGTCAGGTCCAACAACAACCAGGCAA
This sequence comes from Anolis apletophallus, assembly GCA_030556195.1. Classification (NCBI taxonomy): domain Eukaryota; kingdom Metazoa; phylum Chordata; class Lepidosauria; order Squamata; family Anolidae; genus Anolis; species Anolis apletophallus. The sequence goes on along the minus strand of JARBWK010000007.1, from coordinate 36,566,227 downwards.
TGCTGGTCATTAGGCATGGGAAAAAAGTTATGAAAATTAAAAGATTCGTAAGAAATTCGTAAGAAATGCTACTTTCGAGCTTTTCCGCACCTGGAACGCCAACCAGGAAGTGGACTTTCTTTTTTAGAACCTCGGGGCCAGGATTTTCTTAAGTGTCGTTATTAGGTCGTAAGGGCGGGCATAAGGGGGGGCACCCTCCTTCTCTCTCACCACCCTCCCGCCTCCCTTGCCAATATTATGGCAAGGCAAGCCCTAAACTCGCTCCTTCCTCGGCTGGAAGGAAGCCTGGAAAAATGTAAACAGAGGGATACTCAAGTAAATCTGCAAAGGAGGGCACTTTGGATGAAGGGCCCTCCTTTGCAGATTTACTTGAGTAATCCTCTCTGTTTACATTTTTCCAGACTTTCCTGCCTCTCCTGCCCTGCCAGGATCTAAGGCATCAAAGAGTATTGGGGTGAGAAACCAACCTAATGTATAATAGAATGAATGCTACTGTAAGTGCCTAATATTATAAGTAATCCAACTGGTCATACCTAATTCCATGCACATGCAATAATACAGCAGTAATAACAAGAGGTAAAATTCAAACCGAAGTATTCTGAGTGGTCCCTGCCTCATGCAAACGGGCTCATGCGGTGCAAACGGTGCAAACGGAAATTAGCCCGGGGGAAAGCCAGCTTGGGAGCACACACATACATATCTTGGGAGGGGGATTTGTTGAAGAATCCCGGCCTCATAGAGAAGATTCTGCAGCAACCCCCCCCCCCCCCAAAGAATATTGTATGTGTGTGCACCCTGTCTTTTCCCGGGCTAATTTCCCGGGCTCACAAAGAAGAGCCCGTTTGCATCGCATGAAGCAGGGACCACTCAGAACACTTCGGTTTGAATTTTACCTCTTCTTATTCCTATTGCTATTACTGCTGTATTATTGCATGTGCATAGAATGTAGGTATATGACCAGCCTGGGCAAACTTGGGCCCTCGCTCCCTCGGGATCGGAGTGAGAGAGAGGCAGCGAGGAGCGAGGGGGGGGGGGGTTCCTCCTCCTTTTCTTTTGCTGCTTCCAAGAATAGAATACCCCCTCCCTCCCTCCTTCCTATTTGGAGAGTCCCATCTAGAATTCAGTGTGATTGATTCAAGTTTTGGCCTACAACTCCCAGAAATCCCAGCCAATTTACCAGCTGTTAGGATTTCTGGGAGTTGTAGGCCAAAACCATCTGGAATGCGCATGCTCTGGCATACGAATTTCTAACGAATTTCGTTAGTACTTAAGTTACATTTCTGAAATTTTTGGGAATTTTTTTGTAAGTCTTTGATATACTAATAAAAAAAATCCCCCCCCCCATTTGATTTTAGAATCCCGATTTTAGGATTCTAAACCAAGCCTACTGGTCATATATGCTAGTAAATTATATATTTAAAACATGGAACATGTTTTTGAGTTAATACAACAGAGGCGCCATCTGCACTGCCATATAATGCTGTTCAAGGCAGTCAACTGCATTATATTAGTCTACACTGACCATGACAGTATAGATGGGGCTTAAAGGTGCTTGCAAACATGCTTCAGATGCTCTTGCTAAATGGCTTTAAAAGGTGTGAGCATGTGAAAGAAGATTTATACCACACCTGTCACTCACCTTTTGCCAGACAAAATCCGAGGAGGAGTTTTGCTGTGTTTGAAATCAGGATCAACTGATTTTGAATGATAATTTTTGGATTATGTTCTTGAGTTGGTAAAACTTAAAGTAACAATATCATCAGAAAACATGTATTTCCCAGGGTATGCTGACTAGTGTTTTTAGAAGGGAGGTTACAAGATCATTGTAGCTTGTGAATGTTGAGAGGAAAGGTCTCCTGGAAGCATCAATTCACCCTCTAAATGATAGTACAAACTGATGCTCTGTATGACCCAGGCAGTAGTGCTGTATCGGAAGCATTGTAAAACGTCACCTCTGTGAAATATGGGGTATTGATATTTGTGATAAATGATCTCAGCAGTTGCTGCAGCATAAGACAGCCCTTCAGTTCCTCTTCTTTGTAGCAACACAGCTTGGAGACCTGTTTCTGAAGCAACTGTGGAGAGCTTGATCTCTTTCAGTGGGTCAAGGGATTGCAACATCTCACACTGCTGTCAGTTTTTACTTGAAATCTTTGAACTCTCTTTCATGCTCTACCATCCACATCCACCAAGCTATCACTACGAAGCAGATTTTCTCAGTAAATTCCTAAATAGAAGTTGAACGGTTATGAGTGAGCCTACTAAAATGACAAGCATATTATTGAAATACAACCTTTGCAAGCATAGCCAGTGGAAATTTTCTTTTCTGTTACAAAGAAGGAAGAGGAAGAAAAAGTAATACCATTGTTATATATATATATATATATATATATATCTATATATATATAGAGAGAGAGAGAGAGAGAGAGAGAGAGAGAGAGAGAGAGAGAGAGAGAGAGAGAGAGAGAAAGTCTCAGTGTAAACTGCCAAGATGGTACACACACACACACAATGTGCTACTATATAGTTTTGTTTCTATATCATTCTTGTAAAGGTCTCCTTCTCTCTACTTTTTCTTTTCTAGTATTCAAAAGCTGAATGCAGAATTCCATCATTGTTATGACCAAAGCTTGAATGAGAACCTATGAGTGGGAAGGTGACCAATTAATTCCACACAAACAACAAAACTCAACTTCTGTTCCTTCAGTGAAAGTGAACACTTCAGAAAGCTTTTTTGTCACTTAATTATTTCCTGGAACTTGCCTGTTCTTTTTCTTTGTTACCCATTCTCTCTGCTTCAGTTTCTGAGGAATAATATGTTTTAATTCAATGGCCTGTACTACTTAGCTTCATGGTTGTTTTTTTAAAAATAAAAAAACCCACAGTATTTCTGGCAAAAAAAAATCTTCTGAGCTATTGGTTGCTTTGTGGCACAGAAATGAATGTTGCTTTGTAATTCTCTCAGCAGCACTTTACTTCCATATCATAACCACCTGAGGATTTGCCCTGTGGGTGTTCTTTTACCGTTGCAACATGCACGCAAAAATGTAGTCCTTTAAAAGTGGCATCAGCCTTATATTTATATTAAAATACTTGGCATTCATCTATTTAAAAGGAGAAGCCACAGGAACCATTGTCACCTCAGCATTCTTAATGAGGAAAAAATCGGTTTCTGAAATTATTAACATGAAAAACACACTTGAACCAATGTAAAAGTATAGCTCAGCATGGGGGATAAAGTCTTGTTTTATGGCAGGAGAGGTAGGTGGAACTTCTGCAGAATGCAGGTACAGTTATCCATGCAGAGATTTCATTCAGGGGGTCTGTGGGGAGCAATAATGTTCATTTATTTCAAGAGGTAAGGGGAGGATAGAGGGAAGGAGGTACTGAATGGGGTGAGTTGCTACAAATATGCAGTATTTGTAATTCAAAACAGAAGAGTGGGCAATAACCAGAAGACTAAACCTGTGGATTTCATTGGATTTCAGAAGCAATACAACATTCTGTTTGCTGACCAACAAGAGGAATAAAGAGACCAGATATCAGAATATATGTTGAATAAGAGCTACTTAATTCAGCTATTGTTTAGTGTTTATTTAATATTATTTGATATAGGTTTAATATTTAACTCTGTAATATGCATAGGTGGGAACAGCCTCCCAAGAAAGCATACAAGAGAGTAGGTCTCCAACAAATCCCCATCTCAGCTCCCCTTGGTGAACACTAGAGATCCAAGAAGAACCCAATACTTGGTTGTTCCCTGATCAACCCTCAAATAAGGCAAATTCTGTGTATCTGTCCCTCAAGTTATGTGATTTAAAGAGAGAACACAGCCCCTGAGCTAGTTCTAAGAGCACTCTCCTTCCCCACCCCTCAGATCCAATGATTTAAACTTTCATAAGTCATCCCTTCACTGAAATGTGTGGCATAGGTGTTCACTGTAATCTTAGGTCTCATCTACACAGAAACTATCATCCACTTTAAAGTCTTGATGAGTTTCTAGATGATGCCCCCCCATGCAAGCTCTAACTCACATCCAGCCTGAAATTTCTTTCTTTAAAAAACCAAATAACCAAATTCTCAGTAAAAGATCAATTTCTTCCCTATTGTGCTTATTGTGCTAATAAGGCACAGAAACAAACATTTTGGAAGTTAGAACACAAGTATAAATAGCAGTTGGGGAAGAATAAGGCTGCTTGGACTGCCCAGCCAAGGAAGGGAAAATAAGCCACCACTTGTTGGCCCAGTATTGCTGAAGCTCTCTGCCTTGCCTTCAGGGGTTGCAAAAGCAATAGTTAGTAAAGGTCTTTGCCGAGAGGTAAGGGGAAAAGCAAATTAACCTTCTGGATTTTTCTTTTGGGGGGGGGGCCTATAATTTGGATCAGAAAGTGAATTTAAAAGTCCAATGGGTTTGTCTTTCATCTTTCCCCATTTATGTTTTTCCTATGTAGACAATCCACACATACACTGAAGCTTTTAAATCCACATTCTAATCCAGATGTGAAATCCCGCCCACTACTTTTCTCCCCGATTTCCTGTCACAGACAAGGGCAAGGGTCCCTTGTTCTTTCCCTTACTAGAAAAAGCAAACAAGGCTGTCAGTTCCTTGCTGCAAATTCCCAAAGAGTTAAGAAGGACAATATAAACTACAGTAGGCAAGGTTGGAAGTCATATCTTTCTACACATTCCTTTGCACCCCAAATCTTTCCCTTGTAAACTTCTTTTTCTTTCTGCTTACTGTATGGCAAGCTGCTGTAGTTACCCCACCAGACCCTCCCCTATACATTCCTATTTGTCTTAACCTTTTATATTGCTAAAAATAGAATTCTATGTTTTTAATCAATAAAAAATATATATATGGAGAGAGGGGGGGGGGATGTTAAGTGGAAATGAAATTCTCACAATGCATTCTGGATCACTTGATAATCTCAACAGGCAAAATTGCTACGTCCTAGCCACCTCTGCTGTAACAGCTTTTAGAAATTGCCACATAGGGATTTTAATGGGGAACAAACTTCCATGCTCTGTTTCTGACCTATTCTAGATCTTTGAAGGATACAGTCTGATTCCTATCTCTTCACAATTAAGAATTAACTCTCCATAGAATACAGGTGATGTCTAAATGAACCAAAGAAAGTAGACTCACCTTTGAACTTCTGTTGAGAATCAGCATGACATACTGTTAGATTTTTCACACAATTACAGCATCCACACACTAACTCAGCTTATTTGAAAGCTTTCTGGGAACCAGTCATCCCAGTAGTTTGGAAGTATGAACCACTTAATTAGGATGAATCTGACCCAATTATGCTGTATATCCTCAAATCCAATAGATCCACCATTGTGGCCCTGGTCATAAGCAGTTCCAGTTTACTGATAACACTACTTCTAGTGAGGTCACAATAGGGGACCCAGCCATGTGACCAAGGACCAGAAAACCTCTGTGGGGGAAAAGTGTGTGGCTGGTGGCACAGTGACAGCAGTGTCACTCTCAGCTCACTCTTAGTTCAGCCAGACATTTAAATGATCCTGAGCTGGATTGAAGTTTCTCTAGGGCACTTTATGCCAGTATATGTGGGTAGATTCAGCTACAGACTAACATTATTACAATTTGTTTAATTTTCCTTTAATTGAAAGACAGAAAATCCATGAAAATTCAAATAGATTGGAAGTTCTTTGGTCATTTGGTAGTGCCCAATAATTAGCCTTCCTCTGTTTCCTCCTCATCACCATGTGATATGATCTTGGTGTGCATATAGTATTCAATGCTAGTTTAAAGAAGTAGGTAGTAGTAATGCTCCATGTCTACATTGGTCTTGAACCTCATTTGTTTTAGAAATACGTGCAGGTCACATGCAGTTTGATTTTAAGAGTGTTTTTCCTCCTTAGAATGGTGAATATTGGTCACTGTATTCCAGAGAAATTCATGGCTTATATTTTCCAGACCTTAAAAGTCCCAGAGTAAAACTAGTCTAGGTTCATTCTCTCCATGTGCTAAACAGCCAAACCAAGAAAGCAATCAAAGACATGGAGAATGCCATGATGTTCCATGCTTTGGAGCCCTCCTCTATTTTGTGACCATAATAAAGACCATGTCAACATCCATGGTTCAAAGTCAACACTATGATGAATGTGAAGACAATATAAGAACAAGAGAAAATGAAGATGGAAGAGGAAAAGAAGGAAAGGCAGAGGAAGAATAAGAAAAAGAAATAGCAGTATGAGTAATCTAAGAGGGAAACAAGCAAACCACTTGAATTATACCATGTCTGCTTCATTTCAGATAAGAATAAAAGTCCTGGAAGTTTAGCCAAATCCTTCACCAAAAATGGAAGTACATTTTTCAGCATACTTGTCCCAAGACGCATGTCTCACAGATAATTTCTCCAATATATTATGCTTCCGGGGTAGATAAAGGCTTTTTCCTAACACGCAGATTTTGTGTATTCTTTTTTCCCCTCTTATGCATTTCTCTCTCTCTCCTTATTTCTGTAACCCATAGAAAAAGTCAAAATATTCACATATCTGCTTAACCATACACATATTATTGTCTAATTCATTGATCTATTAGGAAAATGCATATTTGTGACAGTAACCCTAATATAAAAACTGAATGAATTTACTTTGAAGCAGGCATTGATGCTTATCTCTTTCATTTTATTACACTAATGAGGTCTGGAAAGATCCATAATTTTAGAAGCAACATCTTCAATAATGGCAAAATATGAAATAATATGATTGATCTCTGCTCAAGTAAGGCATTAAAAATCTACCAAATAATAGCCCAGATCCTATTACTTAGCTGTCACAACTAACATATTGAATCAATTATTAAATAGTGAGTCAACACATACATGGAGCCTATTGAACAAATGGGCCTATTCTAGGATCAACTAAAATAGAATTCTGCTCCATGTGATTTGTAACAGATAACCTAAAAATTCCCCATGTGATGAGATTCTTAGATTACTCAAACTATCATAAATTGACTCATTCTCTAAAAAGAGGTGAATGGTTTAATTTCTGTGCTCGGTTGCTGTGTTGCGTGCCTTCAAAACTATCACAGGTTTGTTGTTGTTGTTGCAAGTTTTGTTCAGAGGGGCTTCCCTTCATCTTACTTTGTTAATGAGAGAATATGACTTGTGCATGATTACTCAATGGATTTCCATGACCAAAGGAGGATTCAAACTCTGATCTCTAGAGCTACAGTCCAACATTCAAACCACTATACCAACCACATTATTTTGAACATGGGCCTGATTTCCAAGTTGTGAAAATTATCATTTTTAGTTGGATGTACAACTCTTAATTTTGTTATTTTTGTGTTTTGGTTTTACATAGTTTGTTGAAATATATAATTTTCAATTGCTTAAGCTTTGTAACAGAAGCCCCTGATGGCGCAGCAGGTTAAACCACTGCTGAACTTGCTGACCAAATGGTCAGCAGTTTGAATCCAGGAAGCGGTGTGAGCTCCTAATGTAAGTACCAGCTTCTGCCAACCAAACAGTTAGAAAACATGCAAATGTGAGTAGATCAATAGATACTGCTTTGGCAGGAAGGTAACAGCACTCCATGCAGTCATGCCAGCCACATGACCTTGGAGGCATCTACAGACAACACCAGCTCTTCTGCTTAGAAATGGAGATGAGCACCCCTCTCCGCCAGAATCAGACACGACTATACTTAATGTCAAGGGGAAACTTTTACCTTTACTTTAAGCTCTGTAAAAATAATTCACACATAAGCATTACTATTAAAAATAGATGGCGTGGCACTAACACATAGAGCCAACATTTTATTTGTGATAGTCTTAGAGATAAAAACAATTTCAACTCTGCTCCTGACATATAACATACCTGTTCCCTTCTCTTCCTTTCCCTGCCCTCTGTTTCCCCTGACACTGTAGCATACACTTTGGTTACAGCAATATCTGTTTTGCAGATTTTGGAATGCAGGCATCAAAGACAAAAATTCAATGGGCACATCACTCATTTGGGAAATTAAGTTTGACTATGTCATGCTGATTTTTTGTCTGAGTTTCCTTTTGTCTATTAGGGAACTTCTGTTTTGATCTGTTTGTCACGACTGTGAGGTTACCCATTCTGTAAAGGCTTGATAAAAGTGTATTTGTTCCTTTAAACAAAAATATAAAGTCAGTTCTGGGACTTCTGCTGTATAGCACAAATGTTGGACTGCACAGCTGAATGTAGAGTGACATGACTGTAGGCGAATTGTATGCCAATTTGTCACATAGCTGTTCCTAGTATTGATGTGCGCTTGTTTTGTAATTAATGGGGGGTGGGAGAGAAGCATTCCTTATCAAACAAATGCTATTTTAAATAAAAGTATCTGACTTTCTTCCTTCAAGTCATTACCCATTTGTATGCATTCATCCAAGAGAGGTGAACATCTCTTCCTTTGATGTAATCTAACCTGCGAAATCTCCATCAGGCCCACAGAAGTCCCTTCCTTTTGAATCCCCAAATTATGCTGTTATCCTCCATAACTAGGTAGAGCATCGATTGGTCATCAGGATGAATGAAGGAAACACTTTTTTCTTCAGTTATCAACTTAACAATTCCCTAACAAGAAAACAAAGAAAAAGCAAGAATTTTGTCTCTACCAGCGCTCCAAGAACATTCAACATAGACCCTGAAACTTGGCATGAATACTAAAGGATTCTGATTATGTACAGCCAACAATGCACATTTGCTAAAGATTATAGCACAGGACCCCTGTGAAGGTGTAAAAATAAAGAAATTGCTTTTTAAACTCAAGAGGCCACCTTCTTATACAGTTCTAGGTCTCCCAGCATGACTGTGGTTAATGTCCATGGAAGCTGAACACAGATTCATTTTGGAGGACCTAAAGATTCCCAAAGAGGCATTCCCTCTATTCTCTGATTCCTCCAGCATAACTGCAAGAAGTTAACCAGATGCACACCGAGGACCTAGAGAATCCTAAAGAGAATGTTTTAATCAAATTCATGCATAATCAAATTAGCAAAAATCAAAGCAACAAATCTTAAAAATGTAAACCAAACAAAACATGAAAACAGAGAACCCCTCCCCATGTATATTATATCTATTACAATTCTGTGTTCTGCCTCAAACTAAAACATTTTTGGTCTCAATTTCTTGGTCTCACATTTCTCTTCCCATACACATTTGTGACATAAAGTATGTGTTGTTTGTTCAGAATTCATGCTAGACATTGAAGAGGATAACACCACTTACTTTGCCTGCCTCTTTGCAACCATGATAGCATATGAAATACGTAATACTTGATCCAGGCAGGAGGAAATATTTTGACCTGCCCCTTAAAGTCTCAGAGTTTGCTTTATCAATACCAATGCAAGCAGCTATTTACACAACCACAAGCAATATCAAAAGGTAGTGAGCGATTCTTTTTTTTAAAGAAACAAACAAAAATTTAAGTGATTAACAATATGCAGTTCTAAGAAAAGCAGGATTTCAGAAAGCTAATAAATAAGCATTTAACTAATGGCTCTGTCATCTCAGCAGTTTTTCCTATGAGATAACTCATGCAGTTAAAGGTTGCAGTAAGTGTGTGTGTGTGTGTGTGTGTGTGTGTGTGTGTATGTATATATATATATATATATATATATATAAACTTTAATGGCACTTAGGGAATTACAATTTGTGTTGCATTAGAATGATTAATATCTTCTGAAATCTTTTCCAGCATTCTCCATTAACTTACTTTGGCATTTCTGGTGTAACTTGTGAAGGTTGTTTGTTGAAATGTGGCATAATGTTTTAGCATTTACTATACAACAGAATGCATTTATGCTTCACTTATGAGTGCTAGTGGCTTCTTTAGATTGGCTTAAAGAATAATGGATTCCTTCAATATAGGTCCTTGGAGTTTGTCAGTTGTTACCATCATATAAACTCATTCTATTATTTTTAAGATGCAGATCTGCATTAGGTTTTTTCTAAAAACAACAACAACTGGGACATGATTTCTTGGGGTTATGAGAGGGGGGGAGAAAGAACAGAGTTGGAAACACACAACAAAAGTATCAGTAAATACCATGTGATATGATCTCAGTGTGCATATAGTGTTCAATAGGCTTTTGCAATTCAGCTGTCAAAAGTAATATACTTTATTGAATATCAGCCAGGGTCTGACTAACAAATGATTACTTCAAGGAAGAAATAGAAGCTCAGAATTTAACTGGATTTCTCTTGATTTTTTTTCTGAAGCGATCATTTTTTTCTAGTTTCTTTTCTGTGTCTTTTCTTTCTGGCTTTGACTTTTGTTAATAACTGTTAAGCTTCTTGTTCTTCTTTAAACTGCAAACTTGGTTCTTCAATACTTAAAGCTTGTTTTTTTCTGAGTCTTAAACCTAATTTCTTCAACCTCTGCCTCCTTAAACTGACTGAGTTTTTAAAAACATTTGACTGAGGGCCCTTCTACACATACTGTAAAACCCAGAAGTAACTGGGCTAAAAGGGGGGTAACTAAATGAAGTTTACCCAAAGTGCAGGAGAGATCGGCTGATTGGGTTGTCAAATGGAAACACAGGTGGTTCAAAGGAAGCACAAATTGAGAGCAATTTGAACTCTGCGAAAGTCTTTATTTTACACTTTATAATCTTAAACATAGGTTCAATTAAGAATTGGGGAGGAGAGAGATCCAGTGGAAAACTATAGAAAAAGGAACTGAGGGCCCTTCCACACAGCCCTTATATCCCATGATCTGATTCTAGATTTTCTGGTTTAAACTGGATTATATGAGTCTCCACTGCCAGAAAACCTGGGATAATCAGATAATCTGGGATCATATCATGGGATATAGGGGCAGTGTGGAAGGAGTTTGAGTCTCAAGAAAGAAATCAGTAAAGGACTATCCTTTCCCTTCCCAAGGTGTGGAAGTCTGGTAATACTTCTTCTGCTTTACACTGTCATACCCGACTTGGATAGCAAGGAGGAGGAGTTACTAGAAAGGCCAGCAAAGGAGATGGAGGCAGAGAACTCCTAGCAGTTTGCCATGTCTAGCTCAGCTATTGCTGAAGTTAAGCCCACAGCTGAAACAAGCACATCACAGCAATCTGTACAAGCTCCAGTGGGTGAAGCTGAAGCAAACCTCAGAAGGGTTAAACTTACCCACACCCTTAGAGTGACAGTTACAAAGGATAAGACTTTGTAGGTCTCTTAGGTCATACAAAAATGTTCATTAATCAAGCAACAGTTGAGATCTTGAGATATAAATCTATTCAGTGCTGGGATTCCCTCACTGAGGACAATGTTAACTGGCTCAAATCCAAAACCCATTTCTTTCTAGTGCTTCTGATTGTGGGCATGACCGTGTTGCAATTCTGGCTTAATTTCAAAGGAATTAGGAATCTCCTGAAAATTCATGGCTGAAAATAAGTTATTCTAGCAGCATTACTCTGCTTCTTTCTGTGTCTCAACAGATCTTCGCTGTTTCTTCATCAGATCAGGCCCTTGACTAAACAATCTACATAAGACACATAAAAAGGATTGGAGAGAGAAGCAGAGAAAATGAAATATTTGTGATTAATGTTCTTTAGTCAATCACAGATCCCCCCCCAAAAAAAAAATTATTGTCCTTTAGATAGTTTGCACCCCATCCAGACTGGATGTATCTGATCATATCCTGCATTTTGTAATCTGCACTTTCCTCTCTCATCTCTATGCTTGAAAAACACATATTATAAAATGTCTCACTGTATGACTATAACCTTTTATAATTGTAAGTACATATTAACTGAGCTGGAAGAAAATGATCCAGAATGAGTTCCAGCTGGTATGTATGAGTATTTATCAGCTGGCAGTCATTGTTTTGCATATTCACACCTAAGCAGCCTTTGTGTGGCAAAGTAATCACTTTGTCAAATATCCTCAGCCACAAAGCAAAATGAAGCTAAATATAACCAGAAGATTCTATGTTTTTCTTAGCAGAACTTTATGTGGAATATGGTTTTATTATGACAGTGTCATTTAGCAAGCAATTGGTCAGATGGAGGTCTATCCAAAATTAGTAATAGTCCTCTAGACCTGGAGAGCATAGGCTTACCACATTTAACTTCTTCAAGCCAGACATATTATACAAATATTGTTCATTTCAATCTAAATGTGCAAATTTCTTCCATTTGCATTTTAGTCATGTAATTGCAGTACATTAATTGTTGCAGTTATTTCTCCTGCTGTTTCAACCTTCATACATTTTTAAAAATTACAGCGAGGGTGTCTTTTCTTAGTTATTTGAGACTGAGATAATGACTTTTTGAGTCTGAGAGTGTGTGACTCCTCCAAATTAGTATCTGGTTTATAATACTTGCCAGTCACATTATCAATATGCGTACTACACAAGGTAAGCTGTAGAAAAGCAGCTAAACAAACACAAACGTGGGACAAAGAGTATGCAAAATACGTATATCAAATTCTTATTCAGTAAATAGGCTAGCATGCCCAAACACATTCATACAATCAATACGAATGATCAACATATTGAAGTCCAAATGGACTCATAACGAAACATGTAAGTTCGCTAGATCACAGTACCTTTACCAGAGCTGTATGGGAGAAGTAAGTCCAGACAGGTGTTGATGTGAGTGGAAGGAGGTTATTAGTCATTCTACACAAGAGTTCTGCACAAGAGTTCAACACAATAAAGCGTTCTACACAATAGTTCCACGTTAGAAGCATTCCACACAAAAGGTCAACACACAAGATGGAAGGCTCGATGGGCTTTATAAAGATGAGTGCGCGTCAAAAGGATAAATAGGTCCACAGGATATTCCGCACCTATATCCATCTCCAGCATGAAATGATTTATCCTGTGACACGCACTCATCTTGCCGCTTGATAAAGCCCATTTCGGGGCAAAACAGATCGGGCCCTGCAGCTCTACAATTGTGGCCCCTGGATTCGCGTCCATTGGCGAGTTTTCCCTGGACACGTAACTTTGGATTTATCACCACCACAGTCTGTATTGGGACACAGACAATCTATTCCATTTAGATTTACAATTCCATCTTGTGTGTTGACCTTTTGTGTGGTACTGTGATCTAGCAGACTTACATGTTTCGTTATGAGTCCATACGGACTTCAATGTGTTGATCATTTGTATTGATTGTATGAACGTGTTTGGGCATGCTAGCCTATTTACTGAATCAGAATTTGATATATGTATTTTCCATACTCTTTGTCCCACGTTTGTGTTTGTTTAGTTACATTATCAAGTCAGCCTCGGGCAATAATAACTTGTGTTTTTTTAAAAAAAAAAATACTACTACTGCTACTAATAAAAATTAAAAAAAAAGAAATACAAGAATAACATAATATAAACTGTCTTGTATTGAGGAGCTACATTGATTCTATCTTTAGTAGTATACTCTGCAAAAATCATGCTCCCTAAGAAAGGTAAGGTTGGTCCTAAGAGGAAAGACCCAGCAAATAAACAATCTAATAAGCAGCCAGCCTGGAGCTGTCAGATACTTCTGAAGAGAGCATAAAATATAACTAGTTATTAAAAGTTTCCCTTATTTCATTCTACTCTTTCTATCTTGTCACTTATTTACGTGGTTTGTCAGCAAAATCAGAGTATGAGAATCCAGAAGAGGAGACTTGGAAGGACAACTTGATGATGAACTCTGCCTAAACATACTACAAAACAGTGGTAGAATTGCATGCATAAGCCACCCAGGAAGGTTGTCCAGAGGCTCCTGGGATTAAATCTGAATTACTCCAAAGTAAGTATTCATAAGAAAGAGCAAATTCAGCATTTGATATTTCTAGGAGGGCTAAACTACTTGATGGCTGATCCTTTTGTATAGATCTGGACTATTCTTGATTATACATGTATATAGTATACAGTAGACTGATAACACTGGCCTCAAATGTTAGATCTATTTCTGGGTATATTTGACCTGCTGATTCCAAAAGTGCCACCAGTTTCACCCATCACATCTACCTTTTTTGATGCAGAACATACATCATCTTACAGTTTCCATCTGCTTGCCCATAGATGTGGTCTATACATTGCAATTTTCTGTATCGGTGCCCCTCTCATGGACAGCTTGGAAAGCATGGATGAGGATATGCTGGTGGAAGCCTCATTAGTCAAGCTGGAGCCCAGCAGTGCCCAATGACTCCCTCAGTCAAATTTTGAAGCAACACCTATAGAATTCCTCTGAACAGAATGAAGAAGGGTTAACTGTTCCAACTTTTGTGAACCTGTGAAGGGAGAGGTCTTAGCTGTGCAGGTCATTGAGATTAACTGAGAAGAGAGCCAGTAATGGGTAGCACCTGTCTAAGCTTTCCTGTCTTCTCATTATGTGGCCAAAGTACTTCATCTTTGCCTCTAATACACTTCCCTCCAATGAGCAGTCAGGCTTTATTTCCTGGCGTATGGACTGGTAATATACACTAAACATTTATACACACATATTTTGGATTTATATCTTTGAGTTGAGTAATTTCACAATGCCTATATTATGATTTGCCATTATTGTTGTTGTTGGTATCTAAAACTAGTACTGCCCAATCTCCCAACCTTGGCTGTTCTTCCTTTGTGATTTCACAAGGATCCCTTCCCCTGAGGCCTGCTTCAGTCAAATATTGGTCCTTGTCTTTACTGTCTCCCTTGCAAATAAGTAATTTTATCCCAGTTTCTCCCAGGTTTTTTGGAAAAGGGAAAAAAATCCTTTCTTCTGACTTTGATGAAATGGTGTCTCATTTTCAGATATACATTTATTTATTATTTATTTATTATTTCGCATTTGTCTGCCCCCCCCCCCAACGGCTTGGGGCGACTTACAACAGTTCGTAAAATACAATTGTCAGATAACTCATAAACCATAGTAATACCATTAAGATGGAGTTACAATTAGAGCAGTTGAAACAACAAATGGAGTCGCAGTGGGCTGACAGCTAGGCTGTGCGAGCTACAGTTTAGCTAACTCCCAAGGCTTGTTGGAACAGCAATGTCTTAACTGCTCTCCTGAACGGGAAGAGGCCCTGGGTGGCACGGATGCCAGCGGGCAGTGCGTTCCACATGGTAGGGGCTGCAACAGAGAAAGCCCGGCAGCGGGTTGCAGACAGATGGTAGGTCGTCACATTTGGGATGACCAGGAGGTTTAGCTCTTCGTAGCGCAGTGATCTGGTGGGATGATATGGGACAAGGCGGTCCCGCAGGTACACTGGCCCCAGACCATGTAAGGCCTTAAAAGTCAGGACTAACACTTTGAAGGCAATCCGGCATTCAATTGGGAGCCAGTGCAGTTCGCGCAGGATAGGCGTGATGTGGTGGCCAATCGGGACCCCCGCCAGGAGTCGCGCTGCAGCGTTCTGCACCAGCTTAAGTCTCCGGATTACCGACAGAGGAAGGCCAATGTAAAGAGCATTACAGTAGTCCAGCCTCGAGATGACCGTGGCTTGGATCACTGTGGCTAAGTCGTGCTGGGACAAGTAGGGGGCCAGCTTCCTCGCCTGGCGAAGATGGAAAAACCAAAAACCTGAATATATATATATATATATATATATACATACACACAGTATGTATATATATATGTGTGTGTGTGTGTGTGTGTGTGTGTATATATATATATATATATAATGGCAGACATCCTGCTCAGTAGTTACAAGATTATAAAACAGATTTATGATCTCATAACTTTTGAGATTTACATTTATGGTCATTGATAAAGAACATGACAGCACAGCCTGCCTTTACCTAAATGAATGTTTCCAAGGAACAGCAGATCAGGACACTGGGAAATGACATGGACAATGTTCTCCTGGTCATGGGATATACTGAGTAAAACAATTTGGCAGGACCCCAAGTGTTATCCCCCAGGAGCTTGTCCTTAATTTTACCCATAACTGGGATTGTATTGTAAATGTAATTCTCTATTGTCCCAATTGTAGCCATCTAGAAACCCTGCATTCCAAGTGTTGTTTGGCTTAAGTGGTAGTTTTGTATGCTTCTATAGGATTTTCAAATGTACCTACAATGTCACCTCTAATATTTTCTCAATAAAAACAGCACACTTCATTATCACATTTTCCGTATTTAAACATAGATTTCCAAGACCTGTCAGTCATCTAATTGTCTCACTTGTCTACACAGCAATCTACCCAAGGGCAATTATGTGTCATCATGTGAGAGGTATGTATACTCACATGCAGTGGTTCCAAGGCTAGCCTTTTCATAATAATCTTTGGCCAGCAATAACCACACATAGATTTCAATGATAGAGTGCCCCAGTTCTAAATGGGCAGCTATGTTGTGTTAGGTCAACAATTTGCATTCTAAGTGGAGTTTAAATATGTATTTCCCTGACATATTGGAGCTGTTACAGCTTACTGGGTCAATAAGGCAGTCTGCAAACACTCCCCAAATAGATATTTATCTAATCTGTATGTTAGAGCATACGTAGCTTGGCACAGGCACAACATAATGGCCACTTTAGAGCCACAGTAATCTGATTTTCTACTGCTTCCCCTCGATAAGATGAGAAGAAAATTAGTTGGGGTCTGCTAAGATCAGAAACAGATATAATGGAAAAGTTTCAGGGAGCAATGTACGTAACTCTTTTGTAACAAAAGCAACAGAAGATTTTTGTAGTCCCTGAAAAGTTCTCAGTTTTTAATGCACTACAATAATCTGTTTCTTAAAACTAAAAGATTAACATATGCAACATGTGCTTGTAAGGAGCAGTCCTAATTTATGCAGCCTTCTTAGGGCACTGTCCCAGGAAGTGTTTTACAGAGGTATTCCCCATTTGTGACCATTTCATGTGCACAAGACAGTCAATGTGAAGATACACGTATAATTTACTGTTACACAATAATAAAATAAATTAGAAGTGGCATTGGTCACTTGAATAAGTATTGTCCACTACTTTTGATATGACATGTCTGAAGAAACTATGGTGCCTATGTAACCACTTCGAGAAGTCACCCAAAACTGAAGATTGGAAATTAAAACTGATGGACATTATGAGTATGGACCGGCTAACACAGGCTCTAACGCAAGAGAACAAGCTGAAGAGTACAGACTGGACTTTGATCACAAACTATTTCAAAAAGAACAATGTAGACTGGAATATAATATGAACGTTGGACTTATAAATCAAGTTAAAGATATTGAGAGTTCGGTAATGACTTGTAATTACTGATAATAGAGAATGGGGGGTTTGAAGGGAAGGAAGTACTCATATAGAATTTTTAGTGTGTTAATGTATTTTGTGATGTCAAGTATTATGTGAATGTCTGATATGTGTTTTGTTTTTAATCTTTTTGAAAACCAATAAAATATTTGAACACGAGAAGTCATATAATTTGTTCTGCTGCATTTTCTTCTATGTTTTTTTTGTTTGCTTGATACAATAAAAATATTTCAAACCCTTACAGTGTTGAATCTCTTACATACATCAAGCAGTCAAAATGCAACTGAAGATGTCTCAATTGCACACTGCATAGCTTTCCATCTTAAGAACAGAACAAACATATCAAGTTTTGAGGAGTACCTGGGAAGGAATCCCACTGGAGCACTGCAGCACACCCAAATACCTGGAAGTTAACCTGGACTGTTTTTTGACTTATAAGAAACACTGCTTGAATATCAAGCCAAAAGTGGCCACTAGAAACAATATCATATGAAAGCTGATTGGCACAACCATACCATCTATTACAATGCAGTCTGAGCCCTGCCACATGTACAATGGAGGATCTGCTTATAGCAACACCAGAGGCACTCCTTGTGAAAGGACATTTAATATAATGCCAAGGCTTGGATTTTTTTTAAATAAAAAAAACCTGTTTAGTTTTTTAAAAAAAAATACATTACAACTGTACCCTTGGTTCACTCCTGATATGATAATTAATTACTGCATTATGACAAAATAGGGAAAAAATTGGGAGATGGAGAGGTCAAAAGTTCTCCAAGGCACTGTAAAAATTGTATTTCAAGGCTGAATTCCTATGGTGTTTGCTGACTTTTTGTTTTTGCATTCATCCAGTAAAAGCTTTTTGGCGAGTGAGCAAATGCAAAAATAAATAAATAAAAATTAAAACTACTACAACCCCTCAATAAATTCACTCAAGTCCTCTTTGAGTGATGTAGGATCATGCATCATTTCTCTTCAGGGTCTTCCTAATTGGTCAGGTTACTAATATTTGCATGAGGTGACATGCACTCTTATGTGTGTCCCCTCCCACCCCGTATAAATAAATAAATGAATAAATAAATAAACAGAAGTGAAAGACTGCATTCCCTGGGTTTCAGTTAATTTTGTTGCTATTCTGGCAGGAGGGAAGCTGGCCATGTTTCACACAGCTGTCCAATTAGAACTTCCCCAGAGTGATAGGCAGTAATGAAATATAAAGCGAGGTTAATGCTGAGCTTGGCAGTGCTGTCATTGACAGTAATGGATATGGGCAGCTCCATCACTCTGGAGGACAGATGTGATTTTTGGTCCTTTCTGATTTGTAATGGGGATGTAGAGCGACACCACATTTTCATTTACTATCTTAAGCAGCACATTTATGCTCCCGAAAGAGCTGAATGGCTCTGATTAACAAACTTCAGTGCAGAGGGCCTGTAAAATGCAAACTAGCTGACTATAAACTCAGAACTTGGATCACAAAATGAATTTGTGGGAGAAAAAAAATAAGTTTTTTCCACTCAGAATAATTATTACTACAATAGAACAACAGGTTGCACATTTATTTAGAAATAAGAGCAATTTATATCCATTTTTATCAGTCTTGCCTGATGTTTAAGCAAAGTGTTGTAACTTTTCTTTAACTGAATAAAAAGAAGTTGTTTTAAACAACTATAAAATAAAAATACCACCCCAAAACAAACCACAACTGGATCAAAATTTGCTCCATGATCAAAAGGTTCTTCTTTAGGGGAAAATAGCCAAGATGCAGTTTATTTTAGGCTCTCAGAGTAGGATTAACTAAATAACAGCAACAGCAAAGCATTTAAATCATGTGGCATTTTCTGATTTTAATAATAATTCCAGTGTATTCTAGGCTATATAAGTTATTTCATGTTCAAAAAAGTTACAGTATTTTGCATGCAGAATTACGTAATATTCCACCCAAACATCAAGACCCAGAAAATATAAGGCGTGATGAAAGTAAAACAAAATCCTATAAGATAAAAATAATTTTCTTGAGTGTCAAAATTTCCTTACACCAAATGTTCTCCCATAAAAAACATTCCAATTCCATTTAAATGAGCCCAACTTAATAATTAAATACAGTTTAATACCTATTTCACTACCAAAAATAATGTATGAGACAAGAAAAGAAGAGAACATCATCCCAGAGGCAAATTTGGTGACTGTTGAGAAAATTGTTCATTCTTAATCAAAATAAGCATACACATCTGCATTTAGGCTTATTTCTTGTCTAATTATTTGTGATTCTTCAACAAAAACATTACCTCTGGGTATTACAATGTTTTGTCTTGATGTAAAAGGTATCCATTCATATAGGAACAACAGGAACACCTCAAATAAAGGGGTGGACATAATCCAATCTGACAGTTGTGAAAGGGATTAAAACAGAAATAAAGGATGTAGGCTTGGAAAAAAGCACATCAAGCAGGAGAAAAAACAAGCAAGAAATATCGGGGGTGGGGAGCATATTTGGAGAAAGTAAAAATTTCAGGAACACAATAAATTTTCGTTCCTAATAATTTCAAGTTTTCACATTCAAAATGGAAAGATTTTGTTTCAAAAAACCAATGGATTGTGAGGAAAACAAAACTTGGTAGATTTTTCCCATCCAAGTCCAGATTTTTAAGGATTCAATTATTGTAAGACTAGGATTGATTTATCTATATTAGTGAGACTACATGGAAGTTGTGGCTTCTTTTCACAGTAGTCTATCTTTGCAACTGATGTGCCAAATCCTTTTATACCTGAGAAAAGCTGTATCTATCAAATTGAACTGCTGTAAAGGGGCTTGGTAGAATCCATTTTGGAAGATTTTATTACGAGATGTTATTACTATATTGTCATAGTTTTGCAATGATAGAAAAAAACCTTGATATTTAAAAATATTCATAAATGTATTAAAACAAGATTTGATTGTCTCTAGGTAGGACATTGAGACCAAAAGATGTTCTGATCCATCATACTGGTTTTTAATGTTATTCAAAAGAATAGTATTTTTATTTATTTATTTATTTATTCTTCAAACTTCCTATACCGCCACTCCCCGTAGGCTCGGAGCGGTTTTCAGTTTGAACATAAAATACATAACACACGGACAATACGATACAACACAAAAGGGAGGTACTACATCTAAGACAGGGGAGGGGAGGCCAGGGCTCACGACCGTATGGGTCAGTGAACTATCCAGGGGTCAAGCCAACAGTGGTGTCAGCTCGACCATCGAACGAGGGGAGCCTAGGAGGGTCCCACAAGTCCAACAGTGTCCTTAGTGTCACTAGATCCGTAGGGAGACGGTCACCACAAACCTGTGGGTCCGATCTCCCCCTCACCAGGATGAATTAATGTGGGAAGACAGGGTCTGAAGTTTCTGTCCATCTTAAAAAATTCTTAATCCTTATCTCTTTCAGCACTGACAGTTCTTGACAGTAGCTTACTGACAGTGTTGCTTCTAATGAGGTCACATTTGGGGACCAAGGAAGTATGATGTCCCCAAATGGTTCTGAGAATGGTCCTAGGCTTGATTGGGGCAGCTACAGACTAGATTACTCCAGATTTATTGGGAAAACATAGAATTGTCTTTGTCTATGAACAATCTATTTCCATTCATTATGTTGCTGTATGGGGTCATTGGGAGCTGCAAGCTAATATATCTGAAGACTTGTATCTTTGCTATCTCTAATCAAAGCTGTATTGGGACTTCATGCATATTCTCTCTCCCTCTCTCCCTCCCTCCTCCCCTTTCCCCTCCTCTCTCTTTCTCTGTATGAAATAAGGAATCAAATTTGGAAATGGCTTTTAACCTGTTTTAACCTTGTTTTTATTAATATAGTGTAACTTACCATTATATTTATGTGATTTTTTTGGTGAATCTTCTGAACTGTCTATTTGAATTGCTTAGTCTGTTGTTGTATTTTATTTTGTGAGCTTCCCTGAGTCTCCACAGGGAGCTAGGACAGGATAGAAATAAAGTTTTACTTACTTACTGTATGCATATGTGTATGAGTATGTGTAGAGAAGTTCATGTTTTGTGCAGATCTGGTTTTTGACACTAGAACATTTGTAAAACAAAAGTAGAGTAAAGGAATGTTTTACACTTAAACCTGTTCTGAACTCAAGTACGTGAATAATTCCTTGTCAATTAAGCTCCTGTCAGCTCTCTATTCCTCATGATCCCCAGGTGTTCCCTTCTTGAAATCCTTGCTCTATTGTTCTGTACCTGATGCAGTAAAATAATTTATAGTACATGGCGGTTACAAAGTAGAAGTGCTGCCAGCGCTCCAGTCCTTTGGGCTTCAAAAGATGTGACCTGGATAGAAAAGTATGCCTCACTTACAGTCAAAAGATTCAAATGTTATAGATCCATAAAGTATTAGAGTTGCATTTCCAAAATCCACATTCAAATCTTTTAGTCATTTGATTTACTTTTTAAAAGTTGTCACTCACACATTCCAGACTTCAGACTATCATCATCATCATAATCAACATCATCATAATTTATTATTTCATTAGTCACCCTCCATCTGAGGTGCTCTGGGCGACTTACATAAAAACAAGGTAAAAATAGAGTAAACTTATACAAACAGGTATTAAGATTGGATTACTATCCTGAAGTGACATCTTTTTCTTCATTATCTGGCCATCATCTCAGTTCAGGATTTGCCTATCTAAATAATTCATCTGAAAGCAAACCTGGAGACAGCTTGAGTCAAGACCTTTGTCATGTTTCTCTAATCATCAAAGTAGGAAGCATGCTGAATCTATGAAATCTACATTGTCCCCATCCCCAGGAATGTGTTCACATTCAAGGGATTGATCGGAAAATGACGTTGCTAGCTAGAGATCAGCAGAATAGAAACTGAAATCAGGATCTCATGATCCTTTTCTTTTGCCTCCTAAAAGAAGTGATCAAATTGAAATATGTGTTGTAGTGGATCTAATGTTTCTGAAATATTGAAATGGGGAAAACAACAAGGCTTAAAAGACATAACTAACCACCTTCAGAAAGTCCTAAAATAGCACAGATACATGTGCATGGGATACTACAAGAATATTTCTTCATGCACATAGTAATTCCTAATTAGCAACCTGAGGGAAAATAGAAGGGACCCTCATCATATCCCTGATCATATAAACAATTGTTTGTTTGCGGTGTTAGCAGAGAATAGAAAGGTCAACATTATGTCTGGCATTTCTAATTTTCTTCAGCTCAAAGTGATTAAAAGCGGAAAAGCCTCAGAATGAATTTAGAAACTATAACATTCAGAGGAAACATGATCTATCAGTTGTCTTGCCTACTCAGTGTGGCTCTTTTTGATAATCAAGGTAGAAACTTGAGTAACTTTTCTTACTATAAGATGTGCCAACTGTATAAGTGATTCATACTTCGTGTCCCTCTTCCTCTGAATCTCTTAATACCATAGTTTCCTCAGTATAGTTGATATGCTCAATCTCCTTTTTCTAGAGGGCATCAATTTCAGATAGATGCCCACACTCAGTAGAATGAGAAGGAAGATCTCCAAATCCAGCAACCATGAACACATTTCAAAAGGCTTAAGGATAATACACATGCCACTTAGAAAGGGAGCCCATGAAACCCTTAAGCTAGAAAGACCTAAATCCGCCACTGCACCTTTTATTCATTACTTGTCCTGATGTATAGCCTGCTCTTTAAAAAAAATTCTGATCTTAAGATACAGAGCCAAGTATGGATGTCAATTTATTGCTTATGACAATATTCTGTCTGCACCATACATCAGTAAAACAGGCTTGCTTGGTGCATGGGTCTTTCATCAACTGGAAACAACCCTTGGATGGGATTTAATAGTTCCTTTTATATACAGTTGGCTACATGTTGCCTAAAAGTAATCAAGTGCAAAGTAAGATAAAGCCTTGAGAATTTCATTTCAAGATTATGTGTTACCCTCATTAGTTTTGTTAGAATATTGTTAAATTTTAAATACAGTCTATTTCCATTGTAAGAAAAGAATAGATAGATGAACATATCCCAAACAAATTATTTTCACATATTATTAATGATGCATCACTAAAGGTATTTTTTCACTTTGATGGTATGTGACTGAACAGCCTTTCTCCAGATGGTTAAACACTCATAGTGCCATCATGGTAAGCCACTATTTTCAATGAATTTTAAAATGCCAGTCAACTGAATATCTTGGCTGAAAGTTGTTGTTCCAGCACTCATTTCCTTGAGATAACATAATCCAAGACAGCTCACTGTGGAAAAGTAATGTGAGTTTCTGAATCACCAGAGCAGTACTGGAAATGGTTTATTGCTTGCTCAGAGGTGTTTGGGGGCATAGGCAATAGAAGAGTTAGGAAGATAAAATATAGACTTTACTTCATCGCAATAGTCTTGGCCTTTTTATTCATAGCATGACCTTTCTTCTTAGTTCCAATGCTGTGCATTTTGAAGGACAGTTGTAGCAACAGAGCCCAAAGGACTTTATTTATTGCCCTTTTTTCTCCTCTGCCCTTGCAAACAGCAGTTGATTATGTTAACTTTCAGGTCTTGAAATTCATTTTGAGATTCAACAGCCAACTGCAGTGTGCTAAAGCCCCATGCAGTCTAACATTTCAAGGATGAAAACTGGAACATATGATGACAAGCAACATCCGAGTGTGATCAAGATGGTAAAAGTTTTAGTAACGAAACAGGAGAGAATGAAGCAGCCAGTTTGTTTCTGTCTTCTTTTCCTGCTGAAACGGCTTCTGTATTTTGAATTCAGTTTGCAACAACTGAAGCAAGCTGGGGATGAAGGGAATAAGTAGAGGAGAAGAGATCAAAGGAATAAGTAGAAGAGAAACTTGGACAGCTGAAAATTAAGAATTTATCAGGACTGTTCCTGTCGGATTAGGACAGTTGTAGTGTATGAAGAGCCCGTATATTTGCTATCATATATTGTAGCAATATTTCTTTAAGCAGGACTGAATGTCCACATGACCAACAATAGGGGTGGGGGGATCTCTCTTCCTTCTTCCTAGCTGCATAGGTGCCCTGTTCTAAAGTTAGTAGAGGGACCCACAGTAGCCAGGAGCTTGGATGGGATCATGACTGGATGGACGTGGCAACAATGACACTCAGGCCTGAGATTATGGTCCAGCAGAGATTATGAAGTCTTGGCCCATCCAGGTGATTTGGACAGTACCGTATCATAGCACTGCTGTAGGTTTGTCTGGGAGTGCCTGGCCTCAAATTTATTTAGCCAATGTAGGCCTCTTCTACACTGCTATATAAAATCCAGATTATCTTCTTTGAACTGGATTATATGGAAGTAAAAGGGGCTATAGGCTCATCTCCAATCTCATGATCCTTTGTTTAGTCTTTGCCAACCTGGCTCACCCCAGGTGTGCTAGGCTACAATGTGCACCATCCTAAATCAATGTGATGGAGTTGCAGTGCAACACACATCTAGAGAGAAACGGTTTGGAAAGGAAGTTTTAGACCTTGGGACAATTTGATTAGTTTTTGGTTTCCTCTTCTTTCACGTTGGGAGGGGGATGCTTTTTGCCACTCCAATGAAGTGAGGCAAAATGGTAAATAGTCTCTGCCAGAACTAGTTGTAAGTAGAAGTGATGTACTTTATGCTACTGCCCCCCTTTAACTCCATCATTGGAGCTGTGAACACTGGCCCACCCCTCTCACCCTGTAACCCAAGAGGTCACTTTGGGGGCGGTAAAGCATCTCCCCTTAATAGGGTTTTTCAGCTATCATACACTGTTGAGGGTTTTGGTAATTGGCAGCAGGTGGAGCCTTAAATAGGTTGCCATGCAGGAAAAGGGGATACAATTTAACATATTGGTGTGCACCTATGGCACCCATTTTGGTGAAGGCCAGGAACAAAAACCTCCACCTGTGTATTTGGTCAACCAAGGTGGGGGAGAACAGAAATGACCTTGAAACTTCTGGGGAATTCTAATCCCACTGAAGTCTTGAGACTTGGAGTGGGAATAATCTATGCAGCTTCCCTAAGTAGTTGCTTTGAATACAACTCAAGTGGAATTACACTCAGGGAACTCAGGTGTCTCAATCAACCTAGATGAGGAGTGTGTTTGAGATGTCCGCTGCCTCATCTCATCCAACATCAAGTTCAACTCCCCCCCCCCTTGAGTTGTTGCAGTTCATGAAGATAGTTTAAATAGGTAACAATTAATAAAAGTTGCCTATAGTTATCCCAACACAGTAATTTTGTCTCATTATTTCATTGGGGATGGCCAATAAGAAGACAGCCAGTATTCTATAGCAATTTGAGTATTTAACTAGGATTCCAGAATTCAAATTCCTACTCAGCCATAAAAACACCCCTTTGGTAAGTCACAGTAGGGATCAGGTTTAGAGCTAAAGGCATATTAAAATGGTATGCTTATAACCTGTTTCAGCCTGAAAAAGTGCACCTTTGTATGACTGTATATTCTTGAGGTCATGGAAAACACATGCTTTCCTTCTCTCTCCTTGTGCAGGTTGCTCCAGAGCCTGTGCACTTTAAAAAAAAACTGAAACAGCTGATTGGGTTGTCAAATGGACACACAGGTAGTTCAAAGGAAGAACAAATGGAGAGCAATTAGAACTATCTGAAACTATTTTACACTTGTAAAATCTGAAACAGTGGTTGAATTAAGAATGAGGGGAGAAGAGAGATCTGACAGAAATGGATTTTTTAATGAAAAAAATTCCGTCCGTTATGCTCTGAACCTCATACATGCACATGCGAATCTGCTTCTGTTTATATTTAGATATTCATATGTGCGCATATATGGTCCAGCGCATAATGAAGGGAATTTTTAAAAGTTCCCTTGAATGTCCCCTGGGTGTCCCCTCTACAGAGGAAGGCTGTGAGGATAGCAGGGACTGACTGGTCCGCATATGGATCTGTTCTCACATTTTGGGATATTTTGTCTTATATTTAAAACAAAAGCAACAACAGCAACAATAAGAGGCGAGGCCCACGACATGCATCCTAGACCCCTGCCCATCCTGGCTGATCAAGGAAGCCAGAGGGGGTTTGGCAGAGTGGGTGAAGGTGGTGGTTAATGCCTCCCTTCGGGAAGGCACCATTCCAGCCAGCTTAAAGCAAGCTGTTATAAAACCGCTGTTGAAGAAACCTTCACTGGACCCCACTCAATTAGTGAACTATCGGCCAGTTTCCAATCTCCCCCTATTTGGGCAAAGTCATGGAACGTGTGGTGGCTTCGCAACTCCAGGGTTCTTGGCAGACACTGATTATCTGGATCCGCACAGTCTGGCTTTAGGCCGGGGCATGGGACTGAGACAGCCTTGGTCGCCTTGGTAGATGATCTACGCCGGAACTTGACAGGGGAGTGTGTCCCTGTTGGTTCTGCTGGACCTCTCAGCGGCTTTCGATACCGTTGACCACGGTATCCTTCTGGGTCGCCTTGCAGATATGGGGCTTGGGGTACTGCATTGCAGTGGCTCCAATCCTTCCTGGAAGGTCGTACCCAGAAGGTGTCATTGGGTGACACCTGTTCGGCTCCACAGCCGTTGTTCTGTGGAGTCCCTCAGGGTTCAGTACTGTCCCCGATGTTGTTCAACATCTACATGAAACCGCTGGGAGAGATCATTCGAGTTTCGGAGTAAGGTGTTATCTGTACGCAGATGATGTCCAGATCTGTCACTCCTTCCCACCTGTCACCAAGGAGGCTGTCCAGACCCTGAACCGGTGCTTGGCTGCTGTGTCGGACTGGATGAGGGCTAGCAAATTGAAACTTAATCCAGACAAGACAGAGGTCCTCCTGGTCAGTCGTAAGGCCGAACAGGGTATAGGGTTACAGCCTGTGTTGGACGGGGTTACACTCCCCCTGAAGACGCAGGTTCGCAGCTTGGGAGTGATCCTGGCTCAGCGCTGAGCCTGGAACCCCAGGTCTCAGCGGTGGCCAGGGGAGCTTTTGCACAGTTGAGACTCGTGCGCCAGCTGCGCCCGTACCTTGGGAAGTCTGATCTGGCTACGGTCGCCCACGCTCTGGTCACATCCCGAATAGATTACTGCAACGCACTCTACGTGGGGCTGCCTTTGAAGACAGTTCGAAATTGCAATTAGTCCAGCGGGCGGCAGCCAGACTACTAACGGGAGCTACATACAGGAGCACACTACCCCCTGCTGTGTCAGCTCCACTGGCTGCCTGTCCACCCGGCTCAATTCAAAGTGCTGGTTTTGACCTTTAAAGCTCTATACGGTTCTGGCCCAGCTTACTTGTCCGAACGCATCGACCGCTACGTCCCATCCTGTAACCTAAGATCATCCGGGGAGGCCCTGCTCTCGCTCCCGCCGACCTCTCAGATGCGGTTGGTGGGGACGAGGACAGGGCCTTCTCGGTGGTGGCCCCCGCCTGTGGAATGCGCTCCCTACAGAGATACGGTCCACCTCATCCCTCCTGACATTCAGGAAGAAGGTGAAATCCTGGCTCTGGGATCAGGCATTCCCTCACCAGCACTAGGCAGCATGTGAGACGGAATTTTAATGGGAGGGAGGAAGAGGGTCAATGTTTCTAGGGTTGAATACTGTTTTAATTGGAATGATTGTAGATGTGTTGAGGGATTGTATTTTAATGCCTTAATGTTTTAATGGGTTGTGGGGTTTGGGGTTTTACGCTGTTGATGTGGCATCGAATTGTGCCTGCTGTAAGCCGCTCTGAGTCCCCCCTCGGGGGTTGAGAAGAGCGGGGTAAAATCCTGAAATAAAAATAAATAATAATAAATTTTATTTATACCCCAACCCTTCTAACTGAAGGGACTTGGGGCGGCTTACAACAGCTGCAGATTTTGGTGCATTTTGGCAGTCTGGAAGCACCCTTGCTCCAGTCTCTCAAAGGATATGTGCTTCTTTTATCTCTTTATCTTTCCAACCCATGCCATATCAAATTTATTAATATATTTACAACTGACAATTTCTTTATTGCTACCAATGGGTTTTTTTTGCATTCGACTTTTATTTTCATTAAAACATTCTTAGTGTTAGTCGTTGTGCTCTTATTTTTAATTTGTTCTTTGATGTGGGAGCTTGTTCAAAATTTATATTTATATCCCCTTTTGCAGTGCAGACAGGGGGAATACCCCCCCCCCCCCGGCTGCTGAATAAAGTACTAACACAGAGATATAATTACAGCAAAATACACTTCACCCTCCAACTTGTTGGATGGTGGAGCAATTTTGTCTCCTCCCCTCGGAGAAGAGATTCGTTAATTTTGCAGAATTTGCTGGAAAGGAGGAGGGGCTGGCATAGTGTGGTGCCAGCCCCTCCTCCTTTCTGCATCAGGACATCGCCCACCACTCCCGCCCATGGATAGTATAATAATGATCGCTCAAATGGTTTCACATTTGGGGGTCGGATAGGAATTCACCCGCTAGGGTTTTGCCTATCCTATACTGCCTATGAGGGGCTTAGATGGAATGGTCGGCTAGTAAACTAGCTAAGCGTAAATAGTTGAGTTATTCAAAGGTTTGTATACACTTAAGGCACCCCTTAAGGGTGTGGGGCATTATGCAAACACTCACCTAGATGGTTAATTTTAGGGGTGAGGTGATGGGGAATGTCCCAGGAGCGGGGAGAGTCTAGTCTCAAAAGCTGAGAGAGATTTCTCCTGATGTTTCCCTTACGGGTTGAAGTCTACAGGGGAGTATGCCTGAATAGCTGAGGGGTAGACTTTAGGAGACACTACCTCAGCTTACACACACCAAGTTGAACTGACACCAAAAAGTTAGTTGAGTTACAAGTTAAATAGGTAACTATTTAATCAAAGTTGCCCAAATTTGAAACCATATATATTTGTGTCTGTCTCGTTATTTCGGGGGGTTGGAAGACAAATGCCTTGTAATCAAATGTATCATTCATTTCATCTTCCATTAGCTCCAGATTCTCTCCTTGAGACAATTTCCAAGGCCAGAGCATATTATATTAAAATAAAATATCATATACCTTCAGTTATATTTATGGAGTAAAATTCTGCGGAGAATTTTGAGAACTCTCAATTCTTAAAGGACAGTTGACAGTTCTTTAACCTTCCATATCGTATCAATGGAGAAGTATAAGCACCTTCCTTATTAACACATGGAAATTTCAAACCTTTCCTGAGAGAGAAGGAAGCTATGGAACATAGCCTGGGAATTTACTTCTGAGAATTTTAATTGGTAAAAATGATCTTCCTTTATCATTTTAATGAGTTATTCATATCTACATTTATTAGTTTCAAATGATCAATTTATTCACATTTACCTATAAAGGCTTCCAGTTAAAGGGCCAAGAAAACCCAAGGTTTACCCTTCCTTGCTCAGTTGAAAATTCCTTTCCTTCCAAAGTTTCCTGCAATAATTTCTCCTTCACTGAGCATGACTTCTTCTGACTCTTATCTTTCCTCCAAATTAGTCCTAGAACAAAGCCACATGAGTAAAATAATTATGTAATGGATTGAGAATGATTAGTTTACTCATGTGGCTTTGTTCAATGACATCACTTGGCTTTAGATATCTGTATATCTTACCTGATTGTGAGAAAGGTCTTTCTCCTTTTCTGAGATCTGGTAAGACAATTTGATGTTCATTGCAAGACTCCTTTCAGCACTAGACTGAGCCTAAAAGTCAGTGGTCATATCCTTTATACATATCTGTCACCACAGAGACCATAACATTATGACAGAAAAGAAAATAATTGCCAGGATATTGGTAGGTAGGTCTAACTGCTACAAAGGATCTTGTGAAGATAACAAAGATTTGTCATATATTATGAAGGAGTAAAATGATGAGAAAAGAAGGCAGATACATCAATTAAACTGGAATGTGTCTAGGTTGCTATGGAAGGGGAGATGAAATCTTATCTCATTTGGATTCATTTATAGCACCATACTCCAGTTCATCTGATGAGATATAATTTGGCTTGTAGGGTGCATAGGATTACACTGTAAGCTTGCCAATAAATTTCAGTTGCGAGATAATATTGTTTTAACTCCCATAATGCAATAATGAGACCAGATGCAGAAAATTGCTCTAAAGGGCCATTTTCTGACCTATTTTTTATAACTTCTGGAACCACCTGTGAATGGAAACATTGTTAAGAGGAATTAACCTATGAATACTTAACTCTTCTGTTATTAGTCAAATAGTGGGAACTCTCCTTGGGCTTGGTGTCACTGCCTTTGACCACCTCCCAGGACAAATGAGCACCATAAATCAATCCCAAAGGCCAACAAATTTCTTTGGCAGCACCTCAGAGTGATAATCACTGGAAGACCATCTTGAGGGTGCTCCCTCTCAAACATCAAAGTTTTCAAGAGTGAAAAACCTCATTCCAGCCCTAAGGGTAGCCCCTAATTTCATGCCTCATTCTCCAAAACATGTAGGAACTGTTATGGGAGTCAACCTTCACCCACTAAGGGGGGGGGGGGAATGCCATGGTGCCGATCACATCTTTTCAATGCCACCAAGGGGCAGGCATTTTCCTAGTCCCCTTTTTCCCACCAGGCTGGCTAACAAGCACTTTATCCCCACTTTTAAGTCATGAACAAATAGCACATTCTCCTCCTCTGATAGGTCTACTAAACCAGCCCTATACAACTCTGGTCATTTAAACACAATCTCTGTGTGGTGAATCATCAATTTCCCAGTGTGATCTTATATATGGTTCCACTATGCACACCCTGTGTAGGAAGTGAGGTTCCAAGCCATTTATTTGGACCTGGTAGCCTGGATCCACAAGCTCTTCCAGATGAACCTTTATCTAGACATAAAATTCCTGAGGCAGCAACATTCTATATCACAAAACAAATTATGAAGGACAATTGGAGGTGCAAATCTGCTTCAAATAGCTTGTCGATCCAGCCTTGTCGTGTGATGAGGAGCCAGTGAAGCCGACCAACCCCAACAAATTCTGACTTCCTTCACAAGAGCCTTCAAGTGCCCACCTGTGCCTTAAACTTCACATGCCAACTGCAGATGAGTTATATATAAACAGGCCCCAAATCAGGACAAAAAAGTAAGTGGTTCATGGAACAACCTAAACAAAAGGCAGACTGTTGGAAGGGGGTAGAGAATGAAATAAACAGATCACAAAAAAGATCAATGAAATATTTTGTTGCAAATCTGCTTTCTACCAGTAATACATACACGTTTATAGAGACACTTCACACACAAACACACACTCATATAACTCACTAAACTCATCATATTTGTTATGGGAGATAATAGGCCCCTGAGTGAAGAAGGAGAGGACAGGAAGTAAAAAAGGGAAGACCACAATCAAGAAATAGAAAAAAGTTGAACATTTAAAACAAACAAACCTAATGGACAGAGGATATTTGACTCCAGAGAGAGCATGAGGCTGTCACAAGTAAATGTTGGAAAAGTTATCAAAATATAGGAACATTTTATTGTATTCGGTAGACATGTTCTAAGGCAGAGAAATATTTGAATCAAATTCACATGATGTTGAAAAGATACTTTAAAATTATAGTTTTTCATAAGACCAAAACTTCATATGCTAGGAAGGAAAGAGGAACAACTGGAGAAAGGACATGAAATACTTTAAAAATATATAACTACAGCAGCAATACTGTTGTATGTTCAGTGGTGGAAGTACACTTTTATACCAACACAAGGACATGAGAGTTGGATGAGATGGATATATATTTAAATGTTTGATTAAAAACAAGTTTTTATCAAATTTTAAGAAAGACTGGTGTTTAGTTAACAACTTTTGGAGACATCATTGGAGCTGATATCTGTTAGGGTTGGGCTTTCGGAAAAAGAAAATAATTTAGTTCGTATTAGATCAGTTCAAAATGCTAATTTCGAGCTTTTCCGCTCTTCCCCCGCCAAACCGGAAGTGGACTTTAACACACTTCCTGGGCCCAAAAGTTCTTTATTATTGTAATTATTTCGGATGTCCCCCTAACAGGAAAATTATCCCCTCCAAAATAGCTTTCAAGACATTACTCACAGTCAGATCGGGGCCATTCCATGCTCGATGCCTAATTTAACTGAAAGGCCTTCCTGTAGGAAGTGAAAAAGCAGCCAGAACCATAGAGAGCCAGAGCGCTAGTCCTAGAGCAGCTTGGAGGACTGAGAGGAAAAAAGCCATTTAAACCCCAGGGAATTAGGCTAGATAGAAGGAAAGAGGAGAAGGACATAAGAAAGGCTGAAAGAAGGAAGGAGGGAGTCAGAAGACCAGGAGAGAACAAGGAAAAGTACAGAATCAACAGAAACCATAGAGGAAAAAAACGGAGGTCCTAGAGTGGCTTGGAAAACTGAAGGAGGAAAAGCTGGAGTGAGAAGAGCAGTAGAGAAGCAACTCCTAGACCAGAGGTGGGCAACTATTTTATAATAATATATTAATAATATCTATTCCTTATATTTCACTCCAAGGAGGCCATGGCCTTTTATTATAATAAATAGTAATGTTAATAATAATATATCTATTCCTTATAGTTCACTCCAAGGAGGCCCTGGCCTTTTATTATAATAAATAGTAATATTAATAATAATATATCTATTCCTTATATTTCACTCCAAGGAGGCCCTGGCCTTTTATTATAATAAATAGTAATATTAATAATAATATATCTATTCCTTATATTTCACTCCAAGGAGGCCCTGGCCTTTTATTATAATAAATAGTAATATTAATAATAATATATCTATTCCTTATATTTCACTCCAAGGAGACCATGGCCTTTTATTATAATAAATAGTAATATTAATAATAATAATATATCTATTCCTTATATTTCACTCCAAGGAGACCATGACCTTTTATTATAATAAATAGTAATATTAATAATAATATATCTATTCCTTATATTTCACTCCAAGGAGGCCATGGCCTTTTATTATAATAAATAGTAATATTAATAATAATAATATATCTATTCCTTATATTTCACTCCAAGGAGGCCATGGCCTTTTATTATAATAAATAGTAATATTAATAATAATATATCTATTCCTTATATTTCACTCCAAGGAGGCCCTGGCCTTTTATTATAATAAATAGTAATATTAATAATAATATATCTATTCCTTATATTTCACTCCAAGGAGGCCCTGGCCTTTTATTATAATAAATAGTAATATTAATAATATATCTATTCCTTATATTTTTCTGCAAGGAGGTCCTGGCCTTTTATTATAATAAATAATAATATTAATAATAATATTAATTCCTTATATTTCCCTGCAAGGAAACCCAGGCATATTATTATAATAATATATTAATAATATTAATTCATTATATTTCACTCCAAGAGGCCCGGGCATTTAATAATAATAATAATAATAATAATAATAATAATAATAATTCCTTATATTTCCCTCCGGTCCCAGTTTTAAATAATAAGAATAATCAGAGGTCCCAGTGAATTGCGCTCCAGAGAAGAAGGGAAATGTTGCCCCTTGATTTGCCTGTGCTTAAAACAGTGTCAGTCCTGTTTCCCTACTTTGGGGAATTTAGAACTAATTACGAAATTCGTAATTACTTACAAAACAGTTAAGAATTGGTTTTTAGAACCACATTTTTTGGTTTCTAAACCAACCCTTCTATCAGTAATAAATCATTCATAGAAATATGTTTATGGTCCATAGACCATTCTTAAGTCTCAATTAAGAATGTTATTTCATGAAGCTTCAACAACAAGGTTCTGTTGTTGCAAACCAATGCTTGAGATTGAGGAATGCCTGCCTAGCCCATGTTGCTATCGCACAAAGCCTCTGTGAAAATGCTTTCAGAAAGTTCAAATTATGTTTAGCTTACCACAGCTAAAGAGACATAACTCTTCCCAATTCATGCATTCCCAATCTTCGTCCATCCCTCTTTTTTCCCTGTAACAATTGTGTATCTCTGAGAGTTCACAATCTCGTAAAACAGATTTTTCATTCTGTGGGAGGTTCACAGTTGAAGCACCATCCCCCTGCAAACACTTAAAATATTAATTAAAACTAAATAAGCATTTTGCAGTTAAAGGTGTATGATTTCATAACACATAACCATACATGAGTGGGAGGTTCTACAAAATGATCTTGAGAGGAAAAGAAACATTTAATGAAGAAAAGGAAAACATATCAGTGTCTTGATAGACCTCCTGAGATGCAGTTACTTGATTTTAAAAAAATTAAAAGGAAGCACAGGGGGAGAAAGGGGAAATGTTTGGCTTTTCAACTAGAGGTCTTCTCTGACTGCCTACAGAAATAGCAGCATAATAGGAACAAGGAACTGCAACAGATAGAAGGAACACCCACAACATGCCCATAATAGATGTCACTCAACTCACATTTGCTACAGAAGCAGATTTAGATTACCACATTGGTGAAAAAAACCTCTGAAGACTGTTTGAATGCCTGTTCAGTAGCCCTAAAATCAGGGGGGAGGTCCATTTTAAAAATGACTGTTTCAAGAGCTGCAGATTGACTTACAACGACTTTGCAATGATGTTATGTGATTATTTTTTGTCTATCTGTGGCTAGAGAACATCCAATTCAGGTTACAAGCCTCATGCAATAAAGTTATTAAACATGAAGTTTTCTTTTCGAACAGGGGTTATTGAGAAAGTTGGTGGTTTTTGACAATGACAACCAGTAGTTGAAAAATGTGTATTTCCCCATATGTAGTAGCAGTTAATTTCAGTTCATTGTGATTGCTTGAACTGAAATTATGTGGGTTCGTAAAGGGAGATGTGGTCACGGAGGTAGGTGGGTCCCAAACCGCTCAGGGCTTTGTAGATAAGGAACCTCCACCTTGAATTGGTACCGGAAAATAAAAATAAAGTCAGCGCAATAAAGAATTTTTTTATTGTGTGAACATAGAAACATGTGCAATAGCCATAATCCTGCTGGCAAAAGAAGTACCTGATGTTGTTTCTGGTGCTCCCATCATGCTGGTTTAGCCATTTTGCTCAGTTTGCACAAGCTATAGCAACAAGCCAGATTATTGCTCGGAGCGAATAAAGCAGTGCGAAAGCATAAGACATATTTTAGTGCCAATCTACTTTAAGCAGTTCCTATCTCCCATATTTCTACTAACAGAAGCATTTTCTGGCTCTGCAGCTAGCCTGGGAAAACCCAAGGAAATCTACCTGGTGGCTTAACTAGTGACAATTAGATTCTAAGTGAGAGAATAATTAGAAGCATTTGGGCACTGGATCTTATTTCTATTTTGCTGTTTAAAATGTTCTTTCAACATGTTATCACCCACATGTTTCAGCATTGCTTGGCCCATGTAGGGGTTCAGCCTGTGATTGTCTCTTTGATCATAAGTATGCAGAGGTTTCAATGTCTGAGTTAAATGATCAGGTTTCTGCTGACTCTCAGGGGTTTGGGAATGGAGATAATAGTCAAGAGAGTACAGTTAGCCAGAGTGAACCTGAGGATTCTGGGATAGTTGATTCACAAGGCAAAGATGCTTTGATGCAGGCAGAAAAAGAGGCAGAGGAAAAGGTTGAATGGCCAAGGCCAAATAGTGATAGTGAAAGGAACGTACTAATTGGCAAACCGAGGGAGGGCCAGACACTCTTTGATAGGAGAAGTCAAATCAATAAACATTGCCACCTGGAGGGGGGTAGAAGATGGTCCAAAAGATTAGGAGAAAAAAGGGATCATGGAGAGGTTTCCCAAGAGAAACAGAATGCATTTCCTATGGCTTTCTGAATAAATATAGGGCCTATGAATCTATACTCTTCAGTGAGTCCAATGTTTGGTTTTCATGTGTAACCATGCCTTTTGATTCATGCCTGGTATCCATGCTTTCCTGTTCATGCTGAGATTCCTGTGTACTTCTGCCTGGAATTCATGTTCATGCTGAGATTCTTGTATGCAGTTTGCCCTGGTTTCAAGCTCCTGCATTTGGATTCATTGGTTCAAGTTTGCTTCTGTTTCTTCAAGGGACTTTGGTTCTTTGCAACCTTTTGGAACTGAAAGACTCTAACTCCCGTGGACATGTTTACTGGATTTTGGAACCTTCCTGGTTGCTGACTTACATTTTGACTGGTTTATTTTACCTTGCTCAACTGACTGTTTTGTGGACATTTCATTATTACTTGTTTGAATGCTTTTTACCTTTTTGGCTATTGCTATTTTAATCTTCAATAAACTGAACATTGGTGAGCTTATGGATTCAAAGGTGCCAACCCCAGCCTTGGTGTGCAACAGCCCAGTTCTTAGATTTCACTGTGATTCTGCTTTTTTGTGTGTGTGATTTTATATCTGAAAAGTGACCCAAAAGGCATGTAGAGGTTTATTTTAAAATGTCTGACATAAATAAAGTATATTGTCATCACAACTATTCCCATAAAGCTGCACCTGAAGAAAAGAACTTGGTTTCTCTGATTGTGGGAGCAGCCCTGCTTTGCATGTGTTAATTGCTCTACTCTGATCTGTATTTGTTCTAAAGAATGGGGGGGGGGATATTTTATTCCAGGACAGAGGAATGAATGATGCTTGGTTTATTATAATGTAAAATGCTCTTTGAAGTATGATCAATTAGTAAGAAGTTTCTGAAAGGGAACAGTAGTTTTTCTTGACCTCTACAGTGGCTAAAATAATCTCTGTGTTACGTTTAAAAAAAAAAAGAAAATACAATTCTATTCTGAGGAAGGGTTTGGAGCCAGAGAAGAGAGAGAAAGAAGGAAATGTTCGGGATGCAGGAAGAGGGTGAAATTAATAAAGTAATTTCTGTAAACTACTTTTTTGCTCACCACTAAAGCTTTACCATATTTATTGGGGTATCTCCCTTTTTTGTGGGGTGTGTTTTGGGGACTTGACACTACATTTCCCAACCTTGCTGGGCCTCAACTGCAAAATGAAGACTTCCAACACTATGAATGTGTCTGAAAGTTGGGGGGAGAGATGCCCTATAACCTTTTATCATTTCCTTAAAAATACAAGGAAGTAGCTCTTTTATTTTAATTTTAATAAATTATTTCTAAAATTGTTTATTTTTTTTTTAAAAAATGGGTGGATCATTTGAACATTATGAAATTTGGCATGCTAATAGAGGATGATGTTTTGTAACAGTATATCAAGTTTCATCAAGATTGGTGTAAAATGAAGGAGGGAGAAGGACCTGGAGTGTCCCCAGCGTCCACCATTAATGAATCAAATCAGAAGTTTTGGAGGTTTCAGAAAGTTCTTACTTTTTTCGGAAAAATTCAGAAGTGACTTTAGAATTGATCCACCAGAGAAGTGGACATTAAAACTGTTTGAAATTATGAAAATGGACATCTTAACCCAAGCGGTGGCTCAAGAAACCAATCGCAAGAAAACAGACTGGACTAGGGTTACGGAATACCTACAACAAAACAAATCTGAAGGATGGCCTGAATAGACCTCTAAGACATTATTAGAAGTTAAGTTATATCAAGGTTGATAAAATCATAGTACATCGGTTATCTAGTGAAAAATATAATGGAGACACTATTGTTAACATCAGGTAAGATGTTATAAGGTTGGAAGTACTCATGTAGTGTTTCTCGCGTTAGGATGTTTGTGTGTCTATATGTACTATTGTCGCTTTGTAGTGTGTGTATGTTTAGATGTTAGTGAATATTTTTTACCTATTTCTTTTTAAAACCAATAAACTTTATTATTATTTTTAAAAAAAAGAATTGATCCACCAGCACCTCCTAAATCTGAAATGGGTTTTGAGCCTTTTCTTTTAATTAACCAATCCTATTATTCAAATATTGGTATATGCTCTGTGTATAATAATAATAATAATAATAATAATAATAATAATTGTATTACTCACTTCTCCCTGCAGCCTAGAGTGGGATACAGCATCATTAAAATAAGAGATAAAACCCTATTAAAAGACATACAGCAAGATACACAGAATTAAAATACAAGTTAAAATCCATTGATAAAATGTAGATTAAAATTCACAATTTAAAATTGACTAGATTGGTCTGCCAGAAAAGATGTGTCTTCAATTTTGTCTTAAATTCCAATAGCTGATCTAACTGTCTTCTAGCAGATCATTCCACAGTTTTGAAGTGGCTGATGAAAACGTCCTCTGGATAATGGTTGCCAGTCAGGTTTTGGCATGCTGGATTAAATCCCCCCAAAGGACCGTAATGTGCAGGGCAGATTGTATAGGAGAAGGAGGTCCGGTAGGTAAGCTGGACCCAAACCATATAGGTCAAAAACAACACTTTGTGGCAAGCATCTCTGTTTCGTCTGGGTTTGGTTTCAATTAGTTTTTGTCATCCAGTCCATTACCTCCTTCAGACATTCATTCAGAGGAGACACACTATCCTTAGGTAGAGCTGTTTTGGAAGGCATGGAGAAATACTGATAACATCCCACCCCCCTCTGGATGATCTCTCCCAGAAGTTTTATGTCAATCTTAAAAAGCATTGCAGATAGATTGGTGACCTGTGGGATGGCATACAACACCTTTTTTGAGGAGCAGTTATCCCCAAGAACAACCATTTGGAAACTGCCTGCGAGGCATGACGTGAACCACCTGAGTTTATGATTAATGAGAAGCAATGTCTTAAGTTATGTAAACCGATGTAATGACAGATTTCATTATTAAAAATCATACACAACAAAGGAATTATGAAAAGAGTTGCATCAATTCATCACCTGAAGGTGTGATGGGCAGGCAAGCATCTCACTGTGGGATCATGGAATGTATTGACTGGAATGAGCTTTACAACTGAATATACATATAGTGTAGTTGGGTTTTCTTTTCTGTAATGTTTCAGTAACTATTTGAAAATCACAGTCTATTTGGGTATGACATCTCAGAGTCGGTTCCTCGTCTTCTATATAGGACTTTTAATACTGATCTCCATCTATATGTGAAAAGCAGAATGATAAAGAGAACTGACAGGAGCAGTTAGAGAAGAGTTCTACATATCCTATGACATGCTAAAAAAGAAATGAACAAATTGACTCAGAGCTAGAAGTGAAGATGATTAAACTTAAGCTGTTGTAAACTGGATGTCTCATGAGATTATGTGACTTATTGGAAAACATCTTAATGCTTGGTAAAATGGAAAGCAGTGGGGGGGGAGAGAAGATCACATTAAAAGGTGTAATGAAATAGCTAATTATAATGTATGTTTTAAATGCGTGTATTGATGTTGTGATGTGACAGGTGCAGGTCAACATTTGTTGTGATTGTCTTACAGAATGTGTTGCTGTAGCGGTGGAGCCGGCTGTTCGAATGTATCCAAGTTAGAGAAAACAAAGGTGTGAGGCTAACTGCCACCTAGCAGGGGCAGGCATTTTAAAGAAGTGAGTTTCTTTTGGTCAGTGGACCAAAGTGGAAGTTGGGTTCTGGTGTGTGGAGAAACCGAACCCAGGGGTTTAGGTCTTCAGCCTGAGTGTTTGAAGGGTCAATTGAACCTGTTTAAGTTAGTAATTAACTGCTTAACTAAGGGGAAAGAAGCCCCAGTAGTAATCTATAACTTCAGTGGGGATAGAAGGTAGAAAAAGGCAAGCCAGTGCCTTGAATTGATACTTTGAAATGAAATAAGTTTAAAACCAGTCTAGTGGAAGTAAAAGTCATACTGAGAGTTATATTGAGAACCGTTACAAGTATTTGTGTTAACTAAAGTCAAATGTGACAACATTTAAGGGAATACAGAATAACCATCAAACCTTGTACACCTGTGAATCCTTAAATAAACATTTCCTTGATCAGTTCTTTATAATTAAGACTTGTGTCCATTTGTTGAGAAGATTTACGTCAGAAGAAGGTGGCTGAAGATATGGGAAGAAATGTTGAGTCACTCCTTTTAAAAAATGCCTCAAGTAAAAAAAAATAATTAAAAGTCAAGCCTCAGCAACATGCACCACCATTATTTTAGTTTCCTCATCACCCTGGAGATATATATATCGGCCTGTTTCTGATAATCAGATACTTCTGATTTTCAGATGTTTTTTTCGGACTTCCGATAATTGAAGCGATATCGAGAACAGTGCCCCAAACAGGAAGTGGATTCGCCATTCCGAGAGCTCCATCACCATTCTTGTAAAGGGCTCAGATGTCATTTTAATTTTATGTCCCATTTTTAAAATTGATTCTTAATGTGTTAACAGTGCTTAATATTTTGTACCAGTGGCTAGTTTTGTCATTACTAGCGGTCAAAAACGGATGGAAACGGGATTCCCCATAGTTTAGACTCCCCCTTCTGCTGATTTTCATGTATTGCGCAATCGCAGATGCGATTTCCAAATACAACCGAATCCATTTCGATAAAATCACTTTAAAAATTGGAGGTGATTCACATCCGAAGCCAGAGCAAAACCAATATCCGATTTGACTTCCAAAACGGATTGAGAACCACTGCCTTAGAACTCTCTGATTCATCAGGATGTCATAAATTGAAGTTGATCTGATGACAAATCAACTTCAATCAACTTTAAGAACCACCACCATATAGTGGTTATAGACATTAAAACAAAGATACAGAAATAAACCACTGTGAATATTCAAAAAGCATATTGATGCTTATTATTCTAAACTATGGTGACAATTATAGATTGCAGTTATATTGCTGATCAAAAGCCAAATGTCCTTAGAATTGCATCATCCAATAATGGGAGTTATATAGTATTTGTTACTTTGTTCAAAAATCCTAGTCTATGCATGTCTTAAAATGGCAGCTGCTTCTGAAAGAATTTTTCTTCCAATTTGTGAAGGATACATTTTCAACATGGAAATGATACAAGAGGCATGCTTAGTTCCTCTTTATCCTGGTTGCTCACGATCATTCATCAGGACCTCCTCTGGAATTTTAAATACGTATGAGAGATTAATCTGTATTCAAAGTCATGTATGAGGAAAATTAACACACAAAGAAAAAGGAAACCGCTAGTGAAAAAGAAGAAAACAATTCCCCTCACATCTCTGCTGCTGGTGGCATATTCTTTGCACCAAAAAAACCCTATCACATCCAAACTGTGTATGTGTAAATTGCTGATTTTTCAGTTTTCTACATGGTGGTGTTTAAAATGCAGCTTTTATATTGTAGTTCTGGTGCAATTATTTGTTGACTAACACTACTCATCCTTTTCCTTCCCACAAAGGCTTTCAAATTATTTTTATGCTCTTTTGGATTATAATACTAAAACAAATGCTCCTTCCAAAGCTTGTGGTGGCAGCAGATTTTTTATTGGAATGAAAAAGCTATCGTGGGAAAGAACTTCGGTGATTCTGCTTATGAGTCTGATTTGGCATTTTGTGTTTATTTCTGTTTTAATTCCTTTAAAGTCTGCTTTGTGCATTCTCTCCCTTCTTTCAGCCATGAAACACTCGTGAGTAAACAGCTCCAAAGTGATGTTGATGGGTAACCAAATGTGAAAGCACTGTAATCAGCACTGGGGAAAATATGCAGTCAAAAACAACCCTCTGTGTCTATTTGAGTTTTTACAGTTATATTTTATCCTCCTAGTTTGTTGAGTTCTTCCATTTTCTTTATACAAATGATTTTAATAATTCCTTCTACTCTGCCTGTTCATGCTGAGCAGACAGGACAATGTGAGACACAGGACTCCTA
Source organism: Anolis apletophallus (assembly GCA_030556195.1). Lineage (NCBI taxonomy): Eukaryota > Metazoa > Chordata > Lepidosauria > Squamata > Anolidae > Anolis > Anolis apletophallus. The sequence continues at coordinate 36,524,520 of JARBWK010000007.1, read as the reverse complement.
CTATATTTGTTTATCAAAACATGTTTCTAGGAAAAGACTCTCTAGTACCATCACTGAGAAAGCACTAAAAGATTAAACCACACAACTAACTACACCTTGCAACCTCTCTGAGATAGTTTACATATTCAGTTGAGCACTTATTTTATACATTTCCTAGCCCATATCAATAATCTATTTTGTGATGTCAAAGCCTAGAACTAGGATAAACCTGTATTCCACGAATGGGGAAAACTAACTATAACTATACAACCTAATATTGCTGTGATCCCTTAACGTATGTTGTTAGAGTACACCTCCGCCTCTCCAGTATGAAGAGTCCTCTTGACCCCAGTCCTGAAGAGCTTCTCCTTCACAAATAAATCTGTTCCACTCCTATCTCACCTTGTGTTTTCAGCTAGTGTTTTATCCTGTGCATGCGACCCACTCACTGTTACTGTGTTATATATGATTTTATTTTATTTTTACATTGCTGTATACTTATGCCTTTTGTAACATATTATATTTTTGTTCGCATTTTGATTTCATTTATTGTATTGTGTTATTGGGCTTGGCCTCATGTAAGCCACCCCGAGTCCCCATTGGGGAGATGGTGGTGTGGTATAAATAAAGATTATTATTATTATTATTATTATTATTATTATACTGTCATTCCCTGCCCCCTTCTGGATTAGACCCAAGTATCTTCAGCTACATTGCATACACAGATTTTTAAGCATAGAGAATTAAAACTTTACACATTTAACTACTTGTTGCATTGCCTCAGTCTATGAACTATATGTATTGAATAGAGATACAACAAACCTCTGCTATTTGTTTCTTGATTTGAAAACAAGTCCCCAGAGTTTGGAAACCCCATTGGAAAGACTATTACACTAATGAAAATTTTGCACAAATTTGTTTGAGTATTTTAACATTCTAAAATGTTAAGGATATTTCTGCACAGAAAATGCATAGCTTTTGGATAAAAACAGACATAGCTTTTTTGGCAGGAATTTTTTTTTATCATTGTGGTTTTCTGCACATAATGTCTTTTCAGTGTAGGGATTCATGAAAATGTGTTTTCCATACAAGAACTATGTTTTTCTTAAAAGATAATCTCCAGAATGCTCCATCCAGAGTAGCACATTGCTGTAATTATTATACAGTATGTATTTATGAACTACAGTAGTCCTTTCACATATGTGAGAGTTGGGTCAGGTGGGGGGGGGCATAGAGTCCCTGCAATAATGAAAAAACTGCATATAGGCAAAATTAACAAAAACAATATTTTATCCGAGGAAAGAGTTCTTAAGGCCTTTCTAGGTCCTACAGTGAAAATCTTTAATCAATATCAACCACAACATTTTCAGGAACCATGTTGGGAAGCACAGAGAAGTGTTATTTCACGCCATTTATAGGTTCTCCTGTTCACCAGTAGAGGTCCCACTGGAAATTTACCATAGAATTATGCTGGGGGGCAAGTTATTTTTCCCCAGTCACATACAAAACATCAATGGAAACAGTGGCAAAAAGAGCAATAAGTGAATAATCAAATCTGTGAGTGCTTAACCAACACCTGTAGAAGGATAGCTGTAATTGAAAATGGTGTTCCTAGTATCAAATCCATAAAAATGTTGTTTTTTAATTAATCATTTTCAAAGTCATATCACAAAACAAAGTTCATATAATGGAGCCTTTTAAAACTGTGATGATCAGGATGGTATATCAAATCAGGAAAAGCACCCCTTCTTAAAAAAATTACAAAACAACATCTTCATTGTCTCCCTTTACTTGTCAACTTGGCTCTCTGTAGTTTACATACTGTCCTGTCTGTCTAAAACAGCTTGCCCTTTATCAAGGAGCTTTCTCCTAGTAAGCTGTTGCTTCATGACCTCTAGTAGATCACATAATCTTATAATGCTCCTAAAAAAGAAATCCCACTTTCTGCTTCAAAAATTGAAAAGAGGCTACAGAACTGTCTCCTTTCAAAAGCCATTTTTTCAAATCTCCCTTTTCCAGTTTTGAGGTAGTAAAAGAAAAGAAACTGTATTTTTTTTTAAATGATAGAGTCAAAGTTGCTGAATCCCCGCAATGAGCTCCTGCCAGCAAGAACTGTTTTAGTGAACCATACATCATAGGAATGACGGCAATCTGATGATGTATTACATTAATGCATCATCAGCTCGACAGAACTCTAATGATGGATGAATACTACATCATACAGGAAAAGCTCTCAAATTTGCTGCTGTCTGGTAAGCCCACTTTAAAGGGGAGGAGAGCAAAAATATCGTACACATGCTATTCATTTTAAACCATTATAACTTTTTAATAATAAAAAAATCCTTAATTTAGTTGTAAATATAATTTGTAGGGAAACAACAGTGTATCAGGACAATAGGACAAGCTCGCGGGTGATGAGCCCTCAAGGATAGAATATAAGTAGCAGAGAATATAGGCTTGATACAATCAATATCACTGTATTGGCATCAATCAATTGGCAGTCAATGCATATAGAAATACATAGGTATACAAAGCAAATGATAAGGGCGAAAGCGCTCCCTCCTCTCTCACAAACAAATTATAACATCAAATGGTATCACAAAACAATTACAGAGTCTAAATTGCAGTGAGGAAGGTGATAGGCAAACCTCCGTTGGTCATGGAGGCAGTCCAGGAGAGGAAACGATGCGGGGAGGGGTTCGCCGTGGAGCCGGGCGGCGAGGAAAAAAGCCGCGGCCAGGAGCCAGCCGAAGGTGCGAGCTGAGTTCCAAAACAAAGAGGGGCGAGCTGGGCGGCGTGAGCCGGAGGTGAAGCCAGAAAGCAAATAGCGATTTGCGGCAGCGACTGTCGTGTGCTACGGGCGCTGGGATTAGCAGCGCGGATCCCAAAATCGAGGAGAGCCGGGACAATGCCAAACGGCCGGGTGCTCAAAGGCGCCAAGGCTTTTTTTTGCCGTTTCGCGTCTTAAAGACGACGCTCAGGGCGCGTCGCTGTTTGTGAAGATCTAAAACAATGCACTAAAGGTAACAACATCTTGGTGCTGGCTAAAGCATGGATACAAAATAAGCACAATGTAAGTAAAGCAATGAACAGGATTGTACATACCTAATAATGCATAACAAGGAACATCAAGGATAGGCCAATCAAGTAGGCTGAGTGCAGCAAAGGGCAATAGAAGTCAAGAGCATATATAGAGTACAACACAGGTGTGGATAGTTACAATAGCAGTTGTTGTAAAGAAAGGGAGTCATTAAGGCCGCAGGAGTTTCGCTTGTTAACAGGAGGGCCCATTTCTTCTCAGCCTTGAGCAATGAATGACTGAGGTTGCAATGTGGAGGTGGATTAACCCTTGGAGCCCATACACCTTAAAGCTGTCAGGCGAATGCTTCATTTTGAAAAAATGACTGTAAAGGGTGGAGTCTTGTGATAAACACCTAATTTTAGATTTGTGTTCATACATTCTAGTCCTAAGATTTCTAGAACTTTGGCCCACATAGTGGAGCCCACATGGGCATTCGAGGCAATAAATGATGCCAGCATGGGCACAGGTGATTTCATCCCTCAGTTGGAGTGTCCTACCATTGGTGCTATTGGTAATGCTGGTGGATCGTATTGATCTGGGCACAAATGCCACAGTGTGCACAAGGTTTGGTGCCAGGGTTGCTGGTAAATGTCATGGTTCTGACGGAGTGGTTGGTATGTACCAGGAGATCTTTAATGTTGGCAGAGCGTTTCTTGGCAACCATAGGTGGTTGGTCAAGGCCTGGTATTGCAGCAATCATGGGCCAGAATTTTTTTCACTATTTTGGCAATTTGATCAGAATGTGGGCTCAATGTGAGGGGCCAAATGAGTTTGGTCATGGGTTGTTTGTCTGTTGGGGCAAGCAGTTGGTGGCGATCTTTAAGATCTGACTTGTGTTTTGCAGTGTAGAGGACTTTGGTGGGATATCCCTGGCCTGCAGTTTGTCAATCAGGTGTAGGGCGTCTTGTTCGTATTGATGTGTGTGTGAGGAATTCCTTTTAATGCGAATAAACTGTGAATAGGGCAGACTATTTTTTAAGGAATGGGAATGGAAACTATCATAGTGGAGAAGATTGTTACGGTCTGTAGGTTTATGGTATATTTTGGTGCATAATCTGTTGTTTTCCTTGAAGATGGTGAGATCAAGGAAATTGACTGATTGTGTACTGGTGGTCAATGAGAATTTAATGTGGGGATGCCACGAGTTAAGCCAGGTTTTAATGTCTGAATATTGGTAGTGGGTTGGGCCAGGATCAGTACATCATCAATGTACCTCCAGTATTTTAGAATTTGGGGCCGTATGTTATGGGTGTTGGTGGAATAGAGATTTTGGTCTTCTAAATGGTTCATAAAAATGTTTGCCAATGAGGGAGCTACCGTGGCCCCCATTGAAATGCCTCCGCATTGCAAGAAGAAAAGTGTCCTCAAACTGAAAATAATTGTAATCAATGATACAATCGTAGATTTCAGCTAAAAATGTGTGGGGGCTGATGTGGGGTAGGTCTGGTGTCGAGTAAGTCTATAATTACTGTTCTAGCCTCAGTTGTGGGTACATTCGTATACAAAGACTCCACATCGGCTGTAATGAGAATGTCATTGGGTCCGATACGCAGATCCGAAATCTTTTTAAGTAAATCTGTTGTGTCTTTGATAAACGATGGGGATTTGGAAGCAAAGGGTTGTAGATGGAAGTCAAGGAATTGAGACAGGGGTTCCAGGATGCCACCACTGCCCGAGACAATGGGGCGCCCTGGCGGGGGTCTTCTGGTTTTGTGAATCTTCGGGAGAAGGTATAGGCGTGGAATTCTAGGGTCAGATTTAATGAGGAAGTTGGCTGTTTTGGGGTTAATGTATCCCATGGCTTCTGCATCATGGATTACAGTAGAAATGATTTTGGAGAATTTGGTGGTGGGGTCCGATGGAATGACCCTGTAGTGCCTAGTGTTGTTTAATTGGGAGTGGGCCTCAGTTGTGTAGTCAAGCCGATTTAAAGCCACAATGGCCCCTCCCTATCTGCTTGCTTGAACAGGATATCAGGATGATTACCTAGGCGTCGTAAGGTCTGAATTTCCTTGCTGGACAAATTGGGACTTACTCGACACCAGACCTACCCCACATCAGCCCCCCACACATTTTTTAGCTGAAATCTACGATTGTATCGTTGATTACAATTATTTTCAGTTTGAGGACACTTTCTTCTTGCAATGCGGAGGCATTTCAATGGGGGCCACGGTAGCTCCCTCATTGGCAAACATTTTTATGAACCATTTAGAAGACCAAAATCTCTATTCCACCAACACCCATAACATACGGCCCCAAATTCTAAAATACTGGAGGTACATTGATGATGTACTGATCCTGGCCCAACCCACTACCAATATTCAGACATTAAAAACCTGGCTTAACTCGTGGCATCCCCACATTAAATTCTCATTGACCACCAGTACACAATCAGTCAATTTCCTTGATCTCACCATCTTCAAGGAAAACAACAGATTATGCACCAAAATATACCATAAACCTACAGACCGTAACAATCTTCTCCACTATGATAGCTTCCATTCCCATTCCTTAAAAATAGTCTGCCCTATTCACAGTTTATTCGCATTAAAAGGAATTCCTCACACACACATCAATACGAACAAGACGCCCTACACCTGATTGACAAACTGCAGGCCAGGGGATATCCCACCAAAGTCCTCTACACTGCAAAACACAAGTCAGATCTTAAAGATCGCCACCAACTGCTTGCCCCAACAGACAAACAACCCATGACCAAACTCATTTGGCCCCTCACATTGAGCCCACATTCTGATCAAATTGCCAAAATAGTGAAAAAATTCTGGCCCATGATTGCTGCAATACCAGGCCTTGACCAACCACCTATGGTTGCCAAGAAACGCTCTGCCAACATTAAAGATCTCCTGGTACATACCAACCACTCCGTCAGAACCATGACATTTACCAGCAACCCTGGCACCAAACCTTGTGCACACTGTGGCATTTGTGCCCAGATCAATACGTCCACCAGCATTACCAATAGAACCAATGGTAGGACACTCCAACTGAGGGATGAAATCACCTGTGCCCATGCTGGCATCATTTATTGCCTCGAATGCCCATGTGGGCTCCACTATGTGGGCCAAAGTTCTAGAAATCTTAGGACTAGAATGTATGAACACAAATCTAAAATTAGGTGTTTATCACAAGACTCCACCCTTTACAGTCATTTTTTCAAAATGAAGCATTCGCCTGACAGCTTTAAGGTGTATGGGCTCCAAAGGGTTAATCCACCTCCACATTGCAACCTCAGTCATTCATTGCTCAAGGCTGAGAAGAAATGGGCCCTCCTGTTAACAAGCGAAACTCCCTGCGGCCTTAATGACTCCCTTTCTTTACAACAACTGCTATTGTAACTATCCACACCTGTGTTGTACTCTATATATGCTCTTGACTTCTATTGCCCTTTGCTGCACTCAGCCTACTTGATTGGCCTATCCTTGATGTTCCTTGTTATGCATTATTAGGTATGTACAATCCTGTTCATTGCTTTACTTACATTGTGCTTATTTTGTATCCATGCTTTAGCCAGCACCAAGATGTTGTTACCTTTATTGCATTGTTTTAGATCTTCACAAACAGCGACGCGCCCTGATGAAGCGTCTTTAAGACGCGAAACGGCAAAAAAGCCTTGGCGCCTTGGAGTTAATCCGGCCGTTTGGCATTGTCCCGGCTCTCCTCGATTTTGGGATCCGCGCTAATCCCAGCGCCCGTAGCACGACAGTCGCTGCCGCAAATCGCTATTTGCTTTCTGGCTTCACCTCCGGCTCACGCCCAGCTCGCCCCTCTTTGTTTTGGAACTCAGCTCGCACCTTCGGCTGGCTCCTGGCCGCGGCTTTTCTCCTCGCCGCCCGGCTCCACGGCGAACCCCTCCCCGCATCGTTTCCTCTCCTGGACTGCCTCCATGACCAACGGAGGTTTGCCTATCACCTTCCTCACTGCAATTTAGACTCTGTAATTGTTTTGGGATACCATTTGATGTTATAATTTGTTCATGTGAGAGAGGTTATCATTGCTCTGTATACCTATGTATTTCTATATGCATTGACTGCCAATTGATTGATGCCAATACAGTGATATTGATTGTATCAAGCCTATATTCTCTGCTACTTATATTCTATCCTTGAGGGCTCATCACCCGCGAGCTTGTCCTATTGTCCTGATACACTGTTCTTTCCCTAGCTTTCCATAAGCACCCCCCTCCCCTTTTGGTTGTTTAAATATAATTTGTAAGCAGCCATTCTCTCAGCAATGGGTGGACTCATAATATTATAATCTAAGAATGAATTAATTTGTAAGATTGCCCCTTTGTCTTATATTAGACCTTCTTCAAAGGATTTCTCAAGTAAGATAATATATTCTCTTAAGCAGTAAATCTATTCCTAGTTTGACATGCCATCATCCAATTCTTGAGGGTGTTCACATAATGGTGAGATTGTATCACTGGTGGAAAATGGTTATGATAATTCATGAGGAAATAAGGACCCTGCAGTGCAATGAGCCAGCATCCTTTCAAAATGGACAATTGCTATATAGTACCAACTGATGTCACAGTTATTCATACTCAAAGCTACATAGCCATTTCTTCTGGGCAGCATTTTACTTTTAATCCTGTTGCAATGTAGATGGAAAGGCAGAAGTTCTGATTGGAAAGGCAGACTTTTCAGTTCTGCTCTTATTGTGTACAGCTATTGTATAGAAAGAATAAATTCCTTTCTTCAAAGAGATGAAAAATGTATTTGCTTCAGTCCGAACTAAATCACAATAAACTTGTCATGACTGACTAAAATCCATTGATTACAGAGTGCCTACTTTAACCAAGCCTGGGTCCAACTCATTGCTCTGAATAAGAGTATATTTCGAGATGTACAGAAGGTTTATCATTGTAATCAATTGCATTCTAAAAATAGAAACTTGAGCTTATTGCCTAAACAGTGACATCAGCAAAACAGGAGGAGGTAGTTGGAGGAAACAACAAAACACTTAGACACCAGTTCTTAAAATTACAAATCTGATAACCTATTAGGATGGGAAGAGCTGCAAACATTAGTGATTTATGTGTACATGCCACTAGTCAGAGGATATCCATCAATTTAATTAGACAACCAAAATCCTGGAAGCGGGATACTAAATAGTTTGGTCAACCACAACCCTAAGGAGGTCTGTAGTTATTCCTGAGTAGATTTGATCAGGTCTGCTCATAAACAGGCTTTTATTACCAACCATCTACCAATTTGTACTCATCTCAGTGTGCATGTTTGTTTGCATATGTGTGTATATCTATATCTATAAATGTGTCTATATATAGATATAGATATATTCTCTTTATCCTTACATCAAATGCCACATGTTGTAAAACATATGCTGTTTCATTCTAAGTCAGTCTTATAAGCTAATCTGCTTATATTCACAAGTATTTGCCTTATTGCTATTACTCTTTCCAAACTCTCTCTCTCACACACACACACACACACACACATAAAGTATGCAAAATTGTCTGCATCATTGCTACATTTTAAGAAACTAAAATGTTTAATTTAGAGAGAACGTTTTTGAAAAGTCTCTCTCTCTCTCTCTCTCTCTCTCTCTCTCTCTCTCTCTCTCTCTGCAATGAAGCAGACAATTAAAATTGCCTGTATCATTGCTGCATTTTAAAAGACTAAAGGGAGAGAGAAAGAGGCGAGAACCTTTTAGTCTCTTAAAATGCAGCAACGATGCAGACAATTTTAATTGGCCCCTTCCATTTAGTTATGTGACCTGTCATGCTTGGGCTAAAATAGAGTCTTAAAAATACTAATGCATTATATCTGCTTTAAAATTTTGAACATTAGCCAACAGTTTTTTTCATTTTCGAAAATATGACATTGTTATGAATCAGGATGATCTATGCTGGTATGTGACAGCGTGCCTGTATACATATACCAAAGAAAATAATTTCCCCTCATCTCTGCTGAGGTCCCTTGCAAGGTGGTCCAAGACAAGGACGATGCCTAATCAAGTGTCAATAATGTCAGTGTGGACTGTGGAAGAAGAAATTTGATCATTAGTCATAGAAAAATGAGACCAGAGTGAGTTGAAATAAAAACAACTTTATTTTGCCTGTTAGTTTTTTCCCCAGAGCTGAAAAGAGCAACAGTTAGGAGAACAACCTGATATGGGTCCAGCTGAGGCCAGGTGTCTATTTTGAAACAACCCACACAGTCTTTTCTTTTGACAAATCACCTGGCTCCTGAGGACAGTGCAATATTTGGCTTGCTCCCCATTGGCTATTTACTGGTAGTAAAACTTTGAGCACTCCTGCTAACTGTGGGACTTTTAAGTAAAATCCACAGGTTTGTCTTAAGGATATATTCTTTCACAAACTCTCCAAGCAGTCTGACTTGTTGCAGCTCAGCAGGAGTTCACCTTGCTCACAGCACTCACCAAGAAAACAAAGTGGCAATTAACATTGATAAAACATATCAGAAGGGCCAAAGGCACCTTAAGCAAGGAGTTAATAAAGGAAGCAAGTCCCAAAAGCAATAGATAAATCCAGAAAACAAGGTTTAAAACATGAACACTAATCCAGGAACCAAGGATTAGAACATAAGCATGAATCCAAAGGTAAATCCATTAAAAAGGAGCAAAACTTCACCATGAATCTTGGGTCTTGAAAAAAGGCATGAACCAGACAGGAGTTCCACGCTCCAGTAACAATATTGCTTGATCTAAAATCCTAACAGCTCTCTCCCTAATTTAAGGACTGCACAACATGAACACATTCCTTTGACCTTGAGAGGCCTGCTTCTGTCTCTCTTTCTCACGGGGATTCTTGTACTTAAATCTTTGTCTTCTCAGAAGCAGCCTGGCATGTCTGTCTAAGCCAGCTGCTTCCTCAGATGAGCTAATGTTATCCTTCCCTTCCTGCCTATTAGCTTCCAAAATGGTTTCACTCTCACACTCTGTCTCAACAACAGTGTCTTGCTCCAAAACCCCCTCTGTTCCCTCAGCTGGAGAACCATCAGGATCTGAACCCCCAAACCCCTCATCTTCATCTGGCTAAACTACAACAGGTTTTTCTAAAGTTATACGCAAAGCAGTGCCAAGATGAGCAATAAAATCTTAACTTCCCATTCCCAAATTATCTGCCAGATGATAACCTATTTATAGAAACTCCAGCCAATTGTCAAAGTCACTCAGGTACAGTATTAGGTAGTAGGGGTGGGCAATTTGGAAGTAAAAACATAACATTTTCAGTGCCAGAATTTGGTGCCAATATTCAATTGGCCCCTGTTCCATTTTTGGGGGAATTTATTCAAATCAGGAGGGTGGAAATACCATTTCTTGTTCTGACAGCTGGAAGTACCATTTTTATTCTGGGAAGATCTGGCCCATTGGTATAAGTGGAGGAACTTCCAAGGCTCCCTTTCCCATCTGTTTTAGGGTTATAAGGATAAAATGTGCACACTTGGAGGATTATTTATGACTGTAAACACACACACCCATCTCCAAGTTTCAGAACATTTGGGTTAGCCACTATTTTAAGGAAATTTTTTAAGTTTCTAGAAATAAAATGTCCTTTAAAAAAACACAAAGAGCTATCCCTTGGAATTTCTCCACAGCAAAAGTATAGGAGGAGCAGCAGCAGGACATCACTCCTGCCAGCTTTCATAAAGATCCACACATCTCACAATTTATAGGGAATTTTAAAAGTTTTTAAACTAATAAAAACAAATACTATTCCTAAGCTTCTACATTTCTACACAGTTGTTAAGGCAAGTGAACTAGGACAGGAGTACAGGCAAGCCAGAAAGTAGAGCAGAGGCAGGGAATAAATGAGTCAGTCAAAGAGGTGAAAAAGAAAAAAAATATTTTGTTTTGTAAATCTAAAAATATTTGGGGGGGAGAGAGATACAGGAGAAAGTACAGAAGTAAGAAAATAGATGGGTCTGGGGAGGGATTGAAATTGAAATGCCGGTATTCTCCCTTTTCACACCCTCCCAAGCACACATCCACCATCATCTCCCTAGTAAAATAGAAAAAAAGGACTGAAAGATATTAAACTTAAAAAAACTTAATCAAACTTTCAAAGAAAAGCATTGGAATTGAGTCAATATCTGATCCTAAGCAGTGACAACACTGAGATAGAACACATAGCTAGCTAGTAGGCATGAGAAAAAAGTTATGAAAATGAAAAGAAATCGGAAGGGATTCGTATGTTTGGGACTTTCAAGTTTATACGGATCGCAAGGCCAATCCTGGAAGTGGACTTTCTTTTCCGCACCCCCTGGGCCCAAAATTTCGTTAGATTATTAAATATTTCGGATGCCCACCCAACAGGAAAATTTCTCCCTCCAAAATAGCTTTGCAGACGTAACTCACAGTCAAATCGGGGCCTTTCCATGCTTGAAGCCTAATTAGAGTGAAAGGCCTCCTCCAGGAAGTGAAAAAGGAGCCGGAAACCATAGAGAGATCCAGATCGGGACTCCTAGAGGGGCTGGAGGACTGACGAAAAAGCGATTTAAACACCCAGGAAGGGGGTTTAGATAGAAGGACAGAGTAGAAGGACATAAGAACTGCTGAGAGAAGGGCAGCAGGAATGAAAAGAGCACAGAGAGGAGAAGGAAGAGTTCAGAATCAAAAAAAGCCATAGAGTTCAAATGGAGGTCCTAGACTGCTATGGTAAAACTGAATGGGAAAAAGCTGGAGTGAGGAGAACTCTACAGATTAGCAAGGCCTGCACCAGAGGTATTTAATAATATTAATAATAATATATTAATGCATTATATCTCCCTGCAAGGAAACCAAGGGAAATGTTGCCCCTTGATTTGCCTGTGCTTAAAACAGTATCATTCCTGTTTCCCTGCTTTGCCTACTTTAGAACTACTAACAAATTTCGTTAGTAATTATGTTACATTTTAGAAATTTTTGGAATTTTTTTGTAAGTCTTTCTATTACTAATACCCCCCCCCCTCCCATTAGATTTTTGATTCCCTATTTTTGGGTTCGAAACCATGCCTACTAGCTAGCACACAATATATTTCTCTCAAAGGGCAGGGTGTCACAGCAAAATGCAGGCGTTCGCTCTGGTATATATAAACAAGTCACATAATCTACATTTTTGTTGAGATTGGCTCAGGCAAGGCTAAGGGGGGAAATCTTGTGAGTGGTTGCTGCCATGGTGCAGCCGAAAGCAATAAAAAACAGCCAATTTCAGCTGCCACATGGTCCGTTTTTGCCGAATCACTTCAAGCCCCATTGCCCGTCATTCAGTTTCAGGAACAACTGGAATTCCCAAATCCTGTTCTGAAAAATGGTACCATGCACATTCCTATTAGTCATCACCTTGCAAAAAAGTTCCTACCGGACTCTGGCATCTATGCACAAAGCCTCCTAATATCTATCCTTGGAAGCATCCAATAGGTTTCCTCCCTACAGAGTTTTGCTATGATGCTCAGAAATGTGGTGTGTGTGACTTGAGTACTTCCCTTATTTTCCATGACTGCTGAATTAAATATGCAATCCCGAGCAACCCAGGATTCACATTAAGGGCTGCAGTCCTTAGTGCGGACAGCTATTCCACAAATAGACACACATAGCCACCTATCTCATTTTTGACATGGTAGAGATATTTTTTATCACAAGGCAATTGGTGAGATCATGACCCTAGAGTGCAAGTCATAGTTGGCAGTCCAGCTATGGAATCAAACATAACTTCTACTTTGACATATATCTATCCTGCACTAAAAATGTATAGGATCTTAGCCCCACCCCTCTCTCTCTCTCACACACACACAAATTTAAAAAATGACATTCTTTCTCTATTTCTGCTTTGATTTTTCTAAAATGAACTTGAAAAGAAATCACACTGCCAGGACAGAAACAATGCAAATGGGCTGATGGCTTAAACCAGGTGTTCTATTAATGTAATCCCCATCAATGGTAGTGCGATTTAATGGGAGAACAGAAATCTGTCTTGATATACTGATGCCCCTTTGATAGCCTATACACAGGACACTTCCACGGTTGAATATTTCATTTGAGGGGATTTTACAATGTACAATCTATTTGGCTGTTCCTTTGTACTAAATCCACCAATTCCCTGTCTTCAATTCAGAATCAGATACTGTTAAAAGAAAGTAATGCTTTCATAATTTCCACAACAGGGAATGGAGTTAAGAAGATTAATTATAGTCATCTTTCAAGTACAAACATGTGGATCTAGGTGTGAAACTTGAACTGGAAGGTTATGTTGAAGAGGGATGGAAAGAAATAGGATAAAGGCAAACTAAAAATATCATTATAAAACCCATTGCCAAATATTGTAATACCTCCTCAAATAGAATAATTGAATCACAGAGTAGGAAGAGACCTCATGGGCCATCCAGTCCAACCCCTTGCCAAGAAGCAGGACAATCACTTTCAAAGCACCCCAACAGATGGCCATCCAGCCTCTGTTTAAAAGCCTCCATAGAAGGCTTTTAAACACCTAGGAACAGCCAACTTAGTGACATCACAAAGTTCCAATGGATTTTCAGTTATCAGCATCCTTTGTGGTACAAAGAGATTGACATACATGCATGCTTTGATTTTATACATATAGCTAGATAATTAAAAGGTGGTCTTGCTTATTTTATTGTTTTAAACCAGGAAATAGTAATGTCTATGGGCATGGTTTCCCACTGGGCACTGACCCTTTGTATAATGTTCTTAAAAATAGGGGAAAGAATGCTGAATTCTTCAAATGGATGCAAAAGTGGCTTTACTGCATTTCCTCCCTTGTTTGGACCAGTTTTTAAAATAACATCTAACATTTTTAACTGTGACGGATCATGAGCTATTTGGTTATCTTCTATGAAATGATAACAGACATATGCCAATGCAAGCAATGAAGTATTTTGCTCTCATAGAGAATAATCCATGAGCAAACTACAGCAAATAATTGGAGCTGCTGAATTACAGATTCCTGCCCAATACAACATTGAAGTTCAGCTGCATGCCAATATCCATCCATGCTCAAATCCATAGCCTACATAGGAACCCCCCCCCCCACCTCTGCCTTTATGAATGCAGAGTCAGATTATACATCTGTGTTGTTATGAACATAATTCTGTATATTACAAGCTTTGGATAAGATCTCAGTGTATACACTGAAATGTAGATTTAAATACGTGGCTTCCAAACAATTTGATTTCCAAGCCAGCATAGCTGCTATAGAGGAGATTTTTGCCAATTCCACTGAGAGAGACCACCGGAACTATTTCCAAAGAGTGGGGCTTCCTTAAGGAGCAGTTTGCCAATAATAATAAGAATGCATTTATTTATTAATTTTATTTCTGGTATTTATACCCCATCACTTCTCTACCCTGGGAGAGGGACTCAGGATGGCTTACATAGGCAGCAATTAGATTCCATTACAAGAACAATTAAAACAATAACTATTAAGCCTAACCATTAACCATTAAAATGCATAAAATACATAAAAATACATTCGCCATTAATTAAATGATATAAAACATTGAATTACTAAAACACCATACCCTCATATAAATAATCTTTCCAGTCCATTTCAACCAAAGTGCTGCTTTATGTCTGTTGACCGAAGGCCTGGTCCCACAACCACGATTTTACTTTCTTCCTGAAAGCCAGGAGGGATGGGGTCAATCGTATCTCATTTGGAAGCGCATTCCACAGGCCGGGGGGGGGGGGGGACGGGACCGCCGAGTAGGCCCTGTCCCTCGTCCCCACTAGCTGAGTTTGTGACATTGGTGGGAGTGAGAGCAGAGCCTCCCTGGAAGATCTTAGGTTACGAGATGGGATGTAGGGGCAGATACAAGTAAGCTGGGCCAGAGCTGTGAATTGAGCTCGGAAGTGGACAGTCAGCCAGTGGAGCTGAAACAGCATGGGGATGGTATGCTCCCTGTATGTAGCTCCTGTTAGTTACCTGGCTGCCACTCGTTGGACTAATTGGAGTTTCTGAACCATCTTCAAAGGCAGCTCCACATAGAGTGCGTTGCAGTAATCTATACGGGATGTGACCAGAGCATGGACTACCGTAGCCAGATCAGACTTCCCAAGCTATGGGCACAGCTGGTACACAAGCTTTAACTGTGCAAAATCTCCCCTGGCCACCGCCGAAACCTGGGGTTCCAGGCTCAGCGATGAATCCAGGATCATTCCCAAGCTGTGAACCTGCATCTTCAGGGGGAGTTACCCCATCCAACACAGGCTTAATAATAATAATAATAATAATCATCATCATCATCATCATCATCATCTTAGCTCACTTTGAGCCTTTCTGTTGACTTGCCCTCCCACCCATTAAAGGTATAATATATTGGTTGCCTATTGGGCTGGGTATGAATCCTTCCCCTTGTTCTGGGGGCGGTTGTCCTACCCTATACTGTTTACTAGGCATGAGAAAAAAGTTATGAAAATTAAATGATTTGGAAGGGATTCGTAAGAAATGCTACTTTTGAATATTTCCGCATCTGGAACGCCAACCAGGAAGTGGACTTTCTTTATAGAACTTCGGAGGCCAGGATTTTCTTAAGTATCGTAATAAGGTCGTAAGGGGGGGCACCCTCCTTCTCTCTCACCACCCTCCCGCCTCCCTTGCCAATAAGTATTGGCAAGGCAAGCCCTAAACTCGCTCCTTCTTTTGGCTGGAAGCCTGGAAAAATGTAAACAGAGAGGTTTACTCAGAAGTAAATCTGCAAAGGAGTAAACAGAGAGGTTTACTCATGAGTAAATCTGCAAAGGAGGGCACTTTGGATGAAGTGCCCTCCTTTGTGGATTTACTCTTGAGTAAACCTCTCTGTTGACATTTTTCCAGGCTTCCAGCCAAACAGGGGGCCATCCCTGCCCCTCCTGCCTGCCAGGATCTAAAGCATCAAAGAGTATTGGGGTAGTTGCACACAACACGTGAGAAACCAACCTAATGTATAATAGAATGAATGCTAACTTATAGAGTAAGTGCCTAATATTATAAGTAATCCAACTGGTCATATACCTACATTCCTTGCACATGCAATAATACAGCAGTAATAACAATGGGTATAAGAAGAGGTAGGGGTTAACAACATAAAATTCAAACTGAAGTATTCTGACTCTGGTCCCTCCTCAAGCGGTGCAAACTGCAAACGGCTCTTCTCTATGAGCCCGGGAGGCAGCCTCTCCCGGGAAAAGCCCGGGCACAGCGTTTGCTGCCTGCGTGCACATACATATTCTTTGGGGGAGGATTTGCTGCAGAATCCCGGGATCATAGAGAAGAGCCCGTTTGCACCGCTTGAGGAGGGACCAGAGTCAGAATACTTCGGTTTGAATTTCATGTTGTTAACCCCTACCTCTTTTTATACCCATTTTTATTACTGCTGTATTATTGCATGTGCATGGAATGTAGGTATATGACCAGTTGATTACTTATAATATTTAGGCACTTACTCTATAAGTTAGCATTCATTCTATTATACATTAGGTTGGTTTCTCACAGGATCTAAAGCGCCAAGCCTTGATGCACTTTAGATCCTGGCAGGGGAGGAGGAGTGGACAGGCCCTCCCTGCCCCTTCTGCCTGCCAGGATCTAAAGCCTTGAAGAGGCTTCATGACGGGCCAACTTCAGCCCTCCAGGTGTTTTGGACTTCAACTCCCACCATTCCTCACAGCCTCAGGCCTCTTCCTTTTCCTCTCAGCCTGGGCAAACTTGGGCCCTCGCTCCCTCAGGATCGGGGTGAGAGAGAGGCAGCGAGGAGCGAGGGGGGGGCCCTCCTCCTCCTTTTTTTTGCTTCCAAGAATAGAATACCCCCTCCCTCCCTCCTTCCCTCCCTCCTTCCTATTTGGAGAGTCCCATCTAGAATTCAGTGTGATTTATTCAAGTTTTGGCCTACAACTCCCAGAAATCCCAGCCAATTTACCAGCTGTTAGGATTTCTGGGAGTTGTAGGTCAAAACCATCTGGAATGTGCATGCACTGGCATATGAACTACTAACGAATTCCATTAGTAATTACGTTACATTTTAGAAATTTTTGGAAATTTTTTGTAAGCCTTTCTATTACTAATTTTAAAAACCCCCCCACTAGATTTTGATTCCCTATTTTTGGGTTCTAAACCATGCCTACTGTTTACAAGGGCAAATTGGGAGTGAAGGGCTTTAAATAGGTCAACCCACTGAAAGCAGCCATAGGTTTACATTTGGTGTACCCCTAAGGCACCCCATTGTGGTGTGGGCCAGGAATGGAAGTCCTCACCTGTGTTCACATAACCGGGTGAGGGTGAATGGAAATTGCCTTGAAATGGGGAGAGTTCTGGCTCCATAAAATGTTTTGGAGTTGGGGCAGAATTCTTCATACGTTTTCCTAAGCGGTTTCCCTGGAGACATTAAAGTCGACCATACCCAGGTCGCCTAGGTGTTTTGCACAGCTTAGCTGAGGGGGAGGTCAATGAGGCCCACTACTTCAGCTTAAAAGACACACCAGGTTCATGCCCCTTTACTTATATGTTCCAATTCACAAAAGTTAATTCAGATAATGTTTTAAATCAAAGTTGCCCATTTTTCACTCCACATTTTTGTCTGGTCTCTTATTATGATGGTAGGATGGCAATGTGATTGGACTCCATGATTATCTATATATTGAAAGAAATAAGTTACGTACTGTATATTACCAAAAAGAAAGGAAAAACAAAGCAGAGAATGCAGTACAGTACATTGTTTTACGTACAATCCATTTAGTAGCCAGACTCAGCAAGAGCTGGTGATTTTCAAGCCTTGTATCATTTGTATGACATGTTGCCAATCATGTACTCAGGGGAGCAGTATGTTACTGTGTAACTGGCGGGATAGGGTTATTGTTTGTGTATGCTACACTGTTATATTGAATTGAATATGATACTGTGTTATTAATAGAAAGTGATACCATAGAGGGAACCTAGTACTACTTATGTCTATATTGACGTTGAGATGAAAGTGGATATTTTGTTATATGTATATTGTGATCTGTAGGCTTACGTTTACGTACAATCGTCACCTTGGTTGTGTTTTGTATTTGATATTGCATAATTTGTTAGTAGTACCCAATCTATTCTTGTTCACCAAAAACAGTTTAAATATTCAAAAGGGGAATGATTAAACTAGGTTTACATGTTCTATTCTACAAAATGAAGCATCAATGCTTACCTGTAAGTGGATAACTATTTCAAGACTGAAATGCAGCGTGACTGACATAAATGAACAATGGTCACCAGACTGGCACAAGAAGAATGGAATAAATACACTGCTGAGCAAGACAACCAAAACACCTGCATTCTTCCTACCCAACATATTTAATTAACATCTGTTGAGTTTATGGGGAGAAACTGCACATTATCATATCATTAAAGAAAACATGTTTCACAACAAGGAGAGGGTTCATAATGACCAAATTCCTGTTAAACTACTCAGTTTCCATTTCAACAGATAAAATCTGTGATAAATATTTGTTTAAAAAGAGAAATTCTATTTTTAGGCAGTTGTAATATTTGGCATGTAAGAAGGCAGATTATATATAACTTCCCATCATGTTAAAGCACACTCTGTATTTATGTCGCTGTAAAAGTAATGCATGAGAAAACCTCATCAGCTGGAGAGATGACACAAAATCTGACCTTTAGTTAATAGAATGATGTATATGTGTGTCCAAATATGTAACTATAAAATAATCCATAAAACATATGGCAGAAACATGGTTTCTGAACAATGTGGCTCGATTCCACTGCACTCAATTTTACTGAGCCACAAACTGTAGCTTATTTGAATTTGAATGTGATTCCACATAGTTAGAAGAAGACAAAATCCATGTAAAGATTTCAAACAAAGCTGAAAAGAGGTTTTTCTTCTGTAATAGGTATGTAAAACAATACTTCTATCCTTACCAAGAAAAGTTGGTTTGACATATCAACGCACCCCATTAAGATGTTCAATGGTCATGGGTTTTTTCTTGTTTTTGCAGTGCAGACAGAATTTTTGCTGTTTTGTGCGGTTTTGCTGCCGCTGCTCTCCGAGGTGCTTTCCCTCCTCAGTCCTCCCTCCCTCTAGATTTGAAGGGCCTTTCCTTCCTTTCACTCACTTTATTATAAGTTTATAAAGACTTTAAATAGTGTAGAACTAGTAAAATAATGTATACATATTAAAATAAATAAAGCATCCCCACATCACGATTTTTCACTTATCGCGGGAGGTTCTGGAACATAACCACAGCAATAAGTGAGGGAAAACTGTATTAAGTTTGCACTGGAGGGATGGGGGATGTTCCTCAATGCTGCATGCAAAACATATATATAAAACAGTGCCATCTTTGATTAAAAAGAGAGAGCAAATTAAGGGATCCTTTTATAAAGAAAAAATCCCAAATCACAAAAAGTCATTGGGACAATACAAAAAAATTGAACATATATGGAAAGAAGACATGTATGTGAGAGTGAAATAAGCAAAAAAAATTAAACCCTATTGCATATTTTTTGTTCTTCTTCTTGTTGATGATCCTATGTGCCCCTAAGTCATTTCTGATTTATGGAAACTCTAATTTGAACCTGTCATGAAAGTTTCTTGGCAAGATTTCCTCAGTATAGGTTAGACATTAACTTCCTCTATGACTGGGAAAGTGTGATCACCCAGTTGGTTTCCATGGCCAAATAAGGATTGGAACCTGGGTTACTAGAGTCCGATTTCAACACCCCACATCTGAAGTCTCAAAGGCGAAGCCTGAGGCAAGGGAGGGAATTCCCCCCCCCCCAATGAATAGAGACCATTTGTGCCAATGGGGAGAGGATGCCTTCAAGCCTCTTTCCCCTGTCATGTGACACAGGGCAGTGGAAATCTAAGCATGGCAGCTTTTTCTGCTTGCCTCTTTCTTTTAGTTTAATCCAACCAACCCTCAAGTCAATGTGAGTTTAAGACTGGTTGTATCTGGTTTGGGTAGAATGTATATTCCTTCAAGGATTTTACTCCGAGGTTGTTCCCCCCTATTTTTTTGCCTGCCCATACTGTGTCTGTTGGATTGTGGTAACTGGCATTTGGCGGTGTCATTTAAATAAATTCTCACTAGCATGTTATGAATCTTAAAGTAAATACTAAGGGTGATTGATCCATTAAAATGATTCTAAACTTGGTGTGTGTGTGTGTGGGGGGATTTCCCTTGCTGGGTCGTTATAGAAATTATTCCGAAAATTTTAAAATAAATTTCGTAATTGAAACATAATTATTAACGAATTTTGTTATTATTTGTTATGCCAGCTGGCAGGAAAGAATGGAGGGCAAGCCCGGTTTACTCGCAAGGAGAGGAAGAGGAGGTTGATGCGAGTCCCCCGCCTCCTCCTCTCCTTGAGAATAAACTGGGACACTTGTCCCGGTTTACTCGCAAGGATAGGAGGAGGAGGGTGACACGAGTCCCCCGCCTCCTTCTTTGCTTGTAAATAACGCGGGGCAACCCTTGCCCGGGTTTATTTTCTTTGGCAGGAGAGGGGCAGGAGCATCAGAGAAGGAAGAGAGGAGTGGGGACTCGACTCTGATTGGCTAAAGGGAAGCAGGTGGCTTCATGCTACCACCTGGTCTCCATTAGCCAATTGGAAAATGCTTCAACTGAGGGCAAAAACGTAATACGAACTATTACGTGCCCAATACAAAAATGGTCGTCCCAGGGTTGATATAGAAATTCCACTTCTGGATTAGGCCCTGAGGGTCAATATACTTTGAAATTAATTTCAAATATGAAAAATAACGGATTTCAAAGTATTTTAAACCGGAGATATCCACCCCTAGTAGATACAATATGCACCATGGTATCCCCTTTGTAAAAGTGGGCATCTGTCAGGCTCCAGGCCTCAGTTTCCCCAGAACCACACCGCAGCCATGTTGGCATCCTAAAATCCTCTAAGTCTGTCTGCCTTTCCCAAGTGAACTCAGCACTATGCAATCCGGTTCAAACATTCAAGGCCACGGCTGTTATTTCTAGTGATAAGCAGAAGCGCATGGGACCAGGAGCTCCACTGCCTCCTCTTTACAGATGTGGGCACTAATTGGGAGCACATACTTTGCCTCTGAGGTTTACCTAAACAGCAGCTGCAGCCCATCAAGAGAACCATGATGTTCGACGCAGTCACGTTGAATAAATCAAAGGGTTTGGACACTATAACTGTTTGGTCTTGAAAAGGCAGATCATCTCGAGCCAACTATTGCATCCCCTGATCATGGACTCCTGAACGGGCCTTGCGGCCTCCCTGCTCAAGACTTTACCGCCAGCTCTCTGCTTGCTTTGGATCTAGCCCGCTTGGGCCTCCGTTTGCCTTATTGCTTTGTTCCTGATTGCTACAGAAAGACTTTGCCTTTTGTATCCTGCTTGATCCCTGGTTGCCATGGGACTATATTCAAATTGCTGCTACCATTTGAACAGTGCTGCTAATTACTGGTGCCACTTTAAGGGCATCTTAGCTGACTTCTAGCCTCTTTCCTATAATCAGTTATTCTAAATAAACCTGTTGTACCTCAGCTGAACATGTGGTTTATCAAGGGAGGTTTCCAAGTGTCCTGGAGGGCGACAGCATCTAGAAAATCTTTCTCTGGGTTCTGGGTCTCAAGTTCCTGGGAAGGGGAGTCCCCTTGGGGCTAGAATGGGGGTTTTCCACTCTGGAAAAATTCTATAGTTTGAGAGGGAGCACCCCCAGGATGGCCTTACATTAAATGGCTGAGGCAAGTAACCATGATAATTTGGATTACCCGCAAGGTTTGGTGCTGGCCCAAGGGTGTCCTATGGAGATAGTTCTGGAAGGTTGACACCAAGCCTTGACTATATCCACCAGGTGCAATTAACCTCTCTTCAAATAATTAAAGAAATAGGTCAAAACTAGCTCTTTATACCATACTTTGTTGTATGGCCTCTTTATTTTGTGATGAGGAGACAATCAACCTAGTATCTCAACCCAACTCTTTGTATATATCTTCATTCATATTCAATAGGGTTCAAAATAATAGATATAAGCCAATAAATATAAATCAAATGGGAATTCTGTATGTTTTGGTTTTATTGGAATTAAGGCAATCTTACTGCAAATTAATCCCCTCGTTCTTGAGAAAGACAGATATAGTGGGGAAAATCCTATCTGGCAATATAATTGCATATAATCTTAAATATGTTTGTTCATGGCCCCTTCTACCCTCCAGGCCTCATTTCTCTTATGTGAAAAGATTGTATGGCCATCCTTATCTATGAATTTATAAAATTTAGGCCTGTCTAGCCACATTCTCCAGATCAGACCAGAAGTTACTCCTAGATGTCTACTTGATATTCAGGGTTTTCCACCCCTCAACATATGGTAAAACGCAACTTTACCACAGAAGAACAGAAATCAGGAAATGCTCCAGATCTGTCTTGTAATTTAACAATTTCTAATTCTAACTGATCCAACTATTGTTATGAGCCAGTGTCATCATCCCATTTTCTCTGTGATGTGTAGCACAGAAAAGGGGATAACACTAAACGTTTATATTGGTTGTCACTGTGGCAGTGGCTTCAGAAGGCTCATGATTATTGCCAAGCATCTTTGTTGGAGTCACCAAAGGTGCTCATGTGACCTCCTTTTCCTAAGTCATGCAGGCAGCTTTGATGGCAACAGCCAAGAACTCTCTGGATCTCTGTGGCCACTGCTGCAGTGACAAACAACAAAAAACTTAAGGGTGACTGTCCACCAGGTTCAGCCCAACTGGATTGCCATGATCCCGCTGCTATCACAACATAGAAGTGGAGTGTGAAAACACCTCCATAGAATATGGGGCCAGTCAGAAGCAGCAACATTTCAATCCATGTCTACGACCTCATCACAAAGGCCAGGTTAAGTGTCCTGCTTTGCCTAGCTTTGCTCTCCCAGAAGGCTCCCATGCTGGGAGTGAAGCGTTTAGACACTTCCACCCTGGTTGGGGGGGGAGGCCTCTGCCAGAAATCGCACAACGTCATGGAATGGCTGGCATAGAGTTCTGTCCCCAAGAAAGGATGGAAATATCCTAGGATGCTAAAATTGTTCTGTCTGATGAGGCCCTTAGATTTAGATGCTTGTGTAAATGGACACATTATCTGAATATGGGTAGTTCTTTGCAGGCAACATTTACAGGAAATGGACATACACAGGAAATTGTGAAACAAAGTTCACCTTACATTTGATGCCTTAACATTTACAAAAATGAATTTCATAGATTCTACCAGAATGGTGACCGAGTAGATTTTAAATATTTCAGTATCTACTCTCAACATCCACACAGATGCCATTATCTCCAATAAGTACGTAATATGTATACTACTGTGTTTCCCCGATAGTAAGACACCCCCGATTGTAAGACGTATCGGGGTGTCAGGGGTCGGCTAATATAAGCCGTACCTCGTCGCGTCGCCCGCCGCCGCCGCAACCGGCCCATCGGCCGCGCACACCTTTCTGCCAGGCCTCCAAGAAGGGAGGGGAGCCAGAGGCGTGGCGAAGCAGTGCCGCGTCAGAGTGACGCGCTGCCGCTTCGCCACGCCTCTGGCTCCTTTCCCCCTCTAGAGGCGTGGTGAGCGGCGCCGTCACTCTGGCGGCTGCTTCGCCACGCCTCTGGCTCCTTTCCCCCCTCCCTTCTTTCTCAGGAAAGGGAGGGGAAGGGGCCAGAGGCGTGGCGAGCGGCGCCGCGTCACTCTGGCGCGGCGGCTCCACCGCCCTCTGGCCGCTCCCCTCCCTCTTTCTTCCAAGGAAGGGAGGGGGAGGAGCCAGGGGCGTGGGGAAGCGGCGCCGCGTCACTCTGACGTGGTGCTGCTTCGCCACACCTCTGGCTCCTTCCCCTCCTTCTTTCGTCCAAGGAAGGGAGGAAAGGAGCCAGAGGCGTGGCGAAGCAGTGCCGCGTCAGAGTGACGCGGCGCCGCCTTCGCCACGCCTCTGGCTCCTTTCCCCTCCCTTCTTTCATCCAAGGAAAAGCTGCGCCGCGGAGGTGTGCCGCGGCTGATGGGGCCGATTACGACGGCAGCGGCGGCGTGGGCGTGGCGGGCACGTCTTAGTTTATATAAGACGTACCCCGAAAGTAAGCCGTAGGGGACTTTTCGGGGGAAAAGAAAGTAAGACGCTGTCTTACTTTCGGGGAAACACGGTAGTAATGCATCTACACCCCTTTTCCATTTCAATCATTTTGAGCCCGTGGAAAGGTTCTTTAACAGGGAATGTAAAGTTCTAGTGAAAAAAGATGCATTAAAATTGTATTTGTTTACCAGCTTTACGTACAATCTACTTGCTACAAATGTGTTTGTAATCATCCTACAATGTAGTTTCACCTTTACAACTATAACTTGGGCATGTAGTGAGCTGGTCTGACTTTAAACAGTTAGCCTTTCTTACACAGATGCTTTTTAAATCTTCGTTTTGATGTGGTAAGCCAGACGAATGAATCATTCATGAACCTTATTCAGTTTTACTTGGCATTGGCTATCTCCATATATTTGAGGAATGAAGTCTTGGTTCCTTTGAAAACTCTACAAATAAAAATGACCCTACCCGTTTAATGTATTTCTGGTTCAGCTGCACTTGGTCAAAAGGTGAACTGAATCTACTGCTTGGCAAGTAATAAATCTTGTTTTTACTTCAATAGAATGCTGTGATAACTTCGCAAGGAGAATCAAACTGCTCTTCAGGGTTATGATTGTGCATAATATTGACACAATTCTCTAGGACTACAGAGAGCAGATCTAAGATGGCTTTTTAAGGAGCTTTGACCTTCTATCTCTGTACTGAAATTAGAAATTCCATTTGCTTTAAAAGTTCATTGCCTTTCATCTAGAATAGCAAAACTGATTTCTTCATTGAATTGTTCAGTGTTGCTAGCTAATATGTCACATTTTTGTTAAAAAAAGAATGCACAAAATCCAAGTTGCAATATGGAAGCAATGATGGTAATACAGAATGATGCAATGGAACATTTCTGGCATTAATAACTCCACAAAGACATTATTTCAGGGACTGCATTTTCTCCCCATTTCTTAAGGGGGTAGGAAAAATATATTTGAGTACAGTTAAATAAAAAGAGGATCCTCATTAAGTGAAGCAAATATTAAATGGCCCAAGGGACTACATAAATGTGAGACTTCCTAATGAAACAGAGTATGCTGAAGCCAAGGCAAATAACGTTAACAATGCTGTTGCGGATTTACTAATTGTCATTGCTTCCGGCAGTGACATATCAACCCACAAATAACTTAAACCATCATTTGTTCTCTTTCCAAAAGCACTTAGGAATAATTATATCATTTTACCATTT
Organism: Anolis apletophallus; assembly: GCA_030556195.1. NCBI lineage: Eukaryota > Metazoa > Chordata > Lepidosauria > Squamata > Anolidae > Anolis > Anolis apletophallus. Next base: position 36,499,185 of record JARBWK010000007.1, on the reverse strand, counting down.
AAATCATTCAACCTGCTTATTAAAGTGAAAATAAGCAAGAGAACTGGGATCATTTTGTGGATTTCCTGCTGGCGGTATATCACACAAGTGGAACTTCCCTTTCTTGAAAAGACAGCTCTGCAGCAAAATGTGAAACATTTGTATGTGCATGTTTTTCTCTAATTAGCTCTCCTTGTTAGTAAGTGCTTTATTGTTATAGCAAGATGGTTTTTATGTTATGAAAGCTGCTGCACAAAGTACAGTAGAATTTATCAAGGACAGTAGTCTTTTTATACTGACAGCTCTATTCTTAAAAAAGAATAGCAAGAGAGTCCCCCCTCTTATGACAATATAGTCTTGTATACTCTGAGTGACCCTGTTTTTATGCAAGATATCAGCAACTGAGCTTTTTCCATTGCTCGTTGTTAAAATATCCTCCATTGGTTAGGCACGACACTCTTTACAGCAGTGATTTGTGAAGAAAATTGTTCTCTTAACAACTGACCATAGCAATTTCCTTTTTGTAAATGCTTAGGAATGTGTAACAGATTGTTTCTTCTCACGACAGATCTGATTGTAAACAGAAAAAGTAGTCACATCACAACCTCTTAGATGTTGTTGTAGTGGTATTGAATAAATGAAAAGAGAGAAGAAATATACAAACATCTGAGTAAGTGGTTAATTGAAAAGAAGCAACTGGTATATAGACAAGGGTCCTATTGATTCATACTAGTGTGTCTACTTTTGTCAGGGTCACACAGCAGTGACAAAGGTAGACAGACAAAATCTCCTGGTTCCAACAAGCCTATTTCTTCCTTGCTTTGCTTTATTCATGGTCACACTACATACAGCTTTGTTTTATCTCCTGCTGCCTATTTTGTTGCAGTTACACTGCTCAAATAATTATCTTGATTCAGACTTTTGTGTTTACTCAACCAAACAATGATTAATGTTTCTGTGACCTGTAGAAATGTGAACCGATCATATAAGTCCAGGACTGATCACTCAGCTTTGACTTTATTTACCAGAGATTTTCTAGTTTTTGGTCCACTTTTCAATCCCCCCCCCTAATTTGTGACACAAATATTAAGAATTCCAAGTAACATCTGAAAAAAGATAATTTCATTCTAATTATTACTGAAATTATCAACAATGATCCAAAGAAGTGAATTTGTGCCTAAGCAAAGAAGTTTTGGAACTAGATATACCACATAGCAGGAAAAAATTTGAACTAGAAGATTCACAATAGAAGCTCCAGAAAATGGAAGATTCGTTCCCCGTTGCTATCTTTATAATCTATACACATCTATACACATAATAAAAGTGAAAAATGTGTATGTATGTATGTGGCAGAGTTGTCCAATTACACAGACAGCCTCCGGCCTCCACAAACCAGCTATAGTTCCAAGTGCTGAGAAGCCTCCAAGGCACTCCCTTTATGGACAATGCAGGTTATAGTGAGTGCCATGAATATGTGGCCCAAACCCTTTCTATGTCCTCCACACACACTACGACCCACCATCCAAGAAATGCTTTCATTCAGGGACAATTTTATCCTAGATTATAGGTGTTCCCTCCACCACAGGCAGGCATCCCAGGATTCCTTTCTCTTTTCATTTGCATCACCCCACCCACTGCCTTTCCCTTAACCCTTTCCTACCCTTTCCTGTGGCACACAGCAGAGAGGAATTGATCAGCAACTGAACAGACTGGATGGGTTTGGGGGACTGATTCAACACAGTGGGCTTGTAGTTCACCTTGCATCAAGGCAGACCCCCTTCAATAATAGATCTGGATCACATTTGGCATGTAGAGCCCCAATGACCAGGTTTAGGGGGGACTGACCTTAATTTATAGAAGTTGTAGTTCACCTGCATCCGAAGAGCACTGAACCCAGCCAACATTGGATCTGGACCAAACTTGGCACATAGACTCAACATGACCAACTAGAGGGTTCGGGGGTGACTGCCCTTGGCATATGGGAGTTGTAGTTCACTCTTATACAGAGAGTACTAACCCCAGCCGACATCAGATCTGGACCAAACTTGGCACACAGACTCAACATGGCCAGCTGTGTAAAAACTGAATCAAAGACTGCCTTTTTTCTAATAAATAATGTTACTAATTAACTACATGATATTACCTAACACCCCAAAACAAACAATGCCTTTTTTCAAATATCCCAGGCACTGCCAGGTACCCTAATTACTACATATAATAAAAGTCAGTGTATGTGGGTATGTATGTGTGTATGTGTCAGCTTTCTGTTTGGCTCCCACTTCCACTGGCCACTGTGACCCACACAAATGACAGACCTGGACCAAACTTGGCACACATAACCCCCATGACCCACTTTACATCCTGGTGCCATTTACGGGAGGATGGACCACAAATGATGGAATTTCCAGTACTTTAATTTGCTTCGGCTCCCATAGACTACTGTGAAGCCCACCAATGACAGATCTGGGCCAAAGTTGGCACACAGAGCCCCCATGATCCACTCTGTATCCTGGTGCGGATTTGGGGATAACGGACAATGGATGATGGGATTTCCAGTACCTTCACTCACTTCCAGAGACAACTATGAACCACACCAATGACTGATCAAGTCCACACTTCGCACACAGAATTCCCATGTCCCACTCTACATCCTGGTGTGGTTTGGGGGTGGATAGAAATCGACAATGGGACATGCATATGGGAGTAGTAGTTCACCGGTATCCACTGAACCCTGCTGACATTGGATCTAGACTCAATTTGGATCAAATAACCCGGGCACCGCCGGGTCCCCGAGCTAGTAATGTAATAAATAATAAGCAAGGCCTTGAGCACTGGTCACTGCTCTATTATTCAGGGAGACTAGAACCTGTATTTCCTGTCCAACACTGCAACTTGTACAGGAATCCAGTACAGATATCTTAGGCTGCTTTTTTCCTTTCTATTCTTTTGTGCCAAAGCATAAAATCGAACAATTTTCTGGTTTGTAGTGATTACTGTTTTGTAAAGTTCTGTTCAGTCTTAGCATATGTTTCATGGGCATTCAACACATGTCACATAGGTTTTCAAACACTATGCATTTGACTCTAACTTAGGTTATCTCGAGAAGCAGTATCTCAAAATCCATGCATTCATTTCAAACCAATCTGTATACAGTTAATTGAACTGGTAATGTGAGATAGCATATTGACAAATGAAAGTGATCCTTATAACTTGCTGATTGGTCATTTGCTGCCAAGTGTTTGCCACAGCCATCTGTGAAATGCTGATAACTACTCTTCTAATTCTGTTTCCTCCAGCCACTATTCTCAACAAGGAATATGTGAATGCATAGATACAGAGAGAGGCACCATCCAAAATCATAATAGCAAAATTTGTATCTTCCTGGAGGCAATTTTAACAGAATGTACAGTGTTGCTTTCAGCCTATTTGTCCAAAAGAGAAGATGAAGCCAATTAATGGTCACTAAATTTTATAAGTACCCACCATGTGGGCTTTTGAGCTTGACAGATTTTTTTAAAGGCAATTCGCTTTGTTGACCAAAATGTAAATGCTTAAATATGTTTTTAAAAGCACCATTTTCATATTGCCAGAGACAAGTTAAATCTTCTTTATTTCTGAGGTCTACCCACCAAATCAATGTTGGCATAGTGGAGGATGCATTTCAACACCTAATTTCTCAATCATCACTTCTGCTCTTTTTGACCACTAAGGTAATGAAATGAGTTTGAATATAATGGATAATAAAAATACAAATGGGAAATAGTGGTAAGATGTGGTCTGGACTTACAACAGAACTTACAGTTTTTTTAAAAAAAGTTTATTATATTTATGGTACCATATTACTCTAAACACGCGGGAATCATTGGCTTTCTGAAACATAGTGGGTGAGGCCTGTTTAGTACTTTGATTGCAGCTTAATACGAGGGTTGAATGAAAAGTAATGCCTCCACCTTCATTACTTAGGTTTGGATGGGAATATTTTAATAAATCAAATGCAGAATTAATCCTTAGAATGTGCTCTTTAACTACCACTATTCACTTTTCCACATAATCACCAGACAATTGGATACATTTCAACAATGAACAAGTTTTCTGAAGCTGTCACAGAAGAAGTCGACACTGTTTCCGCAAACAGTGTCTCACAGTTCTCTCAACATCTTCATCAGAAGCATAATGATGTCCCCACAGATCTTCTGTCATTATCAGGAACAGATGGAAGTCAGACGGTGCTAAATCTGGACTGTGTGGAGGATGACGTACAGTGGTGAGATCCAGTCTCTGAAGTTCTACAGTGGTGGCATGTGAAGTATGTGGTCTGGCATTGTCATGCTGCAGGAAAACATTTCCCTTTTCCTTTTGGACCCTTGTTAGTCATTTTTTCAAAGTTCACAGCATTGTGATGTAACGGTCTGAATTTATTGTTGTTCCACGTTCAAGGAAATCAATATGGATAATACCATCTGCTTCCCAGAACATCGTTGCCATGATTTTTCCAGCTGAGGGTTGTGTCTTGAATTTCTTTTTCTGAAGTAAGTCTTTGTGTCGATATTCCATAGACTGATGTTTCGTCTCCTGTCATAATGTAATGGAGAAAGGGTCACCTTCATTCTCATAACGCAAGAGAAGTTCCTGGCAAATTTCAAGTCTGTGCGCTTTCATGTCAGGTGTCAGCATCTTGTGACCCACACGTTCTTGTGAAATGCCGATTATGTTTGAAATTTCTCTCTAAGTGATACAATGATCATAATGATTAAAATCTGTCAACCTTTTGCTTGTGAAACTCAGTGGTTGACGTCACAGGATGTCCAACTCTTTGTTTGTCACGCAAGTTAAATGTTCCCATCTCGAAATCTTTAAACTTACTTGCCCAGCGATACACAGTACTCACATCAACACAATCACCATAAACAGCTTGCATTCTCTGATGAATCTCCTTTGGGGTGGCACCTTCTGCTGTCAAGAATTCAATGACTGCATGTTGCTTAAGTCGCATTGACTGACCGTCTGTTCAGGGTTCCATACTTTGCACTTTAACAACACAACTGTTCGATGCTAAGGCTTCCCACCAAAATGGAACTGTAGAGGAGAGTCTAATGAACAAGGCAGTACTTGCTGTATACCAGTACTGCCATCTGCCTGATATCTGTACTGCCATCTGTTGAGGAGTTATGAAGGTGGAGGCATTACTTTTCATTCAATCCTCATAGGAACACTAAGAGTCTCCAGATATTTTTGAGAAAGAATCCTGTCTAAAGCCTTGGAGAACTGCTAAGAGTCAATACAGATAATATTTGTCTCCTGAGCTATGAAAATCAAGTGTGGTGTCATGATCAGTGGACTATAGCTCTGGAGACCAAGGTTTTAATCCCTGTTTAGAAACAATGTTGAGGCATACAACAACAAGGTCTGCTGCTTTGTGCTTCATTGCTCTTGTAATAAAATTCCACAAATTGTTGGAGGCATAATTACTAAATAATAAATAGATGCTATTATTTAGAAATGTCAAACTTTGTCCTTTTTATGATCATTAAATTCTAAGCAAATGCTCCAGTGTTGCACTTTAATGTCCAGAGCAATTATATGAGCCCTTGGAGTCTTTTGATTGCAGAGGATTCTATTTAGGGCTTAACTAATCAAGTTGAATTAATCAGATCAAAAAGATCCATAGAACAGTAGATGAAATTAAGGAGGGTAAAACTGCCTTCTTTGGACCTTTAAAGTTTGTATGTGAGGAAGGCATAGCATTCTGATAAAGCAATGGAACAAGCTGCAGTTGATGACCATCACTGAGTTTGGACAGAACGTTTTATAGTTGATCTCTCATCATTTCATACCAGCTAATTATATAAGACAAAGTTTATTCTTTATTTTCAAACATGTGTCACTTTGTAGAATGACAGCATTGAAGCATGGAGACATTTTATTATAAATTGCTTCCAGGATTGAAAGCAGGGCCAGACTATCCATTAAGTGTACTACTAGAATTGCCAAGAAAAATGAATTGCCAATCTCCTTTCATCCGTCTGTCACTTCAAGACTTTCTGGAGTCAACCAAGCCCCAAATGACTTCTATTTTGTGAAGCTTCCACCAGAATTAGACATCTGTAGCCTGGATGAATATCTAGAAAGTAGTGTTGACATTATTTGGAGTTTATTTATTTATTTACGCTATTTCTACCCTGCTCATATCAGCCCGAAGGTGACTCGGGGCAACGAACAAGTTGGCACAATTAGATGCCATATATAGAATACATACATTAACAAGTAAAAATATCACAAAGCATTTAAAAACATAAAAACAGCAATAAAATTTATAACTATGTCTTCATGTTTAGTCCTCGTCCATTCCATCATCATAGCCATTCCTAGGTAATTTTTCAATTCAAGCTTGTCTAAGTTATACTGAGGTTCCAAAGGCTTGCTAAAAAAAGCCACATTTTCAGGGTTTTTTTGAAAGGTCAGTAGGGAGGGTGCTGATATAATATCCCTAGGTAGGGAGTTCCATAGCCGAGGGGCCACCACAAAGAAGGCCCTATCTCTCTGAGTATCTTGTCTACATCCCCGAGTTCTACCAATTGAAAGGAATTCATCAAAATTGGACAAGCAGGTGCCCGTGTTACATCCTCAGAGACTGCCATCCTGCCAGCCACAGAACGGATTGAAGCGACTTTTACCGTGATGAATTGAGCTAATGCTTCACAGTGAACTGTCGAGTTGTCAGGGTTCCCATCCGGAACGGTGGGATTTAACAGACCTCTGACAACTCGAAACAACTCCATTAGACAGTTCTTTGCGGACAAAATATTGGCCACAAGGAAAGATTTCGTTCCCTAGGCTGAATTGAAGGTCTCCCTTTCTCATATCTCCCCCTCCCCTTCAATGGGGGGAGGGTGGCTAATGACACTTCCCCCTCCCATTCATCAATCTCTCCTAGTCCTCTTTGTGGCATAGTGGCAATTAATTGATTTACTCTATCTTCATTCATAATTGGCAATCTTTCCCATTTACCCCCCCCCTTTCATTCCACTACTCCCTCCAGCCCCCTCCCAACCCCCACAAAGTGCAATTAAAATTGCAAGGTGTAGATGGCTATGGAGCAGCATGGGTACAGATTAACAGTTCATAAGAGTCATAAAGTGCAGGATAGCAGTAAAGTGTGGGAGTATGTGCAACATTGCAATTAAGGTTAGATTGCCAAAAGATATACAACTAAGATCTAGATTAAAATGTCTTAGTGCAGAGGTTCCTGAGTTGTCTATATGATGTTATAAAACTAGGTTTCTTCCCTTAATGCAGTCCAGTTTCACAATCAGTCTAAAAAGGAGATCCACAAAGTGCAAGATGCTAAGAAAAAAACCCAAGTGGAGCATATAGAGGATTGGTATTTGGTCCAAAAGGTTGGTGGAATGGAGAGTCCTAGTTTGATGTTGCTTATAGTTCGCAGCAGAAGGCTACAAACCCCAGGATGCCAGCTGAACCACCCTCTGGTTACTCAGCAAAAACTTAGCTGTGATGGAAGTGCTGGTGGTTTCCAAGATGGTGGTCATCACTGGGCCAAAGCAACAAAATCTCAGGATCATCTGGATTAACAACAGGAAAGGAAATGGCTATATCAGCAGCAGCAACACAAAAGGAACAACTTCAGCCATCACGGAGGGACGGCTCCACAATAGCAATGGCAAGGAACAGACAGCACAGCACAGACCAGTCTGCAGCAGCCCCCTCCTACAGCAGTGATCCCTCAGTGCCAACAAAGTTTGAAATGGCTGCAATGGCAGCCCTCCGGCCACAGTGTCCCTTGGCAGCTCTCAGGTGGTGATATCTGGGCAGTGACAGCTGCAGCCCTCCAGTGGCAGAGCCCCCAGCAACCCCCCAGCAATGTTCGGGGTGGCAGCGGCAGCCCTCCGGCAACAGTCCTCAGCAGCCCTCCAGTGGCGGCATCCGTCGGTGTCGGCGGCAGCAACAGCAGCACCAACCCAAGGTCTCTGCCAAGCCACAGAACCCACAAGGCACCCACAGAGCAGTCAGCACTCTCAGAAGACCAGTAGGCACAGCAGGGTTCTTTTTGATCCATGGCTGGTCTGCTAGATGTGGAGGGGCGATGGTCAGGCCCTGGCCGCTTGGATGATGATAAGAAAGAGCAGATTTAGTCTTACCCTGATGATAGTTAAGCCCAGTAAATGGCACAAGATAAGTGGGTAGATGGAAATAATCTCGGGCAACAGCAGCGGCAACCAATATCAGCAGCGATGGCGAATACAGGACAATTATTAGCTCAGTTTTTATAAGAGGAAGGGAGAGAGGGAGGCGATCACACTGGTATGGCGGGGTCTCAACCTCTCTATCTTCTCTGTTTTTCCCTCGATTCTAGGTGGAATCACAACAATCCGTCCTCCCAGAGACTCTTCAGAGTCCCTGGTCGATCGGATGGTGTTCGCAGTTTCTGAGGGAGGTCTCAATCGGAGGATTCTATCGGATTGAACTTTCCCCTTCCAGAGCTCTCATAAGGTCCTTGCTGGCTCTCCGCCATCACTCATAAAAATAGTTCCTGTTACTCTTCATAAAACTTGCCCGTCTTCTACCTCAGTTGCAAGGGAAAGCACTGACAGAAGGACGATGGTGGTTTTAGAAAGAAACAAAGATGGGGGGGTGGTCACAGCCAAGACAGACTGCAGTGGTGCTTTTTCTCCTATCTTAGGTGGTAAGAAAGCTTCAACCTGAAGCAACCAGATGTACTCATTGAGAGCAGGACGGTGGTCACTAGAACATTTCAATAGGGTTGTGAGAGGGATGGTCTGTGTTAAATACTCCTGGTCACAAACCTATTTACATTACTCTGGCCTCAATTCCTGGAGGCCTTCAAACTGCTCTTTTGCTATAACAGCTTAGTTTGGCTTCACAAACATTCCTAGGAGCACCACTAGCTACTATAAGAAAACTTTAACCTCATTGTGGTTGACTGTAACCCAAAATATTTTTCCAATTTGTTATTCTGCATCCACTTAAATATTAGCTCAACGATTATTTTTGTCTGAGTGTGTGTGTGTGTGTGTGTGCGCACATGTGTGTGTGTGCATATGTGTAGGAGGGGAAATACCAGAGGGTGTGATAAGTAGTGGCCATTTTGATACTTTTCTCATCGACTAGGTTGCATATAGTAGTTGGCAGACAGCAATGAACTGAAGCATTTCTTCTAGCAAGTTGATGTGCAAAGAATAAAACCCATACATTACCTCTTGTAGACAATTCCTGGCCTAATTTGCTGTCTTTAGGAAATTACCTATCCAGTAAACCAGTAGCTGAGATGTCTGTACTAATGGCAAAATGGAGTAACAGAAGTAAATGGCAATAAAACCACTGACAGGCCTTCCATTTTCAGGTTATAAACTTTAATTTGGGTCTCCCAAGTTTATAGGTGAATTAAGCTCTGAGTTCACTATAAAATTTATTGCCAGGCCAATGAAAGATAGTAACAAGAGTTTTCATGTTCACAGCATACAGTGCCACCAGGGCATTCCTATATGATGTGCTCTGCTGATGCCATGTGGAAAAGGTACAAATCATATTTGCTGTGTGGACTTGATTGCCTATCAAGCCCAAGTGGTCAATCTCTAGCAGTAGTCAACTCTGAATGCTCTAAGAGATTCCAACAGAAGTTAAGACTAAAGATTTGAAAATGTGTCAGTTTTATCTAAGTTGCTTATAAGACAAGAATGTTTGTGTACAGAAATCGATGCATATCTTTGTATACATGCAACTTTTATGCATAATTTTAAATATGTACATGTCTATGGATTTTTTTAAACATCAGGGATGTTGTAGATGAGTCCTTGAGTGAGGCTGAAAGCATGGAGGTTGGAGCCAGGAGTGCAAAACGGGTTACTCAGGAGCAAGAATCTGACGGGGAGTGGCAGAGGAAAAGAATCCGGCAAATACTTAATGAAACCACGGATGAGGACTCCTTTTTGGAGTTTTCTGGGGATGATGGGTCTGACAATGAAGAGCCATCTATGGGAAGTGGGGATGGGGATTCGGAGGATGTGTCTAGCGATATGGACTGGACTAAAGTGCAGGAAGTGTGTGATGTCTGTGCAGAATCAACTAGTAGCGATACGTTTGTGGGGTTTTTTGGGGATGGGAAATGGAGTATGGATGACCAAACCTCATATTGGGATGAGTTAAGTCGTAACAGAGAAGGAGAGCTTGGCAGGAAAGACAAAGTACTGCACATGAAGCTGTAATGGCAGCTGAAAGGGCTAATGATGCGGTGTCGGCTCATTTGAGTTCTGATGAGGATTTGTGAATAAAGTGACACTTGGAATTGGGGGTTCCTTGCAGTTGGCAAGATGTTGCTGGGTGCCCGTGTCCTGCCTTTGTGTGCTGTGTTTCCTGCATTCCTGTGGACTGACTCTTGGATGTGTGTTTGGATCCTGATCTACCTCCATGGACTTGGATATTTTATCGGCTGGGTTCCACATCTTGGGTCCGTTTGGCTACACCATTTATTTATTTATTTGTCACGTTTCTATACCGCCCCTCTCAGCCCGAAGGCGACTCGGGACGGTTTACACAGGCAGTCTCTGCCCTCAATACAACACAGCGACAAGACAAACCCTTCCCCCCAAAACATAACACATATAATAACAATGTAACAATTAAAAACATACAATTGCAGCCTCAGCGTCATGTTGAAATCAGTCTCCATCGCATCGTCGTCATTCCATATATCCAATTAAGCCTTATATTTCATCAACAAATGCCTGCTCAAATAGCCAGGTCTTGACTTTCTTGCGAAATGTCAGGAGGGAAGGGGCCAATCTGATGTCTTTAGGGAGGGTGTTCCAAAGCCGAGGAGCCACCACTGAAAAGGCCCTGTCCCTTGTCCCCGCCAGTCGCGCAAGCGAAGAAGGCGGGACCGAGAGCAGGGCCTCTCCAGATGATCTTAAACATCTCGATGGTTCATAGGGAGAGATGCATTCAGACAGGTAAGTAGGACCCGAACCGTTTAGGGCTTTAAAGGCTAAAGCCAGCACTTTGAATTGTGCCCGGTAGCAAACTGGCAGTCAGTGGAGCTGGCACAACAGAGGAGTTGTGCGCTCTCTGAATGCCGCTCCTGTTATCAACCTGGCTGCTGTCCATTGGACTAGTTGCAGCTTCCGAACAGTCTTCAAAGGCAACCCCACGTAGAGAGCATTGCAGTAATCTATACGGGATGTAACCAGAGCGTGGACCACCGTGGCCAAGTCAGACTTCTCAAGGTACGGGCGCAGCTGGCGCACAAGTTTTAACTGTGCAAATGCTCCCCTGGTCACCGCTGAAACCTGGGGCTCCAGGCTCAGCGATGAGTCCAGGATCACACCCAGACTGCGAACCTGCGTCTTCAGGGGGAGTGTAACCCCATCCAACACAGGCTGTAACCCTATGCCCTGTTTGGCCTTTCGACTGACCAGGAGTGCCTCTGTCTTGTCTGGATTCAATTTCAATTTGTTCGCCCTCATCCAGTCCGACACAGCGGCCAAGCACCGGTTCAGGACCTGAACAGCCTCCTTAGTAGCAGGTTGGAAGGAGTGACAGAGTTGGACATCATCTGCGTACAGATGACACCGCACTCCGAAACTCCAGATGACCTCCTCCAGCGGCTTCATGTAGATGTTAAACAACATGGGAGATAGTATTGAGCCCTGAGGAACCCCACAAGACAATGGTTGTGGGGTTGAACAGGTGTCTCCCAATAACTCCTTCTGAGATCGGCCCTCCAGAAAGGACCGGAGCCACTGCAAGACAGTACCTCCAAGCCCCATCTCTGCAAGGCGTCCCAGAAGGATACCATGGTCAACGGTATCGAAGGCCACTGAGAGGTCCAACAGAACCAACAGGGACACACTCCCGCTGTCAAGCTCCCGGCGTAGATCATCCACTAAGGCGACCAAGGCTGTCTCGGTACCATGTCCCGGCCTAAAACCAGATAATCCAGATAATCCGTGTCTTCCAAGAATACCTGGAGTTGTGAGGCCACCACACGTTCCAGGACTTTGCCCAAGAAAAGAAGATTGGAAACAGGCCGATAGTTGATGAATTGAGTGGGGTCCAGTGATGGTTTCTTCAACAGTGGTTTTATAATAGCTTGTTTTAAGCTCGCTGGAATGTTGCCTTCCCGGAGGGAGGCATTGACCACCACCTTCACCCACTTGGCCAATCTCCCTCTGGCCTCCTTTAGAAGCCAGGATGGGCAGGGGTCTAGGATGCATGTGGTCACTCTCATTCCTCCAAGTATCTTGTCCACATCCTCGGGTTTCACCAATTGAAATTGATCCATCAAAATTGGACAAGCAGGTGCTCCAGCTACATCCTCAGAGACTGCCGTTAACATGGTGTCCAGGCCGGAACGGATCAAAGCGACTTTATCTACAAAGAACTTTGCAAATGCTTCACAGCGGGCTGCCGAGTTGTCAGGGCTCCCATCCTGGACGGCGGGATGCAATAGGCCTCTGACAACTCGAAACACCTCGGACGGTTCTTTGCGGATGCAATATTGGCTGCCAGAAAGGATTTCTTTGCAGCCTTTATTGCCGCGCCATATGCCCTTAAATAGGCATCAAGGCATGTTCGATTTGGCCCGCTCGGATCTGAACGCCACACGCTCTCTAGGTCCCTCTTCCTTCGCTTCATTGCTGCCAACTCCTCGTTAAACCAAGGAGCTGGTCTAGCTCGGCTACTTGAGAGGGGCCGTTCCGGAGCAATCGTGTCTATTGCCCTAGTCATCACCCCGTTCCAGAGAGTGACCAGAGCATCGACAGAATCACCTACTGAGGTGGCGGGAAATTCCCCAAGAGCCGTCAGGAATCCATCAGGATCGAGCGATGGTCAGCTCCTCCACACCGCCATCGTTCTCCCATCCCTGACAGAAAACCAAGTCTAAGGTGTGGCCAGCACAGTGGGTAGGGCCAGATACCTGTTGGGACAGCCCCATGGTCGCCATGGTAGACATGAAGTCCTGAGATGCTCCTGAAAGGGTGGACTCTGCATGAATGTTGAAGTCCCCCAGCACTAAGAGCCGTTGGGACTCCAACGCCAGGCTCGAGACCACCCCCGATAGCTCAGGTAGGTAGACTGTAGTGCAGCGGGGTGGACGGTACACTAACATAATCCCTATTCTGTCCCGGTCACCTACCCTCAGGTGGACACATTTGAAATTGGTTGACTGAGGAATGGGGCATCTGGTCAGGGAGATGGAATCCTTATAGACCACCGCAACCCCACCTCCCCGCCCCCCGGATCTCAGCTGGTGCTGCACGGAGAAACCTGGTGGACAAAGCTGGATCAGATTTACACCTCCAGCCTCATCCAGCCAGGTCTCCGTTATGCACGCCACCATGTTTACTCCCTGTGTGCTAGTTGCTGCTGCCTGCTTTGTGCTGACCCTGGACCGGTTTATCGACGCTGCTGTTTCTCCCTCGCTTTAACTTGGATTGGTTATTATCACTGCTGCTTTCTCCTTGCTCTGACGCCAGATTGGTCTTGACTACGTATTTGCTGTCTCTGCGCTTTGACCCTCGGATCTCGCTGATGCTTCTTCGCTCTCTGCTTTTCCTTCCAATTGATGGTGACATCGCCGTGATTGACATCGAGTGCCCTTTTCCTTTGTTGTCACATGCTTTAGGTTTATTGCGGGCTTTTAGGAGAAATAATCCGGGTTTTCTGTTAGTGACTATTTTTGGCCTGTTGGGTAATTATTTTGAGTTACTTTCACCTCACACTGAAGTTTAAGTGTCTTTGGTTCAGTTTGGCCATTTTTTGTGTTTTTTGTGGCATTTTGAATAAACTTTACTTTATCCTATTTGGTGTGGCTCCGTTAAGGCTCTCTGGTTGCAACCTTTTATCCTGAATATTTATTTCAGTTTAATTTAGGAGGGAGGGGAGAAACTCGGATCAGTGTGATTTCTCTTCAATGTCAGGAAATCAGTGGATGTGCTCACAGATTGGATACATTCGTAAAAACAGGTTTATGGGAATTTATCTTCCATTCCTATTCAGTATAACACACATGAGTCCAATAACTCATTAATTATAATACATTTCCAGCTACTGACAGTCTCTGAACAAACTGAATGTTCTTGCTGTAGTTTCTCTAGCAACATTTAGCCATAATTCACAAAATGTTATTATTTCCTCAAGAGAACATTAACTTTGAACAGATCACTAGTCTATTTCACTCCAACATAAAATATATCGGAGAACTCAAACTGAGAGTGCATCCATATTACAATGTTATATTTGACTTTAATTTTAATTTGTGCCCACTTTCATGGAATTCCAGAATGTGTAGACATTTCTCCTAGAGCTGAAGTTTAGATAATCGTATTAAAGAATTCTAAGTACCTTCCAAGTCGAACATCTGGGTTTTCATGGAATGAATCTACAGCTTCTGTGTAGTGGGAATATACTCTTGGCTCCCTTTACTATAACTTGACTTCATGTATAAGTCAAGGGCATGTTTTGAAGTTAATATTATGGATATTGATATTATATATAGTCAGTGATCATTCCACAAAGAAAGCATCAATGCTGCCTCAAGGGGCTAGCCACTCCAGGCCATTGCCACCACCATTTCCCTTACCAGGCATTCAAAAAGGCCAGCAATTGTGACAATGCAGAGAGAATAGACAGGTTGGTACTTTTTTAAAGCTTCTTCCAGTTTTGACTAATCTCTTGTGTTTCACCATTCAACTCAAAGAAATTGATGGTGTCTTGTTTGATATGAGTTAAGGTACAGTATTTATATTGGCCCACAGATAAGTTTTTGGAAGTGATTTTTTTTACTAAAATGTCTAAATGAATACATTAGTATATTGTTGATGTTTATTCGTTCAGTTGCTTCCAACTCTTTGTGACCTCATGGACGAGCCCACGCCAGAGTTCCCTGTCATATAGATAAATAGATAGATAGATGATAGATTGTGTGTGTGTGTGTGTGTGTGTGTGTGTGTGTATAGAGAGAGGGGGGGAGAAAGAGTATAGTTTTAGTATATTGTATATCTATCTATTAGTATATAGTGTATATATAGTGTATATTAATATATAGGGTAGATAAAAATAGCTTTACTCACAAATGTGTGTGCATAATAGTATCAGGCCCATCTTCTTGGTTAAGGTAAGAAAAGAAGGAGCACCACATGCTATCAAGAGAGTTGGAGCTTCTCATCCAAAGAGCTGTTTATCACTCATGCTTCATGGAGGACAGAGTAGGAAACAAATAACAAAAACAATCTATTTGGTGTAGGAATAGAGTAGGTGTAAACACACAAACAAAATCTTACAATAAACATGCTCAAGTGACAGGTGCAATCTATTACAGAATATAGGTTTGCAGAGCTTGCTAACTCCAGGAACCAGGATGTCTATGTTTATATAAAAACAGGAAAGTTAATATTGCTATTCAGTCCACTATATAATAATTGATTCTGATTCCTAATAACATAATAATCCTTAAAATAGAAACACTCACAGAGGCATGCTTCATGGAGGACAAGCAGAGAGGAAGAAAGAGTAGACGAGATCCCAGGGGTAAAGTTAAGAAACAACAGAAATATATAGGTTGGTGAAAAATACTGGTCAGAATACAAAAGGATATGTTGAATAGGTGGAACCTATATTACATCACACAATCACTCCTCAATTTTTTTATTTCCTTTCTGAAACACATCCTACTGCAATCCTCCATGTCACAGTAAACAACATTCTAAAGCATCAACCAAACTCCATTAGAACATGAGAGTGTGACACTAGTGCTGGAGCAGGTTACAAAAGCCCTGATCTATGGTTTAATTATTATTAAATGTGAAATAAAACTTTCTACATTTGGCATTCATTATATTTAACAGCATCAATTGTATTGAACTTATATTATAAGAATAGCTAAGAAAGTCAAAGTTTCAGGGAACAAAGGTGTTTGACACTGTGCAAGATGATGCAACAAGCTGAAATGGTGAGCTATTTAAGGTCAATCCACCTCACACACCCCACCCCACTCACAATCGTATCCTCAGCACTCAGTTTTGCTCCACCATCAGTGCAGTTTTAACTTTGCTGTTCACTTCAGGGTGAGGTAGGAACTTTCTGTTTTTTGCTTACTGACCCTATCACTCCTCGTTTCTCCAGTCGCTCCTGACATGAAAAAACAAACAAACAAACCTGACTCTAATCATTTCACAGTTATTAGTATTAAGGAAAAACATTACCCATCAAAATTGTGAGGTCAATTAAATCTTAATCATATAGAATTCCTTTGCACATGCACATACACACCCTCTCTCACGCACACATATCACATTAAAAAGACTAAAGTCTGATTAAACTTTGGTTTATATTGGGATCTTTATTTCTCAGCTCTTTTACTTTTATGGCAATTTATGTTTTAATTTACAAACATATATAACTTCTGTGTGTCTTGTGAGTTCCCCTGCAATATCAAACATAACATCTCATTTTTAGTGGCTCTATTTCAGATCCAAACTGGCGGCTCTTTGATTTTACAGTTTATATGCCCTACCTTCTAACTGAAACAACTCAAAATAGCAAACAAATCAGAAAGCTTCATGTGATATATAAGATTATACACAGTATTCCATCGTGTCAAGTATTATACACAATGTTCAGTCATTCCACATATACCATAAAAGCAGTTAGAAAACTGTACCATGTTCAGAGTAACCCAACAATAGGATAAACCTCTATAGATAGTAGACAAAAATTAAAGAACTATTGATTTAAGAAATATCCAATCCAAAACTTTTTGAAAACAAGGTTTTACTTTCCTTTTTTGGCCATTTTTGGTTGAATAATACCCTGTGGGGAGTAATCTCACTCATCTTTGCCCTCCAGGTTTTTATGTACAGCAGCAGGCAAAGCCTGGGTGATGGGGAGATGGAGTTGTAGTTGTCTATCATGATTCCATCCCCCTGACCAGATTAACTATTCCCACAGTCAACAGTGTTCCAGCATATTTGCCTCAAGGTGTGTAGCTGGGATAGAATAGGGATTCTGTAGTGTACAACCCACCTCACTACTCAACAGACTCCTTCCTGAGCTAGCGGGGGTGCTAGCCAAGAGTTACCACATGTCTTCTAGATCGTTGTCTTTCCCGACTGATCAAACAGGCAGAGTGGATGAAGGTGGTGGCCAATGCCTCCTTGAGCAAGGCAAAATTCCAACTTGTCTAAAGGAGGCAGTTGTGAGACCTACAATTATAAAGTCATCCGTGAACCTCTCCACAATGGACAACTATCGGCCAGTGTCCAACCTTCCCTTGTTAAGCAAGATTTTGGAGCATGTGATGGCTTCCCATCTCTAAAAATTTCTGGATGAAATGGATTGTCTAGATCATTTATATTTGGTTTCAGGCCTGGCTATGGAACAGAGACAGCTTTGATCACCTTGCTGGGTGTCCTGTTTTGCTCTTCAAAAACAGCCTTAATGCAATGTTGAAAGTAAAAGAAAAATGCTTTACTTCAACAAACGCAATGGATAAGCAAATGCAATTGAAAAAACAAGGAAGTTTTACTGCAGACACAAATTAAAGTATCTTACAAAAGTCCCAAAAGAAACAGCAGACAATGGGTAAAGATCACAAAGTCCTTAGCAGCAGACACAAAGCAGGTTCAGTCAGCCACAGAGCTGTTGTTACCAGTGAAAGCTGACTGCACCTGCTTCTGATTTATAGCCCTGCATCCCCCATGCAGGAGGGACTAGGGCAGGGGTGGGCAATTACTGGCCCTCCAGGTGTTTTGGACTTCAACTCCCAGAAATCCTAACAGCTGGTAAACTGGCAAGGATTGCTGGGAGTTGAAGTCCAAAACATCTGGAGGGCTGGTAATTGCCCACCCCTGGACTAGCGTGTCTCCTAAATCAGTGTTTCCCAACCTTTTTTAAGTCACAGCACACTTTTAACATTAAAAAAATCTGGGGCACACCACCAACCAAAATGACACTCTAACACAGTAAAGAATGGCTGGGGGATGTTAACCTGCTGGGAGCAGCTCCTGGGAGTGCCGAAGCCGGGGGAGGGGGCTGCCCCCTCCATGCGGCTTCAGTTCTCCCACAGCTTTGCCAGCCTTGAGGGGGCAGTGCCAACCCAGCGGTGGCAGAGCCAGCACAATGCTGGCTTGGCACTGTCCCCGAAAGGCTGGTGAAGCTGTGGGAGCGCTGAAGCCTGGGGGAGGGGGCGGAGCCAGGCCGCGTGGAGAAACGGCCAAAGGAGGCGGCGCCCCGGACCCTTCTTCTTTTTCTTCGTTGCTGCTCGGCCCTTCCTCTTCTCCCAAGCAGCAGGAGTTCGGCAGGAGGAGGGGGGAAGGAAGGGGGACAGAGAGCTTTTCTCGCGGCACACCTGATGATCGCTCACGGCACACTAGTGTGCCACGGCACACTGGTTGAGAAACACTGTCCTAAATAGCTCAGTGTTTTAAGCAGCTATTTGAGCTGAATGGTGTCTGTGCTCTGTCTCCCTTCATCTCTCTAAAAATGTAGGCACTTGCAAAGCCTCGTCATCTGATTCTTCTTCTCTCTCCAATTCCTGAGCACTTCCCTGCTCCCCTTCCTCCTCCGAAGATGAGGAATCTCTAACATTGGGTGACCTACGCAGAGACCTAGACAGGGGGAGTGTGTCCCTGTGTTCTCCTGGACTATTTGGCAGCATTCAGTACCATTGACCATTGTATTCTTGAGGGCCATCCCGTTGGGATGGGACTTGGAGGCACAGTGGTTTTTACTTTTGAATACGTTTTTATGGGTTTTAACTGAATTTTTAAATATCAATAATATTTAAATCTGTTTTAATGTTTGTAGGTTTTAAATTATATTGAAATACTTTTAATGTAAGCCTCTTTGTATCTCCTTGTGGAGAGAAAAAGCAAGGTATAAATAAATAAACAAAAACGTATACACAGAGATGGTGCCCTGTGATTCTCAGCCTTAGTAAACAAACCACATGATAGGATCAATTTAGGGTCACCATAAGTCCGAAAAAAACACAAGTTTACAAACCTACGTACTTACCTGAAAACATGTGTGAATTATTGGGAAGTGCTTCTAAACAGTAATGCTTAGGATTGTAACTGTCAATATTTTCTCAAATTACATTGGAAATGAAGATATTGGAAATGCCAATTAAAACAAGTTTATTGCTATTTCAAGATTAGATTAGGTACATTAAATCTTATTGAATATATTAAATAAATGTAGATGCTTCTTTAGGAATATTCAGGTAATCAATTATCTGTAAAGGAATCGATGTTTTGTGAAAAAATGGAAATAGAAAACACTGTGAAACATACTGTGACCTCTTATTCTAATTTATGTTTTGTTCAGAATTTGTAGAGCAATTCAGTACTTTAGTGACATGACTTATGATTTTACTTCTGTTATCCAGTATATACTTCTTTTTATTTCTTTACTCAGTAAAGTTTTAAACTTCAGCCATATGTCTTGGGGGTTAATTGGGTACCAAATAGAGTAGCACTAATAATTTAATATTAACTGTGGTTAAGCAAGCTTGAACATGGAACAATTACTCCATTAATATTCTGCAGGCAATGTGAGTGAAAAAGCTTGCTGGCTGCAGAAAATTCACTGAAGTGCAGACATATCTAGACACTGATTTGTACACTTGGATATAGCTTTTCCCCTGAGTTTTGCACACTAAAGCAAGATCGAAACTTTACACTGAAAGTGGGTCCAGAACTGTAAAGTCCAGACCAAAACTGTTTTGAGTTATTATGATGCACCCCATATTCCTCCTTCATTATTACTCATTCCCCTGTAGTGAACAAGAAGAACTATAAGATATCTAATTTTCCCCACTCTTTTATTAGAATTGCCTGTTAACAAAGAATATCATTGAGTGTACCAAGATTTTGGAGGCTGTGAAATTTAAGACACTAGATCCCCATTTGATCTTGGTTACGGTTATAACTTGAATAGGTGACCACCAACAAATCATGGGTGCTGTAGTTTATATTTCAGAGAAAGGAACTGCAAAACCACCCTTGAATATTCCATGTCTAAACAAACCCTATGAAATACATGGGATCCTTATAAGTTGACAAAAAGGTGCACATTCACACACATTCTGGACCACTTCTTTCCTTCTAACTTCTCCAAAGGTTACAAAAGTCAAAAGCTTCAGGAATCAACTGACCCAGGTCCTCTAAGAATACTGACCCAGGTTCCTCCATCACTTGGAAGCATGCTCTTTCTCTCTCTCTCTCTCTTAGATTTTTCTTTGTGTCAAGGAAAGGCTCAATCAGATATAGAGGTACCTCTTCCAAAAGCAATTTGAGGATATATTTTTATTATCACGTTCCTTTAAAAAATCAAACTACTAAACTTCTCACTGGTCCATTTTTTAATAAACATCTTGGCTTTTCTTCGCAAATGAAGATTCAGGAAGAACTCATCCCACACTTTCTACAAGCACGTTGATGGAGATTGGATGTGTCCTTCAAGCCTGTGCAAAGGATTTTTCTGGTGGAGCGCAGTGTGCGCAGAACTGGCCTCACCATTTAAATCAAAGTTTCATCTGCCGGGGCCTAGCAAGTTTGGACGGTGGCAGTGAGATCCTCAGGTCGTAGGTTTGATTTGAGTTTCCTTCTCTTAGATGGTTGAACTTACAGGGTTAGACGAGCACCATCTGCCCGGGTTTGAAATCAGAGTTGTTCTTCTCTTAGGATGGTTGCCAAAAGGCTAGAGAGCCCATTGATGCTCTTTGTCAGACCCTTCAGTTGTGACCTGTCTGGCATGGGAGGCCCTACCAGTGGCTATTTTGCCACCGCCAGCATAGCTCACAACTTCATTAGGATACGCAAGCCTCTCCCCCATGACAAGGGGGCGCCAATGGATATAAACATACTGAATGATAAATTAAAGTTGATTTTATGATGTTTTGTTATTTACCTACAGTACCTTCAGGAGTGGCATCATCCATGCCCTGGGCTTTTTGGCAGGCACATATTACTGCAGTTGCTATGCAGATTTAAAGTTTCCGGGGGATCATGTTGTGGAATAAACTATTGAAAGCTCCCATGGTTCTTATTAAGACTAATGTGTTGCTTATGGCATGAACTTCCATGAACAATATTTCATTTCATCAAGAACATAACTGATCTCAGAATTTCAGGAATATATCTGCTACATGGTTGAGGCTGAGCCAGTGTTATCAGTGAGAAACAGTGTGGTTAGAGGCAGACTGAAAGCAGAATGTCAGAAAGTAGGGAGGGTTTTAAGATTTAGAAGCAGCCTTTGGGGAGAAGTGCTGAGTTTTAAAACAGCTTCTGAGAGACAGAGTGCTGGTTTTTGTGATCCCTTATTAGGGAGAACTGGGACGTCTGAAAAGCCCTATGAGGGAATATTGTTTTGTGAAGGAACCATTTACTGTAAAGAAGCAACTTGACAGCCTGCTGTAACCAATACATGTCTCTACTTCTCATTTCTTCTGAGAAGCCTTATTGTTCCAGTTTAAATACACTTTTAAAATCTGTTTTATGTACCTCATCACAGTCAGTGTGACTTTCTGTGCATGAATGTAATAAGAAGGGCCTGATTGAACCACAGACGACTCTCTTTATATCAGAATTTTTCCTCCATTTTTGGGTGGCTCTGAGGGCTAACTCTGGTGGTCAGTCAGACTGACCAGTGTAAATTGGTGGCAGCGGTACAGCGGATGGTCTTAGGCTGGCTAGCTCATTGCTGTATGCAAAGGGTCCATGTAGCATCTTTGAGACTTACTGAGAAAACGAATTTGGTAGCATATTTATTTTATTTATTTATTTCAGGATTTTACCCCACTCTTCTCAACCCCTGAGGGGGGACTCAGAGCGGCTTACAGTAAGGCGCAATTCAATGCCCACACAGTAACAATATAAGACCCCAGAAGCCTTCAACAATTAAATAGACTTAGGTCTATATTAAACTTATGCTACCAACTTGTATGTTTCCGTTAGTCCCCAAGGTACTCCAAAATCTCTTTGCCTGCCAGTAGCAGTGTCATTAAAAAAGCATCAATTACTGCTGCAAGTTCATATCTAACATGAAGGGGATTGAGTCTTATATAGGATCACTTTCTTGAAAGGCTCATATGATGCTCTGCAGCCACTTGTTATTATTCACCTTGATGGAATATCTTGATAGATCTAGACAGCCTTTCTCACTGAGCATAAGGACATTAGTGACTTTCCGACATCCTTCATCTCTTCTATTTCTTATGCATACACACATTAAAAACACACACACTTTTTCAAAACCATCATACAATGTTGCAAGTTCTTTTTTTCTTCATATCTGCTTCTGTGGTTCATGGACAAGGAAACTCATGACACAATTAGATCCTGCAATGCCTTTAACCTTTCTTTTTTTTAAAAAAAAATATATTTATTAGGGTTTTCCATAAACAGTAAAAGTGAAAGAACAATTTCAGGTAAAGGACAGTAGGAAATAGAGAGAGGGGAGCCCGGGGGTGGAGGCGGTGGGCAAAAGAGAGGGGTGGGAGGGGAGTTAACTGGGAATGAGGTGTGGGAGGCGGTGGGGGGAAGAGGGGGAGGGGTGGAAGCCGCAGTGGAGCAAACAAGGTGGGGGTGGGGTCTCGGAGGGGAGTGACAGTGTTTTTCATGCGTTGAGAGGCCTCTAAGCCTCTGGTGAAGGGGGGGAGCCCTTCCGTTCTGTGTGCTATTGAGCTACAAACTCGTGGTTGTCCCCTTCTGTTCTCGATAGGAAGGCGAGCAGGGGGTGGTTGGGTTTCAAGTTATTCAAGGTGTGCCCCGTGACTTTAAGTAGGCTTTCACCGGGGACCAGTCTGTTTTCTTCAGCGGGTAGCCTCCTGTTTCGGATAGGTAGAAGGAAAGTTTATCCATATCCATGGCATCTCGTAGTTTGTCCAGCCATTCCTCCAGCTCGGGGGTCTCCTCGCTCTTCCACTTCCTCGCATAGACTATTCTCGCCGTTGTTGAGAGATACACAAATAGTCTTTCCACATTTTGGTCCGGCAGGTCTTCTTCGGACGTAAGTCCAAGGAGATAGGCTTCAGGTTTAAGTTCCATAGAGAGACCTAGGATCTTTTGCGTGGCGAGGTGGATCTTCTTCCAGAATTGCGCAGCATGTTGGCAGGACCATCACATATGGTAAAAAGTGCCCGTCTGGGAGGCGCATTTCCAGCACTTATTTTGCGTCCCTTTGGACATGAGGCTCAGCTTATGTGGGGTCATATATCACCGATTGAACATCTTGTGCCAATTCTCAGTCAGCTCCATCGCGTAGGTATACTTCAATTTTTTCCTCCACACTTTCTCCCACTCATGGAGCGTGATTGGTCTGCCGATGTTTTTGGCCCACTTCACCATACAGTCTTTCACCACCTCAGTTTCCGTGGCCCACTCCAGTAGCTTGGAGTATAGTTTGGAGATTCGCTTCTGGTGTTTTTTGAGGAGGGGGCCCACCTTTAACCTTTCTTGATATTATCTCAATGATGTCTTTTAACATAAATAAATACATAAGACAACTATCAGATGGTGACCACTTTCTGACCTACTTGATCATAAAAAAAATAAATATCTAAGTCCTACTTGTTTTTAATAGCCGGATCCCAATGGCCTTAAGCAAAGGTGGTAACCTTCTATTATTGCCGTATTCATTTGCATGCATTAGGATGCAAGGTCAAAGCCCAATGAGGTCAAACAAAAACCACAGCTGAAAGCTTCAGTCCTTAATTGTAACCCAGGCACAAAAACCACCTGAAGGTCAATGCAACTGACCTCTTCCACAAGCTGGCATATTGCTTATATTAGTTGTTAATTCGTTATTTTTCCTTGAAGCAAACAAAATGTCCTTCTTTCAGTTATAATTATATAAATATGACAATGTAAAATGTATCTCAGGATTAGAAATTCTGTTTTGACTCTGAAGGTTAAAGAAGTTAATGGCAAAGGGAAAATGCTGAACATTTCACATGTCACTCCTGAAAACTTAGTGAACATCTCTGTTGGCAGCACCTTTGTAATTTGTCCTCATGACTGTAGCAGATGTAGACAAAGACGACTGCCCTGCTGTGGTTTTAATCAAAAGATCTAGAACCAGCTGATTGTTATGGCAATTGCACTCATCTTATCTTCAACAATCTCTGGTATTCATTTTTCTTAATAGGAAATGTGACCCTATTAGGAAAAAGGAAGGAAGAAAAGAACCAAACAATGAAATGTTAGTTTCAGTTTTTCATGCCCTTATATTTTATATATCCTAGGTCGGGCTGTAGGGGTTTAGATATCCTAAAGGAATTAGAGCTTGTATGAACTTGGAAGCCAAACAGGGTCAGTCCTGGGTAGTACTTGGATGGGAGATGATGAATGAATGCCAGGTGCTGTTAGATATATTTCAGGAAACTGGCCAAACCACCTTGGAATATTTCTTCCCTAAAGAATAAATGTGGTTACCATGAGTCAGCAGGCAATTTGAAAACATATACACAAATACACACACACCACAGCTGGACACCTCCTCTCTCCTTCCCCCTTCCCCCAAAATGTCTCGTTATCTTTTTAAAGGCCTGTTCCTGCAGTTATTTGGAGCACTGATTCAGAAAACTGCATTGGATAGACCAAATTAGTTCTAGTTTCTTAGATATGGTTATCATGATTTTCTATGGGTGAGCAGATGGCAACTGGTAGATGGCATATATTCAGTATCTCCAAAACTAGAGCTGATAGGGGGAGTTTGGTGTAATTTCTGGAATCGGCAGATGAAATATAGCCACAAACAGATCTCACATTTGAGGTACCAAAATGTATGTCGGCCAGTGCTATTATATAATATATTAGCTTGGGTACCCAGAGATGCATGTGTTATTGATTTTGTAATGATTGATATTGGTTTTATGAATGGACCCATTATACTGATTTCTAGTCTGATTTTAAATAACTGTTTACTTGGGAGTTGTCCTTCTCCTCTTAGGGCGCTTGTGCCCGCTTTGTGCTGGTCTGTGACCATAATAAAGTTTTGATTGATTGAATGGACCCATTAGAAAATACATAATGATATGTGTGAATTACAACTTACAAGATTGTTGGTCAATTTCCTCCTTAACCCCGCCAATATGTGTGCAAAGTTTAGTTCAGATCCATTGTCAGCTGGATTCACAGTGTTCTGTGATTGTGGGTGACTCACCAGTATTCAGAGTTGATCATGTTGAATCTGTGTACCAAATTTGGTCTAGATCCATTGTCAGTTGGATTGAGAGTGCTCTCTCGATTTGGTTGAGCTATAACTCCAAGGTCTATTCTCTCCAAACCCCTCCCATATTTTTCTGTTGGTCATAGGGTTCTGTGTGCCAAGTTTGATCCTGATCCATTGTTGGCAGTCACAGTGCTCTCTAGAAGTGGGAGCTATATTGGAAATCACCCACCCATCATACATACAGGCAGCCATACGCAAATATTTTCACATTTATTATAGATAGAGCACATAACTACAGTTGGCAGCAATTAGAATTTTTCAGTCTAAACTGGCTAATAAATCTGGACTGATCTTAGAGATGGGCATATGTCCCTGGCCAAACTGGCCCTAGTGCCATATTGCTAGTATCCACACAGTCCATTTGTGTTGACACCATGTAAGCCCTACTGGACCATCACTGTGTTGTTGCTGCTGCTCCCAGCCAACCACAAACTTCCATGAAAGCTCTTGGCTGTAATAGATGTCCCATTCTGACACCAGTTGAGACACCAATGTGACCAAGAAGGAGAAGGAGAGATTTTATTTATTTATTTATTATTCAAACTTATATACCACCACTCCCCGAAGGCTTGGGGCGGTTCACAGGCAATAACACAAACAATAACATTCAGAACCAAAAATTAAAATCACATTAGTATTCAAGATTCAAATGCTTGCTGAAACAGGTGAGTTTTGCATGCCCTGTGGAAAGCTGACAAATCCCGCAGGGCCCGGACTACTGAGGGCAAAGTGTTCCATAAAGATGGTGCAATGATCGTAAAGGCCCTAGCCTAGTTGCCGTCAGGCAAAAGATCTTAAAACTGGGAAGTTCTATCAAATCTTGATCTTCCGAATGCAGTAATCTTTCTGGTTTGTAAGGGATAAGGCGGAACCTCAAGAATGCCGGTCCTACACCATGTAAGACCCTAAAGGTGACAACCATCACTTTGAATGTGATTTGGTGCTCAATCTGTAGCCAATGTAGCTGCTGCAGGATTGGAGTTATAAGACATCTCGCCAGCTCCCCAACAAGAAGTCGAGCCGCAGCATTCTACACCAGCTTGAGCTTTCGGATCCTGTTCTGCCTTGGTTAGAACAGGATTCCCATAATGGTAAAGAAATTATATGGAGCTCCATGGTCATTGGGAATAGTGTGGGTAGTTATGTAAACACAATCCATCCATCTGCTTTAGTTGTTGAGCACAGAGAAAAGGTAATAGTGACAGTGCCTCAGCTGGGCAGCTGTGGTGTTTCAGCCTGGTGTTCATGTGCATGATGGGGATGATGGGATTGTCATTGAGAATGCTGATGTGCAAAGGGAACCTTCAGATGAAGTTTTTGCTCCTGAGAACAGTTTGATTCCCAGAGCCCTGTTAGATGAGAATTCCTTAGTTAAGGGTGCAGAAGGCCTTGAAGGAGATAGTGATGCATCTGAGAATGTTAATGATCAAGGGATGACGTTTGATCACAGGGCAAACATTCAGGAGTATAGACAAGCTTCCCATGACCTTTGCCGCAGCTGCAGGCTCCATTCAGGAGATACAAAGTGAAACTGGGTTTTCTGTACTTAAGATTGTAAGGAAGATCCTAGCTTCAGTTTCCAGGCTTCGTTTAGAAAAGATCACGTCAAGATTTCCTTTGCTCATGTTTTTTGACTAGGTCTTCTTTCATAGATGGTACTTTTGCTGCATTGAACTGTCTTAGAATTTAGTATCAAGCTTTCAAACTTTTATCCTTTTGGATCCTGGAATTTTTGGACTATGTGCTTTCCTTGGATATATTTTATGGTCTATCTTCTTCTACCCTTTTGTTGGACACCATATTTGTTTCAATAAAAGATTATTATTTCAAAGACTGTCTGATGTGTGTGTGAACTAAGGGGGATACTTCTGTCTGAAGTGCAACAGCAGCACACTAATCTGAATCAGACCTGATTCCTTTGTCCCATAACTGCAGAAAACTCCAGATTATCCCCTGATACTCACAAGAAGTAGTGTCCCTTCCACTCAGCTGAATAAAATCCCACATAATCTGCTTTGAACTGGAATATATGGCAGTGTGGACTCTGATAACTGAGTACAAAGTAAATATTGTGGGATTTTCTATCTTTACATTCTAAATTATATAGCTGTGTGGAGGCCTCTGAGTGAACGTTGTTGAAATTCGCAGTAGGCTTGTTTGATCCCCCCCCAAAAAGGTTCTAAACTCATTTTGGGTGTAGGGGATGCTGGTGATTCGGATCTAAAGTCAATTCTAATTTTCAGAAGTTCAAAACTTTTCAAAACTTCCGAGACTTCCGAATCCTTCGTTAATGGTTTCAAAGTGTTATTTCCTGTTTCATTGGATGGTCTTTACTTTGAGAGTACTTGTTTTACTCCAGAAGGGGGGGGGGAAGCAAAGGGAAGAAATCCATCTACTCTGATTAAAACCGCTTCTTTCACTTAAGACTGAAGCGGGAGGGAACAGAAAGGAAAGAAATCCATCCACACTAGTTTAAACTGATACTGGAGGGAAAGGGAAAGAATCCATTGTCGCACTCCAGGGAAATGTGGACCCTCTAGATATAATCACACAACACCAGCACTTGAAATATAGTCATTTATTCAAAGCAGGCAATATCCATTAATGCCGTAAAGAATAAAAAGGGTAAAAGGAAAAAACAAATCTATAATCCACACAGGAATGTTCCAGGAGCCAAAAGCAACACAGATGATCTAAAATCCAATAGCATCCAAAAGAATCAAAGTCTCAAAAACTCAAGCTAGAATTTCCAAAAGCAAGGCAGGATCGTAAGTCTATGAACATGAATGCAATCCCAATTGCAAGAACCATTCAAAGCCGAAGTTGCCAGAAATCTAATTTTTCCCAAAGCAAGCTGAACTTATACCCAAAAAACTAAACCTCTTTCGATATCCCCTAATTGGCATTTTACTCCACCACCCTAAAACAAGGACCTTGGAGTTGCCAATTAAAATTCCTTCTCTGCTTGCCGATTCAGCCCAGGTGTTTATCTCACACGCCTCTGCTTCAAACAGGCTGATTCCCAGAGAAACCTCACCCCTTGCTAATTCCCATCCCTTGAGTCTGCTTGCAGGATTTCACAATCCTGGTAGCCAAAGAAGCCACAAGCCCAACCTCCATCCACACTGGTTTAAATTGACGCGGGAGAGAAAGGAAAGGAAAAGAATCCACCCACACTGGTATTGTAGCAACCCAGTTCTCTTTCGTGCCTGGAGGGCAGGGGGCAGCACCGGGGGTCCCACTTGCATTGGAGCCAGCTGATTCTGAGGAGGATTTGGAGGGGCTGGAAGAAGGGGATTTTGAGGTAGCTGGGCCTTCTTCCCCACAGAAAGCCTGGCCTGGGATGACGGCTGGCCTGATCCTTACGAGATGCAGGAAGGCCAGACGGAATCGAAAGCAGTGATAGTGAAGATTATGAACGGCCGGGGGGCGAGGTTCACAAGAAAGAATGTGGGAAACCACCGAGGGAGCGGCCCAGGAAGCAGAGGGGGTGTTTGACTTTCACGAAGATAGTGAACCAGGTGTTGGGAGGCCAGGTCGAACCTTTGATAGGAGACAGAGCATTGAGGCGAGCAGGAGGAGCTGGTTTCACAGCCTAGACAGGCAGCGGTCCCGCAGCACAGATTAGAGGAGGAGAAGCCTGGGCGTCGGGGCCTCGCCAAGGGGATTAAGTATAGGATCCGTGGGAACGGATCCTCAGTACCTCGGCCACGTCTATCCTATGCAGACGTGTAGCGAGCCAAGACCACGTAGCTAAGTTTGGGCTAGTGGCCTGCCAAGGAGTGCCTTGGATCTTGCAACTTTGCTTTGTTCCCTGATCCGCTTGTGTTGAGCGGAGCCCTGCCAAGTCTTTGGAAACTTCCATGCCAAGTTTGCTTTTGGACATTACCTTTTACCTTTTGGATTGCTTTTGATACTTTTATGGACAATTACCTTTTCAACTGTTTCTTATTCTTCAATAAAGTAGTTAGCGGATTACCGTCTCTGTGTGTGTGATTAAGGGGCCGGCCAAGGTCTTGCATCGTGACAGGTATAAACTGACACAGATGCATCCTATCCACACTGGTATAAACTGACGCAGATCCATCCCATCCACACTGGTTTAAACTGACATGGGAGAGAAAGGAAAGGAAGCCATCCACACTGGTTTAAACTGATACGGATCCATCCCACCCACACTGGCTAAAACCGCTTCTCTTGCTTAAGACTGACACGGGAGGCAGGAGGGAAAGGAAAGGGAATCCATCCACACTGGTTTAGAAGGCTTCTCTGGCTTGAGCCGAGGCCAAGGATCAGAAGCAAGGGAAAAGCTGAATCATTTCCGACTCACTTACTGATTCATAAGATAAATGGCGGAAAAAGCTTCGGAAGGGAAAAGGGACTTCTGGTTTCCTTAAAAACTTCAAAATTGCTTCAAAAAGGAAATCTTTCTAAATTTATTCAGAATTACAAAGATTCTGACCCAACCTAACCATGGCTAATGAGCAGTATAGATTCTAGGTGAGTCCGTTTTCTCTTGCCTGTGTAGATCCACCCTCAGAAATATCCCTTCAGTTTGTCAGCTTAAATAGATAATGCACTCTGTCCCAAAGTTTTCCTGCAAAATAGGGGGTCATCCTTCAGTTTAATGTAGAGCAGGAAAATTTAAGGAACATTTGGGGGAAAGTGCAGATGAGAACACTCCTATCATTCATTTAGGCCACTTCCACACTGCCCCTATACCGCAGGGTCTGATCCCAGATGATCTAACCCAGGTTATCTGGCAGTGGGGGCTCATATATCCCAGTTTAAAGCAGATAATCTGAGATCAGATCCTGGGATATAGGGCAGTGTGGAAGGGGCCATACTGTATGAGGTGGACTAGAACTTTTATTATTAATGCTAAATTTCCATAAAGATTTTGCAGAAGTAGAAATGCTCCCTTATTCTGGAACAACCATAGGACAATGTCAATATATATCCATAGTGAGCACCATATTTGAGAAACTATTGTTACAGAGCCAAAAGGAGACAGAGTACTTGGATGCATCATCTTAAAAGGTGCAGTGCGACAATTCAGAATTTTTTCTGGTCTTGGGGTCCACATTTCAGTGACAATCTCAATGTTGTATAACTTGAAAAGCAGTTAAAATATATTAGAATAGAATATTATACAAGATAAGAGTAGGAATTATGCAGCCCTAAGTGTTGTTATATAGCAAATCCAATCAACCCTAGACTACATAGCCAGTGGTGGCTTATGCTGGGAGCTGCAGCCTTCCAACACAGAACAGTGACTTGATTTCAATCCCTGCTTTAGGATGTAAGAATTGCAAGCAGAACCCTACTGAAATAAGCTTTGGCAAAGTATATCGAGAATGTAGTAGTCATTGTTATTCCTGTTTCTTGTTAACAGTCTGTCTGCCATTTGATCAAGGCTCACCTTGAAAAGATAGATTGAAAATAATAAAACTAGACTATGGAACTTGCAATTCAGTCACATGACTTCTATCAAATATCATTATGTTTGACCATCAGCACAGTACTACTTGTGGTTGGTCAACATCAGTGAGGCTACTGCATATGTATTCTAAACTCTCAAAACTTACACTCAGAAACATTCTTGTTAAAATGTAGGGTGGAAGCTAAACACTGTATTTTCCGCATCTCAGTAATAATATATAGAATTCTATATAATTATATGAATGCAGACTCAGAGCTATAAATACACAGCCCCGCGGTTTCAAGCAATCTCAGCAAATTAGCTCCAGCCAGTCCCCCCGCTTTTTCCCCTCTGTACAACTAAACATCACATTATTGCTGTGTGTCAGCACCTATTCAATTAACGTGTCAAAATCAAAGGTAAATCTTTGCCTGTAAAACAAAAAGAGAGAGAAACAAAACCCTGGATTTTCCAGAATACATCTAATCAGCAGCTAGCCTCCAAGCATTTCTCAAATTGATTTCGAACTGCTGTGAGAGGACTGAAGTTTCATCTCACTACACTTCCTGCATGCACACAAGAGATACTGCTAAACAAATATCTGTATTGTCACAGGGATTTCAAGCTTTTCCACTTATTGGAAAGATATTTTGCCAGGGAAAAGCAATGTTTCTAGCACTGCCATTCTAAAATAATCTGATTCTTCACCTGCCACATCACCTCTTCAGCTACACTAATGACTTTATGTATGCAAGACTATTTTGAATACAGCTAGATATGCAGGTTTCTCATCATGAATCCAGCTACATCCTGTTGCTGCTGGGTTGCGATTGCTTGCTCACGAAGCACTTGATAAAGAAAGGTAAGACATGAATCAATGAAAGGGGGAAGAAGAGAATGGAAAGAACAGATTCCAAAGCCATGCTTTCCGCAGAGTGTTAAACAGTGAACAGTTAATTATTTTTTCTGATTAGTGTCCTTTTCACTAGTGCTTGATTATAATATCATTCGATCCCATATCTGCACATCTGCATTTTTGAAGCAGAGAAATTTGCATTTAACTACAGAGGTCAGTATCCAGTGATGTACTACTACATCTAACACAAGCAGATTAAGAAGTTTACTTCTCTTCCCCTTGAAGCCCAAAAGACTGGCAAATCCTGATTCAAGAGTTTCCGAATCCTTGCTCTCTGCAATCAGGTGTATAAAATATAGAGATTGCTGCAGGGAAATATGTAGATTGGTATTCTGACAGAAACTTTGGAATCAAGTGGAAGTGATTCATTAGAAATATGACTAGTTTTAGTATCTCACTAGAAGTAGTCAGATTTAAAACATGCAGTCTTTTTCAAGTACACATTTATTAATATATCTTATTTTAATATTATAATTCTAGGCAGATTCTGATATGATTTTTTAAATTATGTACTTTTTGGGACATTTGGGCAGTGAGAAAGAAACAGAGTCACTAAATGCCAATTTATCTGGTAGATGTAGCGATGAACACATTGTCATTGAACTTACAAAGAAAAGATCCTCAGATATTGTTCACATTAATTTCTGGTTCCTTTCCATTAAGCACTATGTGGAAGAATATGGAATAAAGAGAGATTGTGAAATGTTTGTCTGGGAAGAGATGAAGGAACCTAAATAGCTCAGTGAACAGAGTTTTGTTGATAGAGACTGATGAATATATTTTGACTTTGGTCTCCCACATATTCTGTTTGCATAACAACTATAAGCAACCTTGAAAATTATGGAAGCTTCTTTAATTTATTTAATCAAAAACATGTTTATCCCAAACATATATATGTTTGGGATAAAGGGAAAACCTTTGGGAGAAGGGAAAACCTTCTCATAGGAAAATTTCAATAATTTCTGAGATTGCTTTGAATTCATCTCCAGAGGCACAACTAAAAATAAAATAAGTTACCTGAAATGTCTTGTTCACTGGTTGGATCACAACTTTAATGGCATTGTAGTCAGTATAATCATGTTTCTAAGTCACATGGGCCAATTTGGCAAAATCTAATCAAAGCTTGTGTCATTGTATGATTCTTACTGCTGTAAAATGACACAAACAAAATAATTGTCCTTACTTGACAAGCAATCAAATTACTTGCATAGAAAAGCTGCAACATAAACAAGAAAAAAATCACCCACCACTCTGGTCTTCCCACTGAGTTGAGTCAAACTAATTCAGAAGAGAGCAATGAATAATAAATAAATAAATTATATTGAGTATCCCTTAGGCCATATTACCAGGGAGAGCAATTATATGGTGTTTGGCACTGCACATCTTGAGATAATTACAATATATCTCATAATAATGTCATCTGAACACATTTTGGGATCTTAAGAAGTACAATTTCATCTTTGATACTGGAGCTACAGAAGGTTCTACAGACATCTGAAGAACACTCCATTGTTCCCTGTGCTCATGCTTTCACTCCTAGAAACAAGAACACAGTAGGAAGCAACACATTGATATATATCAAATCACATATAATATAACCAATATGTATCAAAGCAGCAACATAAAGCCCACTTAGGCACACGAACGTAGCAGTCCCGGAGTACCACCAGCCAATGATAAATTCGCAAGACAGGAGGTGTGGGAAAACAGTCCTGGGAAGGGGTACAATGCGACGGAGAGGAAAGTCTTTGAGGGTAAATAATGTCCGTCCCCTGAGGTAGCCAATACTCATCCAGGTTCACCACAAAGATCCCAATCCTGCGCAAAGGGCCCGAATGGCCAGCCGGTGGAACACGTAGGGCGCCAAGGCCGCGGCGGTGAAATAGCACGCCGAGTCCGTTTCGCCCCCAACGGGGCTTTTTCAAGCGGCTGGTGGTATCAGTGCCGGGCAATGAAACGCAGGGTATAATGCATTCTGAAACATTAAGAATATACAAACATCACATATACAAACAAGCCACCATATTTCCACAGTGGAGACAATGCAAACAGGCAGACAACACATACCAGCAACGGTTATGATCCAACATGATACATCCTGCGGACCTGAAGGTAAGTTTTGACAGCAGAGGCAGAGCCTAAATACAGAAATCCTAATGAGGCTCAAGTGAGAAGGGCGGATAAGGGGAGGGGGTCATTGAGGCCCAGGGGGAACTCGCTCTGTAGATGGACTATCCACCAGGTTTCCCTCCTAAGGAGGAAATTATGGGCGTTGCAATGGGGGGGTAACCTGACTTTCTCCAAACCAGTAAATTTAAAGGAGTCTGGACTATGTCTTTTCTCCTTGAAGTGTCTATAGAGGATGCTGTTGTCCATCCCTGTGCGCACCCGAGAACGATGTTCCGACATTCTCACGCGCAATTGGCGAGATGAAAAACCAACATAAACCATCCCACAATCACAGAAAAGACAATACACGCATGCTTCCGAATTACAGTCGGTGTAGTCCCGCAGTGTATATGTTTTACCGGTGCGGAGGCTGGCAACCTCTTTCCCTCTAAACACCTGCGTACAAGATGCGCAGTTCTTGCCGCAAGGTCTACACCCCGGGGTGACTATGCTTCTGGGGCGTGCGTCCTGTAGGGTGGAATGGACCAGCAGGTCCCTAAAGTTCTGTGTTCGTTTGTAAGCCACCATGGGAGGTGATTTAAAGGCAGGGATGTCAGGTAAAATACCCCAATGTTTCCTAACCACCGAGACTATCTGTTGGCTATGGGCAGTGTATGTGAGTGGCCATACTATACGTTCAGACTTCTTGCGGGGATTCTTCTGAAGGAGAGTTTCACGAGGGATGGATCTTGCCCTACATTCAGCCCTGTGGATGACAGAACCGGGATATCCTCGAGCTAAGAGCTGGGTGCGGAGGTTTCTGGATTCCCTATGGAAGTCCTGGATGTCACTGCAGTTGCGCTTAAGGCGAATATACTGCGAATAGGGAAGACTATTCTTAAGGGGATAGGGATGATGGCTGCTGTAGTGAAGTAAGGAGTTTTTGTCCGTGGGTTTCCTATAATTACGGACCCGAAGCTTGCACCCTTCCTTATATACCTCAGTGTCCAGAAACTGTACCGCATTACTGCTATGGGTGAATGTAAACTGAATGGAAACATTCCATGAGTTGAGCCATCTCTTAAACTCCTCCAGGGGGGTGTCCGGATCCAGGAGGAAGAAACAATCATCAATATATCTCCCATAATGCCTGATATACCTGCTGGGAGAAGTAGCATCATGAAGGTGCTGCTTCTCAAGGGCAGCCATGT
The DNA here is from genome assembly GCA_030556195.1 of Anolis apletophallus. NCBI lineage: Eukaryota > Metazoa > Chordata > Lepidosauria > Squamata > Anolidae > Anolis > Anolis apletophallus. Next base: position 36,464,279 of record JARBWK010000007.1, on the reverse strand, counting down.
ATAAGTTGGCTATGGATGGGGCACAACTCTGGCCCATACTGACCCCGTTGACCTGGAGGAAGAATTCACCCCCAAAGGAGAAATAGTTATATTCAAACAGACAGTCTATGATTTCCAAAAGGAAATGGGTGGGAGGAAACACGCGGTCACGCCTAGAGTCAAAAATATCAGCCAACACCATTCTGGCCTCCTCAAGAGGAATCCGGGTGTAAAGTGAGTTAACATCCGCAGACGCAATGATGCTGAACGGGTCAATGGTCAATGCCTCGACCTTGGAAATAAAGTGGGTGGTGTCCAAAATGAGCGAGGGGATGAGTTTGACAAAAGGTTGTAGGACACTGTCTATGTAGATACCCAACGGTTCCAGGGCGGAGCCAGAGGCGGACAAAATTGGGCGACCGGGAGGAGGAAACCCCGGTTTGTGCGTTTTTGGCAAGAAATAATATTGGGGGACACGGGGGCTGTCTTTAATAAGGAATTTGGCCAGTTTTTCGTCAATATAACCCATCTGCACCGCATCAATGACAACATTCTTAATGCTATTCTGAAACCTAAGTGTGGGATCATTGGGAATGCGCTGGTAAAAGTTGGTGTCATCCAATTGGCGGTGGGCCTCCTGTATGTACGTGTCCCGGTCCAAAATAACCAACCCCCCTCCTTTGTCCGCTGGCTTGATGACCAGGTCATATTGTCTGCCAAGTGTCCTGATGGTATTAATTTGTTCGGGGGTTAAATTGGCCCGTCTCATATCCTGTTGGTGATTAATGGCCAGGACCTCTTTAAGAACAGTGTTCTCAAACGCCCTCATGTTGTGAGAAATCTCATGTGGAGTAAATGTGCTCTTAACATACATTCTAGGATTACCACAAGGATTGAAAGCCAAGGGGGCGTCTGCAAAATATTCCTTTAATCGCAAGGTTCTAAAGAGGCCAGCCAGGTCCTGTCTAATACACAAATCAGAACATTTGGGGGTATAAACAAATGACATGCCCTTGTTCAACAAATCCATATCCCCTTTGGAAAGTACACGAGAAGATAAATTTACCACTAGGTCGGACCCTTGCGTCCCCTGCCCTGTGGAAAATAACGCTGGCGATTGGGATTTCTTTGCCTGGTCGGGTACCTGGCCGAGGAAGTGTCAGCGGAAGACGCCCCTGCAGAGGAGTCAGAAGGGAGCTCCTCCGCAGAAGAAGCGGAGGGGAGGGAATCATTACGGAACCTCACCTGCCTGGAAGAATCGGGTTTGTAGACCCACCTATAGACCCTATTGGTGGCATAATCCTGCTGGTCTCTCTTGTATTTCTTAATTTTAGAGGCCTTGATCTCACTGTGCAGCTGTTCGCATTGCTGCTTAATTCTATCCAGGTCCACAGCCGGGAGGGACTCGGCGTGGGTGGTTCTAATGTTCTCAATCTCCTCCTTCAGAGTAGTACTTTCTCTAGTATTACGTTTGATAATCAAAATCATAAAGTCACGGGCACACCTTTCCGCTATGGCCTTCCACGAAGCTAGAAATTCCTCGTCCTCCCTGTACACACCCGGGGGTACTTGCACACGGAGGCCCCTGGGTACCAGAGCATGTCTAACGTACTCCGAAAGCGTCACAGCATTCAGCTGAACCTGCACTAGCCGCTGCTCTTTCTCCTCAATGCTGAGGCATTGTCGAATGCAGACCAGGCTATTGATGGTTACTTTCTATTTGACCCTGAGGTTGGACCAGGCGCCGCCAGCTCTGCCCCCAATGCCACTGCCCCTTTAAGGAACTTGAGGAGAAAGAGCAGCGGCTAGTGCGGGTTCAGCTGAATGCTGCGGTTTCCTCCTCCCGGTCGCCCAATTTTGTCCGCCTCTGGCTCCGCCCTGGAACCGTTGGGTATCTACATAGACAGTGTCCTACAACCTTTTGTCAAACTCATCCCCTCGCTCATTTTGGACACCACCCACTTTATCTCCAAGGTCGAGGCATTGACCATTGACCCGTCCAGCATCATTGCGTCCGCGGATGTTAACTCGCTTTACACCCGGATTCCTCTTGAGGAGGCCAGAATGGTGTTGGCTGATATTTTTGACTCTAGGCGTGACAGCATGTTTCCTCCCACCCATTTCCTTTTGGAAATCATAGACTGTCTTTTTGAATATAACTATTTCTCCTTTGGGGGTGAATTCTTCCTCCAGGTCAACGGGGTCAGTATGGGCCAGAGTTGTACCCCATCTATAGCCAACTTATACATGGCTGCCCTTGAGAAGGAGCACCTTCATGATGCTACTTCTCCCAGCAGGTATATCAGGCATTATGGGAGATATATTGATGATTGTTTCTTCCTCCTGGATCCGGGCACCCCCCTGGAGGAGTTTAAGAGATGGCTCAACTCATGGAATGTTTCCATTCAGTTCACATTCACCCATAGTAGTAATGCGGTACAGTTTCTGGACACTGAAGTATATAAGGAAGGGTGCAAGCTTCGGGTCCGCAATTACAGGAAACCCACGGACAAAAACTCCTTACTTCACTACAGCAGCCATCATCCCTATCCCCTTAAGAATAGTCTCCCCTATTCGCAGTATATTCGCCTTAAGCGCAACTGCAGTGACATCCAGGACTTCCATAGGGAATCCAGAAACCTCCGCACCCAGCTCTTAGCTCGAGGATATCCCGGTTCTGTCATCCACAGGGCTGAATGTAGGGCAAGATCCATCCCTCGTGAAACTCTCCTTCAGAAGAATCCCCACAAGAAGTCTGAACGTATAGTATGGCCACTCACATACACTGCCCATAGCCAACAGATAGTCTCGGTGGTTAGGAAACATTGGGGTATTTTACCTGACATCCCTGCCTTTAAATCACCTCCCATGGTGGCTTACAAACGAACACAGAACTTTAGGGACCTGCTGGTCCATTCCACCCTACAGGACGCACGCCCCAGAAGCATAGTCACCCCGGGGTGTAGACCTTGCGGTAAGAACTGCGCATCTTGTACGCAGGTGTTTAGAGGGACTTAGGCTCTGCCTCTGCTGTCAAAACTTACCTTCGGGTCCACAGGATGTATCATGTCGGATCATAACCGTTGCTGGTATGTGTTGTCTGCCTGTTTGCATTGTCTCCACTGTGGAAATATGGTGGCTTGCTTGTATATGTGATGTTTGTATATTCTTAATGTTTCAGAATGCATTATACCCTGCGTTTCATTGCCCGGCACTGATACCACCAGCCGCTTGAAAAAGCCCGTTGGGGCGAAACGGACTCGGCGCGCTATTTCACCGTCGCGCCTTGGCGCCCTACGTGTTCCACCGGCCGGCCATTCGGGCCCTTGCGCAGGATTGGGATCTTTGTGGGGAACCTGGATGAGTATTGGCTACCTCAGGGACGGACATTATTTACCTTCAAAGACTTTCCTCTCCGTCGCATTGTACCCCCCTCCCAGGACTGTTTTCCCACACCTCCTGTCTTGCGAATTTATCATTGGCTGGTGGTACTCCGGGACTGCTACGTTCGTGTGCCTAAGTGGGCTTTATGTTGCTGCTTTGATACATATTGGTTATATTATATGTGATTTGATATATATCAATGTGTTGCTTCCTACTGTGTTCTTGTGTATAATTTCCACTACGAAACTTGTGTTTACACATTTCACTCCTAGAAAGACATGAAAGAATCTGCCTGTATGCTCAAAAAAAATTTATAAGTAGGCATTTATCAAATTGTAATTTAGGTTGAAGATGTGGTCAGGTACATAAGTAAGCTGGAAAGTCCAGGAAATGTTTTACCTCTCAGTGGTAAACTGACATTTTGTTTCTGTTTTGACTAAGTATGAATGTGACAATCACATTATAAAATGAAATTAAATAAAAATAAAAGATACAATACTTGTGCCAGTTTTATGGGACAAAAGTAAGAAGGGGAATAACAGCTATTTATAGATTGATGTGGCTTAACAACAAGGCCACATATTTTGTGAGTTATTCATCACAGAGTTGGATGTGTCATGTGAAGAATTCATTAATGGATCAGCCTGAATGCTGAGTGATCACTGCAGTATTTTGGCTCACTGTGCCATAAATCAACATACATGCCCCACCTTGCAATCTCAACATGCAGGGGACATGTTGGGCTATATTCTTGAACTGAAAAGAAATTTTTAGACTTTGTAGAAAAAGCCCAACCCTATTACCTTTCTCCCAAAAGCCTTTTTCTCATAAGCCAGAAAAAACCACAATGTTTGGCTTTCAGGTGGTTGAGCCAGGCCAGTGATTCATACTGGAGATTCACTCTAGCAGAAGCTCCTGGTAAATGAGATGCTGGAGTTACGTTACTTTAAAAATGTACATGAAAGAATTTTCTCATTATTTTATTAACGTCTTTTTCAACTTCATAAATTTACTATGCGTGTGGGGACATTTACATGCCAAATATGTACATATGTGCATAATATAGGTCTATTGTTTTGATGTTAATATTGAACCCAAAGCATATCCAAAAGAGCTTAGTCAAGTATGCTCTTCCTGAACATCAAAGGTGTAAGGAAACTTTGATTCACATCTACTGTGGGTATCCATGTCTAATCAAAGTAAGACTGCCTTTTGATTTAGTATTCTTCCTCTATACCAGGTGAACAAAGAAACTGTGGTGCCCAGAAAAAAAATTAATAGAAATGGTCTGCACTAAACTATCTTAGGCCCAGAATGCAGTGAGTTAGTGAAAGAGTAGTTTTATTCACTCCTATACGCCTTGCCTGTTAATTAAAATGTCCCCAAACATGGCCAATTTCTCTGATTGAGAAGTTAATCTTGGATACATGCAAAGAAACTCTTTGATCAGTTGTCTCATATGGAGTCAAGCTAGAGCTGCAATAAGCAAGCTCTTGGATACAATGCTTAATCTGGGAGCTAACCAGAGTGCTGAACGCCCACATGCAACTTAGAGATCATTGCAACATAGTAACTCCAGTTGGTCTCACATTTCTTCAGCCTGTTTCCAATGAGAAAAGGCAATTACTGAGGGAAATGCACATTTTCAATTTATATCACCCACCTAGACTCATAAGTGTGGTAGAACATACTGTGCTGTGTCCTATTGTGATATGATTTTCTGGCTTTGAAAGAACAGGATTGTTAAGGGTTTAGCCTAGCAACAAAGGCTAGCTGCCTTGTCAAAACTCCAAATCCCTTGCTTTAAATTGATGTTATTTGTTGCATAATGAAAATGCAGCAGAAATTCCATTTGAGGATAATTTTAAAACAAATCATTTAACTGTCCTCTTTCAGAATAGGGTTTTGAAAAAATCTTGCGAAATTACTCTTTCTTGATGTGTCAAGGTATCTCACTAGATTAATATTGATAATATAAATGAGAAAACCCACATTTTTCTGTTAATGTTTCTGCAATTTGTAATGCAAAGTCTGTGTGCATGCACAAACATTTACAATTAGGTACAGAATAACTAGTTTATGTCCCACAAAGATTCAAATAATCCATATTATGCTTCTCATTTAAAAAATGAACTCAATAAAAACAGATATCACACTTCACTCCATTTATGCTGTTTTACAACATTTGAATAAGAATTAACCCTTACAAATATGAAAAGTCTTTTGTCACTAATTTTCTTGTCATGTGGTGGTCAGAATGTATCATCTTTGTTTCCCCTCTGAAAATGAGATGTGAGGATGTATATATTTAGTCTGAAATTGAACAAGAACTTTCTTTAGAAACTTAGAAAAATTATTTAATCAGTATTTATTCAAACTATTTGAGGATTTTAAGAGAAAATATGATAACTATCTTGATATCTTGGCCTTGCTATCACCAGTATTATTTGCTATTAGGCTTGTGCAATTTGGCTGGAGGGCAATCGATTTTTCATATCCAAATCTCTATGGGCATCCAGTAAGGTTGTGCATGGATTTCATTTCCTCTGTTTCCTCCATTTCCTCCATTTCTTCTGTACTTTGGGAGTTCATAATGGTAAAGGGTTTTTCAGTACAAAAAAAAATACCTGACACAAAAGCAAGCAGGAGCCGATCTTGGCTCCTCCTCCCCTTTTCAGCATCACAATTGAATCTTTTTGATTTTCCTTTATTTTCCTGATTCTTTTTATTCAGTGAGACTGACTAGATGTTGGGGAGGGACTTGTGGAATGGTGCACAGGCATGTTTGGGGGCTTAGAGATGAAGAGTCACCATTTTACTTTCTTTTCCTCCTTCCCTTCCTCTCCTTCAGAAAATACTTCTGAAAGATAATAATAATTACTAATAATAGTAATCTCAGCAAACAAAAAGAGAAGCCCACCTCTCCTCTAGAGTAGAAAGTAGAAACAACTTTAAGGAAGCATTGAACCAAAGCAGAAAGGAGATTGCAGCCTTGCAGGCAAAAGAGGAAAGTTTTATGGTAGTCCGGGGAAGACCCTGGGCCTCCTTAAAACGCCTTAAAACTGCTGGTGCTGGGAGAGAAGAAAGTACAGATGCCTGCCTCTCCTCTAGAGTAGAACTGCTTTAAGCAGCAGTAAACCCAGTCTCCTCCAGGAAGGATCTACAAACTTTAGAATTCTAAGTCCGATGCTTTTTAAAATCCAGGTCTTAATGAAGGATATGGAAGGGGAGCCTGTGAGAATTCCCCCCCCCCATGATGGGCTGGGGAAGGGTGTTTTCTAAACCTCATTGCTTACACAGGCTCCCTTGAACAGAAGAAAGGAAGGTCTCCTAGGGGAAAGGGGACCCTTGTAAGTTTCCCATTGCCACGAATAATCCAAACACAGCTGGTATTTTTGGAGGCTGAAAGAAACATCGATTCATCAGGGGGAGCAATTCTATCCTTCTGGTAGTACAAGAACCAAAATCCATTCCTATACAATCATTTTCTTTCTTCTTTCTTTTTTTCTTCTAGTTTGTTGTCCTGAGTTTCCTACACCAAGCATCAGCATAAGTCTCTAGCTGTCTGCTCTGTTTATTCATGGCTTTCCTCTTAGAACTACTTTATTATTGCTTTGCAGTTTAAAAGTAGTTTGCTTAATCTTAAAGATTTACAACTGCTCTGCAATCCGATCAGTCTGTACTTGCATCTGCTAATTGCACTGTCATTTCAGAAGCCTGGCAGCATATCCAGCTTGATGGATTGTATCTACAAAATGTTGCCTTCTCTTTGATATTTTATGGAATTTGGTCTTTTTTTCTGAATTAGTATCCATTTTTGTGTTAAAAGCAGTTTCTTACACAGAAGCATTATATTCTGCAAATCATTAATTTGTAATTGGGTGTTACAGCCTCTTCTGTTAGCTTACCCAAGCAAGAGTTGGCAGATTTCCCTTAGAGGCTTATTCCATTTGAAAGTCATTTTTCAGGATTCTTTAGCCAAGACAAAACACATGGACTAACCTAACCAATTAGATGCAGCTTGCTTCTGAATTATATGGAGACTTGTTAGAATGTACAACACATGAACTTGTATTTTAAAAAGTTGTGATTGAACTCATCAGGAACTCTGATATTTTTATTATGACCCGTCAGCCTTATTTTGTGTGTTTCTTACAATCTCACTGGCATTTTCATCCCATCCCTGTACCTTATCAGGTTGTAAGACTCTTATTTTTCTTCCCTGCATGAATATGCCAACATGGTTTATTTGTAATCTTAAGTAACATGGTTCTATGTAATTCAGGATTTTAGTGGTGAAAATCATTATTGAAAACTGGGCCCACAAATTGACCTGGACCCAGTAAAGTTGACATAAAGTCAGAGTTATGCATTCAGAATCAGTATATACATGCTTGAATGCCTGCCATCTATGTTCTGAATAAGTGTGTGTGTGTGTGTGTGTGTGTGTGTGTGTGTGTGAGAGAGAGAGAGAGAGTATAAAATGTTCCATGAATTTTTTTCAAAGGCAAAAGGTAGTATAAACAGAAGCAGATCATGATTGCTCTATCAATATAAGGCCAACCCAGCTAATTGCTTGTTTACTGATCTTAGGAGATGAAAGTTTCTCTTGCCCAGCATCATCTGGACATTCAAGACTGAATAGCCATTATTAATGAGCCATCTTAAAGATTTAGACCTTAAGCTTAAATAAGAGCAAAATAAATCTGAAGAAGCAAAGTCTGGGGATCTTCTGGAGTTTGCTTAAAACTCTGGAGTATCCTAGACTTCAGGGTAGTCTGGACATCTGGATTTGGTATGATGAGGTCCTGCCCAAAGTCCAGGCAAACATTGCCACTCTCCTTTTCTTTTGCTTATAAGAATAAGAAAAAAGTATGGATCATACCTTTTTTACTGCTGCTATCAGTCCTGGCTATTGCTGTGCATGTCATAACAGGGCACCCACACAACCATCAAGTAAAGGTAGAAACCACCCTACTTCTTGATGGTCATGAGCATTCTCCATTCTGAGATCAGCAGACATTGTGATGTTCAGGAGCTGACATGGAGCTCAGTGGCTGGCTAGGAATAGTGATGATGGCAACACAGAGAAGGTGATAGTAATGTGATATGTAATAATAATGATGATAATAATAATACTTTATTTATATTCAAGGTGGATTCCATCATACAAAAAGGCAAACATTAAATGCCCCAGTAAAATAACAAGTACCAACATAATAATCCAAAAGAATCTCACACATGAAGACAACTTAAAACCTAATTAATATCTATACATTAAATAAAACACAATCAATCAAAAATTATAAAATGATATACAACCGGAACATAAAACATCCACATTGATTATTTATTTGCCTTATATTCCACTCTTCTCACCCCGAAGGGGACTCAGAGCGGATTACAGGTGCACATACTAGCAGACAATTCCTGCTACATAACACACACACATATAAACGAACAGAGGCAAACTCTGGCCACCAGGGGGAGCTGACGCACTCCTCATATCTCAGCATCCCTTGTTGTTCCTTCCACATTCTTCAGCATTCCTGGAGTTCTTTTTTAATGGCTTCATAATTCAGTCAAATTTGCCTCCCCACTTAATGTGGTACCTTAATCTCCTACTTGACAGATGCAACTGTCTTTCGGGCTTACAGAAGCCAACTAATTTTCCCAAAGCTATGTGGATTGATTGTGTGGCCAGTGATGATAATTGGGCTAACATGGACTGAAAGAGCCTGAATACAATAATAGTTCTCAGCCAGGTACTTTCTCTCATTCCCACCAGCTGTGCTTGAGATGGGGTAGAATAAAGAGTAGGGCCTCCTCTGCTGACCACAGTGCCTGAGATTGTTTGTAAGAGGAGATGTGATTGGTCAAATAGCCTGGACCTGAGCCAATTAGGGCTTTAAAACCAGCAATTTGTACTTAGTTCAGAAACAGACTGGCAGACAGTGGAGCTGCCACAATATGGGAATGGATTTCTCCCTGTACGGGACTACAGTGAATAGCCTAGCTGCCAATCTCTGAACCAGTTGAAGCTTCTGAACTATCTTCAAAGGCAGCCCTACGTGGAGAGCATTGCAGTAGTCAAGGCAAGATGTGAGTAAGATGATGCCTACCATGGCCAGATCTGGCATTTCAAAGTATGGGCACAGTTGGCACAAAAGTTTTAATTGTGCAAAGGCACTCCTGGCCACCCCACCGCCAACATGAGGGGTAGATTTATATGAGCCCTTGCCATTGGGGTGCCCCTCCTCCATACACACCATTCAGCATATAAGTCCTAAATTTGGGACTTCTTAGAGAGCCGATTTACACTTAGCTCACCTGTTTACAGGTATTTCTTGGGTTGCAGCAATGAACAACAATGTACAATGTGAAAACAATTATTTTTACTAGTTTCTAATCAGCAAGCCCTTTGTTTCTGGCAGGTTTTCAGACTAATAAACCTTCAGTGTTTCTAAATTGCTAATTTACTTTAATGAAAAGTCTATTTCTGCCTGGAACTTCAGATCTCATGATATTAACACTTTCCTACATTTGATTTGGTTTTAAGTTCACAAAGAATACATAAAATTATAATGCAGAATAATACAAGACTGGGATACAAGATAATACTGAGCCAAAACATTGCCAGTCTCTTGTTATGAGAATATGCATTTTCCATTTTTTGTTCTCCCTCTATTGTCCATTTCTTATTAAATATTTCATAGCTATCAGACATGCTCTTTAGTTTTTCATATTTTAACAATATTTCTGAACATCTGTTTAATGATATATTTTGATACCACTGATTATAATATAGTTAGCGAGACAGCTAGTTAGCCATCCATTCACTTTTGCCATTTAAACCTCGAAATAAGAAGACCACACATTATATGAGTTAAACTATAGGCAACTTATATTAATGTTACCTGATTGAACTTTGTAACTTGGCATGGATTTGGTATGGGTCAAGCCGAGGTAGTGGCCCTCAGCTAATTTGGGTGAAACACCTGGGTACCTGGTTGAAAAAACCCTGGGCAGCCACAAAGGAAATGTGATGGAGAATTCTGCCCAAAGGATTTATTGAGGACAGACTCTGCCCATTCCTAGGCCATTTAATTCGCCCTCACTTTGGTTATTTCAACCACAGGTGAGGGTTTCTGATCCTGGCCTAGACAAAAAGGGGGGTATACACCAAAATGTAAATACCTTGCTATTTTCAGATAAGGCCTATTTAAATTGCACCTTTCCAAATTGACCTCTTGAACAGTATAGGGTAGGTTAAAAAACCCCTAGAACATAAAGGGAGAAATTCCTACCCGGCCCGCTAGGACGACCAATTATTTATTCTATTAATGCATGGGTGAGTCAGCTCTGAGCTTTAGAATGACTGCCTCTCTGGAGCTCCACCCCCAGAAAGTAGCTCCAGCCAGAGTTATTCTCTTCTGGTTTCTCCTTTGGCAGAGGTGGCAAAGCACTTCCCACCCCCAACTGCATAGGGGAGGAAATTATTTTTATAGAAACATACAGGTAATGTACATTTGGCCACTGGCAGCTGAACTGACCCTGTTCATACTTGGAAATCATAATTTGATAAGAAAATCATGACATGATGAACATTCATACAAAGAACTTACTGAAGTATTAAACCGTAAGAGGGATTCATTATCTGGATTAAGAAACAGCTTTTCTTGCAAACAGAATACCATGTCTTGGTTATAAAGACAGATTGGACCTTGATTGAAGTATATTTAAAAGAGGTGAAATAAAGAAAGGAACACTGTCGGTAATTGAATAAACAAAGAAGAGCAAAGGGGATGTCTCGTGCGACATAAAGGAAATTTTGATGAATATGTACAATTAGTGCGGAATGAGAATGGAAGTCAACATACCCCCATGTTTCTTTTCCTTCCCCCATCCCTTATCCCCCCCTTTCCCTAATGTGATGATGTATGTGTTATAAATATAAAACTGCTAATAAAAAATATCTATATATAAAAAAGAAAAGAATACCATGTCTTTATAATCACTATTTCTGGAGTTTTCACTTTAGCACTGGCTGCAGTATTTGCAAAGACAGTAAGATGAATTTTGCCTTCATAGTACCATTAAAATTTAAAATGCATTCGCTTTGTGTTTGCTGCTGACATATAATGTATTATCTCTATCTGTCTCCCCCTCCCATTTTGGGGGGCTGGTGTTGATGGTAGTTAATATGAATATAAATAAAATTTCCCTTTTATAACCTTCAGCAATGCCTTCTAACAGCCAATTTTTCCAAGCCACTGATCCTCTAATCCAGTAGTAGTTGGCATATTCAGGTGAGTGAAACTTCTTATTTTATGCTGCTATTTTATCTGTAATGAGTTTCATTTTGAATGATTTCTACTGTAAAATAATTTAATTTCTTGTTTTGCTACGAGCTATGCTGGAGGAAACTCATAGTAACTAATGCAAAATAATTAATTTCAACCATACTGACAACAATATTATGATTGCAGAGTTTTGAATATATGTGTGTGCGCATGTGTGTATGATACAACACTGTATGTGATGAAAATATTTTTATTTTTCTTTTGAGCAGAGACCAAGACATGGAGTTCTGACCTTCTTATTTCATTGCTCAAAGCTGTATCCTGGTTACCTAGAAACTAATCCAGCAATGTCTAGTACAGCTCCATTTAGTTCTCTCCTTAATTGTTTCTTTGGCCTCTCTTGCCTTCTATACAAAAATAAAATGTCGGGGAGGATTTCCAGATAGGTGTCCAATTCTGATAACACAAGTAACAATTCAGTTTGGAAATTAGTTTTTGATTATGTATTGCAGAATTACTGAGACACAAATGTAACTTGCCAGATCACATTTTGCACAGAGAGATGAATTATAACTGTTATGCATGCTTTCAATATTAGAAATATATTTGGAGTACCCTCGCAGCAAGCCCTCTGTTTCTAGGAGAGGTGTACGTACATGTATGTATACTTACTTCTTTTAAAATTGTGCGCATATTGTATACACAATATTCAACCAATGACACTTTCTGATTCAGATTAGGGTTGGACCATATTCTAGTTTCCCTTTCTCTAAAATTCAAAGGAAGGAGATAGGGGTGGCGACAGCAGACTGGTCACAAAGAGTTGGAAGAAACTGAACAAATAACAAACAACAAACATTCAAAACCTCAAATTCTTTTCATTGACTTTCTGAAGAAATATGAGTTTTTGTTAAGTTCTTTTAATATAGGAAATAAACATGGGGTTTTATATGGTGTTTTACTGTGTGGGCATCGAATTGTGCCTTTTTGTAAGCCGCTCTGAGTCCTCCCTCGGGGGTTGAAAAGAGCGGGGTAAAATGCAGGAAATAAATAATAAACATAATTATCAGCTATTCCTACTACCCATTATTAAGTAGTACTATATACAGAACAGAGAATTTTGTGTTATATCAGCATGCCTTATATCTGTTTAAAATGAGGAGCCATTCAATAAGAAGCCCTAATTCTGTACCACAAGTATGACTCAGTCTGCAAGGACTCACAGCTGGAGACATTATCTCTATTAAATTTGTTAAATATCTGAATTTTGGAGCGTGTTCTTTAAAAACCTAACAAAATGTTAGATCCAGCTTCATATATACTAAGCAATCAAGTAAAATTCAGCTCCTTCCAGGCCCTTGAAAACAAACCATATCTTGACCTTCCAAGATCTTCTGCTAAAAAGTTGACAACTACTTCTCAAAGTCTCTGCAATTTGTCCAAGACAACACATTCTCCTAATCCCCAAATTACTGGTTTATTGAGCACGCCAGCCAATGTAATAAAAGCAGTAGAAACCATAGTTTTCATTAAAAATGCACCAAAATCAGTCTTGTGAATGTTCTCTTCAAAAATGCAAGAAAAACATCATCAGTTTTGACCAGGGAGAAGAAAGAAGATGACATAACCAAAGATTTATATTCCTAGGATTGTGCCTGTTAAATAGTGCTTGGCAGGCATTCTTCCAGGCTGAAAAGCCTGGGTTGCACTTCTGCAAATTAATCCAACTGTGACTGAAAGAACCAAGCTCTTGAATAGAGAAGAGAAGCATTGCATTTACACCTCTTCCTTTCCACTACCAAATCCAGTACTTTTTGTGACTAATCATTTATTTATTTATTTATTTATTTCATATCAAAAGCATTGCATACATTACTATCTAATAATGCTACTATAGACACCAGATAGTTTCTTTTAATAATAATGTACCTGATGTAGCCTCTTGATGGATATGTACATACATACCCTTATCCTTTATATAACTTGGTGTCATTTAGGTATCGCTGACTTCAGCTTTCATGAGTGATATAGTCAAAATATCTGAAGGACATCATGTTTATTAATTTATTTCCATTTATTTAACTCATTACTAAATTACTGAATTTATATATTGCCTTTCTCTAAAAGAGAATTTATATCCTGTCTTTATGTAAGGGCCCTTCCCCACAGCCGTGTATCCCAGAATATCAAGGCAGATAATCCACAATATCTTCTTTGAGCTGGGTTATCTGAGTCCACATTTTCATATAACCCAGTTCAAAGCAGATAATGTGAGATTTTATACAGCTGTTTGGGTGGGATCCCATTTCAACACTAAATGATGCAGGTATGTGGTGTCTTGTGTTCATACTCTCTGTGTTTTAGGTCTAATTATAAATAAAGTGTTTCTTCCATCCTTCCTGCAACAATGATTGGCAGTCATTTGTCATAAACCTACCACTGTCACTACTCAATTTTTTAATTATTTATTTACAGTATTTATATTACGCCCTTCTCACTCTGAAGGGGACTCAGAGCGGCTTTACAAAACACACATACGGCAAACATTCAATGCCAATTATACAATTAACAAGGACAGACAATAAAAACAGAGGTAAAGGAAGTTTTTCCTAACTTATTTCTGGCATCTTAAAGGCTGTGTTTGACTCTGACCACAGCCCGGGGGGGGGGGCACTGTTGCTCCATTTTCCATGCTGAGGAGCTTTCCTCCTATCAGTGTCCCTAAGGATGCCTTTATTTACCTCCCCACTAAAAAGTGATACCTATTTTATCTACTCACATTTCTGCTTTCGACCTGCTAGATGCACACGTGAGCTGGGACTAACAGTGGGTGCTCACCTTGACCTGGGCTCGAACTGTTAACCTTTTGATTGGTAGGATTTTTTCTCTAGCAGAGTGGTTTAGCCTACTGTGCTTAGCCAGGCCCCCGGTCATTACCAGTTCTTCCATATAAATTATTGCATCTGCCCATTGCCAGCACTGCCATATAAATTATTTATGTCACTTCTTTTCCTCAATATTACAAAATCATCTTCCATCTCCCAAAACTGATACTTTTTGATTTTTTCTGATTTTTAAACATTTGTCTCCATTTTCATTTGTATTTGTTGAACATCATAATGATGTAGGAGTCCGGCATACTATGTTATGCAATTATCAAAAGGCCACTGCTGCAAATGTTTACAATTAAACCATTTTGGACCTTTTGAATTAAGAAATTGTATTTAAAAAGTTTTACAATGATATCAGAACTACATGCAAATTTGTAAAATATTCCCCATCCACACAACGAAAGGTCTCTTTCATTTTCTTTTCCAAACTACTGTGGTGTTCCAGCCTAGTCAGCCCAGTGGTCAGAGTCAGGCACCAGAGGTCCCAGCTGATCAGGGTCAGCTTGGAGATGATGAATGGCCAGATGGGTATGGGTCTCCAAATGAGAGTTTGTAATGGGATGATGAATGGCTAGAGGGTTATAGAACTGCAGATGAGTTTACTGAGGATTTCATGGAATCTGATTCTGAATCAGACTATGAGAGGCCTGGTGGCCTTGATTCCCAAGAGAGAGTTTCTACTCCCTTCCCAGATGAGCATTCCGGAGAAAGGGAGTTTAATGCTTCTCACTCTGATAGTAATGCACCTGGGTCTGCTAATGAGATGGAATTTGACCGAAGGGATTCTAGGAAAACATGGAGCTTGAGGAAGGGCACATCGAGACTAGTTCTCCTTATTAGCTTCTGCTCAGGGGATTCTAGTCAGACCTGAAGCTACGTTCAGCTTGATCAAGTCTCACGTTCAAGTCTCCAAGCTCAAGCCGACCGCTGGAGTGGTACGGACTCAAGTTCATGTTGACTGCTGTTGCGGTTTGCCTCAAGTACCACGTTTGACCGCCGGAGCGGTTTGCCTTGTTTTGGAACTTTGCTTTCCTTGGGATTTAAGCCACTTGGGCTTGCAGCTACAGAACTTTATTGGACTATTTTTGATTGCTTTCTTCTTACTTCCTTGGACTATTCTTTATCCTTTATTCTGAATAAAAGTACATTTATTGCATCCGCCTGTGTGTATGTGATCTAGGGGGGCTGTCCATGATCTGAGGTGCAACAACTACATGTGTTCCTGGAGCCTAATGTTTTCAGCCCCCTAGTTTTCCTTCAGAATAAGAACTGATATTTAAGACTCATTGTTCTGTTTTCCACCCAACCTAAGAATGATTAGGGATTAGCAGCAGATTCCTCCACAGAATTTAAAGTTAAGGTTCTCGAAAAAACCTCTACTGATTGCAACCATATATAACTTGCAGGTAAACATGTGGGAAACCTACATGGCATGACCAGTGTAATGATATAATGTATAATTATAAATTATAATGTATTGGCATTCCTTTAGGAGGTGTTGATTTTAGAATTTGCTCCAAATTGAACAGAATAGCTGTGGCCTTCTCAATTGCCATATCGGAAAGGTCTTGAAGTTTTTATAGAATAAACCTGACTTTACAAGCTGTTCTTCGCTCTTTTTGTTGTTTTTGGTCCATAAAACATTACAGCATGCATCACATTTGTTGACTTTTGTAAAAGGAAAGGGCTTGAAAGCAACTCTGTTAGCCTGCATAGGTTCAACTTCCCCTTTGAGATCTTCTTACCTCCTCCCTTTTATTTCTATTTTTTTCCCTAAAAGTTGTTAGCTATAGCTTGCCTTTGTCATGCCCTTCTCCAGGAGATGAGGGAGAGCAGAGTGCCTGTATTTTCTAGTCAAAATTAAAAACCCATTTGTTCAGCTTGACTTATGTTTAGTGACAGCACTATGTATTTCTTGCGGTGACATTAATATATGAAGGACACATAAGGAATTATAAGGAATTATATTACATTGTACAGGTTGGCTGCAGTTGTCCATTTAAAAAGCAACAACAACAACTAAAGCTGCTTTTAGTCCGATGGTAGAAATAAATAATGCATTTTTTTGTTTCGTTCCCCAAGATTTTTAACTAAATGTGAAAGACACAAAAGGAGAGCATAATAAGCTAACCTAAATAAAACATTGGCTGTTTTTTTTCCACCAACAGTGCAATGTAAAATGTCACTAATGAAGAATTAATGTTATGTTAATTACCTTGAGTAGTTTAAGTGTAAAACAGAAAAGGAAATAGGGATGCTTGACAGAAAGTAAAGCAATTTGACAGTGCAATTGCTTTCAAGCCAATAGTGCATCCCTTCCTGAATCTTTTTGTACCCTGTAAAAATTCATACCATTTGCTGAAGCCATGAATAAAATCTGCAGGGCTTGACTGACTTTCTTTTAAGCTTTTATGGAGTTGTAAAAGGGGTAGTTTAAAATGCATTTGTTTGAGCTGAACACAACCAAGTCACGTGTACTCTTGCTTGTCAGATATCCTGAAATACGTTATTCTCTCTCGGGGAACACAAACTGCACACACTGTGTCACCCTACTAAAAATGAACTCCATTTTCAATTCGTATCGTAAAGCTGCAAAGGTTAGATTGGCCTCAGTTTCAGAAGTTTTCAGGGGGCCAGAAATCAAGAATGCAACTTTGACGATGCCAAGAGAGGCATTCAAAAACATCAGGGCCAAGAAAAATGTTCTCAGGGTGTATTTTTAGTTCAAAATTACTGTGTGTGTTTGGGGAGGGGGCAAAATGCATTAATCAATCTTTTTAATGTTTGCTTACTACTGTTGCTAGATATTCCTCCATCTCTTCAATCTTTGCTGGGGCTGTAGTGTTTTATACCTAAAGATAGAAGGAGGGAGCAAGGGAGAGAGCCTAGCTAAGCAAGACTCATACATTAAACTGGATAGTGCTGAAACACTCTAAGGTCAGATTTGCCAAACTGAAGATGTTATTAAGGACAGATTGCACTTCCTTGAGGTTTTGAAGCAAACCTTTTTTATAAAAAAATTGTTTAAAGTGGGTTTTTAACACTACTCTGCTAACTTACAATGTTTCAAAGGTAAAAACAAGGAAAATAACAATTTCCTGAAAAACACTCTGAAAAATTCACATAATTTATTCTGTTCCTAAAGAGAGGGGGAAACACCTCCAAATGTTCATCCTTTCCTGTATGTGGGCTAATTTCTTTCCCCACTTTCAAGATTGGGGCACTTTCTTCCTCATCGTATGAGGGCGGGTCAATAAGTCTGTGACCTTTTGAATTTTCCCACCTCTTAACTGAAAGGGCAACACTGCTCCTGTCAAAAGGCATCTGTCAGTTGACTCCTGTCAAAATTTGAGCAAGCTGCATCATTTCGTTTGTTTTTGACAGCCATTGATAGCAGACTACCATGTGATTTGAGGAGAAAATGGAAAAAAGTGAATTTTGTGTGCTCATTAAGCATTATTTTTTGCGGAAAAAACCATCACTTAAACCAAGGCTAAGTTTGATAAATACTATGGGGACTCTGCACCATCAATTTCAATGGTAAAAAGTGGTTTACTGAATTTTGTTGTGGCCGTATAAGCACGGAAGATGCCGAATGTTCTGGACACCCAGTTGAGGTCTCTACACCTGAAACAATTGAAAAAATTCACAATATGGTGTTGGCCGATTAGAGATTGAAATTGCGAGAGATTGTGGAAGCCATAGGCATCTCACATGGCTCAGTGGTTTCAATTTTAAATGATCACTTGGGTATGAGAAAGCTTCCTCAAGATGGGTGCCGTGTTTGCTCACAATGCAGGACAATGCAAGGATGCACACATGTGCAGTTGCCATGGCAACAATCCATGAATTGGGATATGAATTGCTCCCTCATCCACCTTATTCTCCTGATTTAGCCCCGAGTGACTATTTCTTGTTTCCAAACCTGAAGAAATGGCTTGGTGGAAAGAGATTTGACTCCAACAATGACATCATCTCACAAACAAATACCTATTTTATGACCTCGACAAATCTTATTTTTTGGAAGGGATAAAAAATTGGAGAAACGTTGGACTAAAGGAGCCTATGTTGAAAAATAAAATGATTTTTTATCCAACAACCTGTGTTTCATTCAAAAAGTCATGGACTTATTGACCTGCCCTCATACTATAAGATTTTTTTGTTGATCAGAGGATTACCTTGCTGATGACATGCATTTATCTTGGGTGGATAACATTTGCAATAGGGAGTAAGTGCTTTACTGTCTGGCCCGGGGGGGGGAATACATCAAAATCAAATCAGTTTGACACCACTTTAACTACTCTGGTGCAGTGCTGTGGAGCACTTGAATTTATAGTTTTTAGCTAAAGACTATAAAACTATAGCTCCCATGATTCCATGTAACTGAGCTTTCCTGTTTAACTGAAATTCTTGTTTAAGTTGGTGTGGAAGAGATCTTTCAAAGAAAGGGATAAACAACATGCATCTTCTAAGAATAGATTATGGAATTAATGTAATTTGACACCAACTACATGCCATGGCTCATTCTGAATCAGGTTCCATTCGAACTAGAGTTGTGTAATTTAGTTACACAAGAAAGTTGATGTGGAAGTGTTTTACTCAATTGCTCAACTCTTAATCTGCAGTTCAAATGTAACCTAATTTAGAATGAAATTGGAATGAAACATTTAGCTACATTTACTTGAGCATCTATTTATCTGAATTGTAGTCCAACAAAATAAGGTTCCTATGGTGTGATAATAACACAGCCTAAACAAAAAAAATCTTGGTATCTTGGTTTTTAGGCATGTTCCTGGGGGTTATTTGGAGCAATGATTCAGAAAACCCTGTTCCGCCAGGCGTTTAATCGCTAATGTTGTGCTTTCCATTCTGATCCTAATCTGTTTTTATTCTGTTTTTAACTACGTTGTGTTGTGTATTCATTGTTGTGAACCACCCTGAGCCTTTTTGTGAGGGGTGGTATATAAATCAAAATAATAAATAAATAAAACTGTATTGGATAGACCACATCAGCTCTAGTTTTTTTAGATATGGCTATCATGATTTTTCTGTGGGTGAGCAGATGGTGACTGTTAGATGGCATATGTTCTGTATCTCAAAAATTAGAGCTGATACGGAGAAGCCGGTGCCATTTTTTAACTCGGAGGATAAAAAAAAATACCCAGAAACAGGTCTAACATTTGAGGCATCAAACTGTGTGTTGATCAGTGTAATATTAATAAAAGGCAAGGTGTTAAATAAATGTATGATTTCAATCAATACATGAGGTCAAGTTGTACATAACAGTGCTGAAAAAGTTATAGCACAAGATTTCAAATGTTCAAATGTTCACCCTTGAGTAGGAACCATTGCTTCATGGCTTTTACTATGTGGAATTCCAGAGTCTGTAGTTCTAGTCTATGATTTGTGTGGGAAACAATATGATATGATATGAAGTTGCGGAGTGGTGGTGGTGGTGGGGGGACGGGACGGGACACTGAGAAACATTTTCAGATAAGGTATCAGGGGTCAAAATGACCCTGTAAAATGTTCTTCTTCATTTTAAAGTCACTATTATGATCACAGATCCTGATGTCAAACTTTTTTTCTCTCGTTCTACTTCCATGTGGCCTAGGGAACATATTTCACCTATTTTTCATAACAGAAGAAATACTCACAAAATCTCAAAATGACAAATTTGATTAATGTTTATTTATTTATAGGTAGTTAGCTTTGTCTCTTGCTATACAAAAACTGCTTTTGCTCCATTGGCTGTTTGCAGAGCTAATTGTGATTGATGCTTACTATTTTTGTTCTGTTGATGTCATTTTGACCCCAATTTGCCACTCTCCCTTTTTATGCCATATGAAAAAAATTACAGCTGATAGAATGGAAATTGTTCAGTGGAAGATATCCAAAAACATCGCAAATGTCATCCAACTCTACAAAAGCTGCCTGGTTTGTGATTCCAAAATCTATGTTTATGACTCTTATAACATTAGGTGTCCTAGCAGCTTGAAATGTTATCTGGATAATGGATAATAGACCAACAACATATTCAAAATAAAGCTTGGTAGTTACCTTTTTGGTCTAAAAGTGCCAGAATTCAGAAGAATCAAAAGGGATTTACATAATAAAGAAAGGCTTCTGATTTTCTTCTACCCTTAAAGGTCATACTAGGCAACCACTCGTGGTCAAATATGATTGCCTTCCAAATGTAGAGTCTTGGCAATGGGTCCATAGGTGACCTATTCTTGATCTGCATGTTATTTTACTTTGAGGACATCAATTTTCAGATAAATGATGGTCCTGACAAGAGTCCTTTTGACACATTTCTCCCTCTCACCTTTCATTTGTGCCTCTTCAAATTCCACAGCACTGTTGGTAACAACTGACCTCCAGTTAGAATGCTCAAGGGCCATTTCTTTCCAGTTCACAGTGTCTTTGTCACAGTTTTTAAGATTATGTTTTAAGGTTTGTTACCTGCCATAAAGATGTAGTCATCACAGACAACCAAGCTTAATGTTAGTATTAAACTAAATGAGACAAAAGGTAATATACAGTTCTGTTACAAAGTCCGTATTGGTGCACTGGTTTGAATGTTGGACTACAACTTTGGAAATCACAGTTTAAATCTTTACTGAACCATTGAAAACTACTGGATAACCTTGATCTTGAATATGTTAAATTATCTCTGTTTCAAAGGAAGGCAAAGGTAAACTCTTCTGGACAAATCTTGCAAAGAAACCCCCATGATAGGTTCACCTTATGATCACCGTAAGTTAGAAATGACTTGAGGGCACAAAGCAGTTTGATTACCACATGGTCACCAAACTTACTTGTCCAGAGTGGCTTTGAGTGCAGTACATCCCCCTTATTCGTAGATGATATATTCATGGACTTAGCCATGGAAACACAAAATGGCAGAAAATAGTGAACCTAGTGAAATTAACTATGCCATAGTGTATCATAGAATCTGTGGGAGGATGTAGAAAATGCCCAGAGAATACACTTCTCTAGCATTTCTAGTTCCTTCAGCATGTTTCTTCCAAGCATATAATACATTCATGTTGGGGAACCTAGAATATGTCTAGAGATAACATTTCTATTATTTATTTATTTATTTATTTATTTATTTTGGGTGCTTTTTAGTGAAACCATGAATATCAATTCTACAGATACAGGTGCCACAGGTACTATACATAAAGCCTGATTTTGAATCTTTAGGCTTTTCACTATGTTTGTAATGATTAATTCTGTTTTCATCCCATTCAAATAAATGTCTCCTCTTCTCAGCAATCACATTGCTTTTAACTATAAAACAATCCCATATTGAGTAATACTGATTGTGGTCAATTCATATGGCTAAGAATTATGTTCTGGTTCATTTTTTATGACAACTTTAAAACTTCACATTAAATTGAGAATTTGAATAAGAACTGGAATACAGGAGAAAACAACACTGACAGATTTATTCAGACTTTAATCCAGCATTGAGGAAACCCACTGCAGTAGTATACTAATTAATATCGCAATGGATTGTCTTTATATGAGCATCACTTCAAGCAGAATTTACTTTGGGAAGCTCCCATGTTTAAGGGTTTGCTCACATAGAGACCTGCAACAAAGTGCTCCCTGGAGGATTTTAAATTACTGTAGCAACTTCACATACAGTCTTTTAAAGTGCTCAGGGCAGTACTTTATTGCAGGTCATTTGCAGATGCACTGCTTGTACTAAGCCTTACAATAAATTTTACCAAGGCAGGTGGTGGGAGGAAGACTCCCTGCCTTGAAAATTATTTCCCAGTGTTTCCACCTTTTTGGCCTGCCGGGAGTCTGAAAAAACAGATATTCTGGAGACAAATAAAATCTTCAGTAGAGATTAAATTGTTCTGATTATTAGCCTGCTTTTACTATTGTTACCAAAGGAAGTATATTTAATTGTCCCCAGGATTTTGGTCTGGGTAAAATTACTATACAGGGACATTCCATGTTAAATAGGCAAGAAATATAAACATGTGTACGGTACAGCATGATAAGGCACAAATATATTATAAGTGTACATCTTTTAAAAATAAAATCTTTCTCTGACTGCTATGCAAAATCTGCATCTCTAATACTGATGAAGATATTCAAAAATATTCAGAAAAAATGTCAAAAAACACATTCCATAGAAAAATTGTATCTGGTTATTTCATGCAGGAAACATCATTTTCTGTGAAACAAGCATTTTAGTGCAGAAAATTGTATATATGTTAAACATGTTTGCTGTACAGAAAATTATTTGAGTATTTAGTACAAATTTTGGGTGGTTTGCAAAGATGAGCATGTTTGGATAGTAATCACATTTATATTAGTTTATCATTATGTATTTTATTTATACCTACCTTTCTCCTTGTGGAAACTCAAGACAGCTCACAATCCCACACTTTGGTCATACTTTTAAAAAGTGCAATACCAAAAAAAATACATTGTGGATTAAAGTAAAACTATTAGTATATTAAATACACTTAAAATAGCCCTTAAAACTCATAATCCCTCCCCTTCCTGAGTTCAATTTCAGTAAATAAAGGTGTTTGTGGTTAGGCAAATTGACATTTTGATAATAATCATGCTGAACTCCATAACAATTATGGAGGAGATTTTTCCTGGCTAGTCAAATTAATATAGCTCTAAAAATCTTTATATATTTAAAAGTGCTCAACTGAAATCTTCAAGGAGAAAATAAACCCTTACATTTCCCCCAAATTGAAGTAGAAGAAATGATGAAAATGTTGAAACTGTGGTATCATCACAAATTAAACCAAAACTATAAGACATTTCCAAACCTCACAAGTCCTCCCGATTCTACCAAAGGAGAGTTGTGTGAGGAAGAGGACACATCATTTTTCCTATGACATCTGAAATATTTGTATCATGGTTTCCATGAATTGAAATAAACAAGTAATACGAGGACATGGTTTGCTGTCCAGGTCTCTACTCTTCCTCGTTTCCTCATTCTAATAAAATGTTGTAATAGAAGTGTGCTTGTTTATTTCTCCCTTATGTCCAAATCAGAACTCTTTTTTATGTTCGTGACATGATGGTTTTTTTGAATTTTTAAACACTCAAAAAAGGGGAGGCAGGTGTGAAAGTCAGGAAAAAAGAAAAAAAGTGGGGGAAGTGTTATTGTTAGTAATTTATTGTTAGTAATTTATTGTTAGTAAATCGGAAAACTCTTGCTGAATAACTGCATATAAACACTAGCTTGGGGACCCGGCCCTGCCCGGGTTATTTGAGAAAGGCATTGTGTGGAAAGGCTTGTTCTTTTCAGTTGTTTATTTGGCTCGCAGTGGTCTCAGGAAGTGAGTGAAGGTACTTCAAGTCCCATCATCCATGGTCCGTTCCACACAAAAGTGCACCAGGATGTAAAGTGGGTCATGAGTGCTCTGTGTGCCAAGTTTGGTCTTGATCAGTCATTTGATTATGTTTGCAGCCGTCTTTGAATGTGAGTGAAGGTACTTCAAGTCCCATCATCCATGATCTCCCCTCCAAACTGCACCAGGATGTAAAGTGGATCATAGGGGTTTGTGTGCCAGGTTTGGTCTTGATCAGTTATTGGATGAGGGTTGCAGCGTTCTTGGGAAGTGAGTGGAGGTACTTCAAGTCCCATCATCTATGGTCCATCCTTCTCCAAACTGCACCAGGATGTAGAGTGGGTCATGGGGGCACTTTGTGCCAAGTTTGGTCTTGATCAGTCATTGGATGAGGGTTGCAGCAGTCTCGAGAAGTGAGTGGAGGTACTTCAAGTCCCATCATCCATGATCAGCCCTCCTCCAAACTGCAGTAGGCTATAGAGTGGGTCATGGGAGCTCTGTGTGGCAAGTTTGGTCTTTATCGGTCTTTGTTGGGGGCCACAGAGGTCTGTGGGAACCGAAAGGTGTGAAAGTACTACAAATCTCATAATCTGTTGCCTGTCCTCCCCCAAACCTCACCAGGACAGAAAGGGGGTCATAGCGGTGATGTGTGCCAGGTTTAGTCTTGATCAGTCATTGGATGAGGGTTGCAGTGGTCTTGGGAAATGAGTGGAGGTACTTCAAGACCCATCATCCATGGTTCATCCTATTCGAAACTGCACCAGGATGTAGAATGGGTCATGTGGGCTCTGTGTACCTAGTTTGGTGGGGGGTTGGTAATTGGATGAGGGTCGCAGTGGTCTCAGAAAGTGAGTGAAGGTACTTCAAGTCCCATCATCCATGGTCCATCCTCCCTCAAACTGCACCAGGATGTAGAGTGGGTCTTGGTGGTTCTGTGTGCCAAGTTTGGTCTTGTTCTCTCATTGTTGGGGGTCGCAAAGGGCTCGCAAAGTGTTCTGGCCTTAAACTCCCACCGTGGCTGACTGCCTCAGGCCTTTTCCTTGGCCCCCTCTGCCACTTTAGAGTGTCGGAATGTTCGTGTTGGCTGGCCAATCGGAGTCCTTTATGCAAATAATCCCACAGTGGGAGCCAATCAGAAAGCTGCCACATATCCTTCCTTCCACCCTCCGCAAATATACATACATAAATACAAACATTCCGCTTTATTATGTATACAGATTTGATGCACTTTGTGGTTGAGTTTTTGTGGCCTATTGCAACAAGTAAAATTTAATGAATGTTCATGGTACAGGAAATGTTAAGAATAAATGGTTCAGGGGAGAACTCTACAAATTTCTCAGCTCAGTATATATTTTAGTGTGAAATGTGTACAGATTTTTGTATCTTATATGAAACTGGCTCAATTTAAATGCACATGTACATGCTTGAAAAAAGTCAGAAATGCGATTGAAAAAATACAATTGGAGAGAAGTCATTCAAGGACAGGAAATATAAATTAACAAAAAGTAAGAGGGATAGTTTTATGGCCTGAAATAAAGTGGAATAAAATCTTGTGGTATGTTGCTCAAATGAAGGTTACATACCAAGATAGCTCTAGATCTGAGGCAATGAAATAGAATCTAGAAAGTGAATGCAGTCAAAATTGAAGCACATTTAAATTATCAGTCTTAAATATGACTCTATATTCTTGTAGTCCTTTTCTGTTATCAGAATCTCAACAGCAGATAAATGCCATTGGATATAGAAATGACAGAAGTCGCAAAGGAAAATCACACAGATGGTGCCTCTGGAACAGCTTTAACTCAGATGATGAGTTGCAGATGTCTGCTTGTTCATTCGTTTGCTGATTCATAGGTTCACCCAAAAGCACAAGCAGAACTTGAAACTGTCATCCATTTCAAATAGCTCTCCAAGGAGCACTGGATATTAAGAGAAGTAATGTATAAGACTGCATTCAATAACTTTTTACATCTATCTACTAACCTATTCTGGAGGTCATTCTTCAGCTTCCATTCAATCATATTGTTTGCTAACATGTGCACCTCCAGTACATGTTCAGCTTAAGTAAAGTACACATCCACTTCAGAAATTATTGTCTGTAAGAGGATGGTAGAACTAGCCTCTTAAGAACTACCAGTATTTCATTTAGATATCCTGTACTCTGAGGTTTCATAGAGTTTTTTGTTTGTTTGTTTTAAATCAATTCTATCTTGTCTTCTTGGTTTTTCAAAAGAATATATGTGGAGTTATTCTTTTATATTTACAATGAACACCCAAGGCAGGAAAAAAATTAGAAAGAAGGTAAAATCTTGGCTATGGGACTAGGCCTTTGCACAGTAACTCAATGCAGCACTTTCTCTGGAATGGACTGATGTGGACGGACTTGAGAATATGGCTTATCATTTATTGATTGGTGGATACAGACAGAATATTTTAATTTTGATTGATTGTTGTTAGTTGTTTAACTGTTGCTGTTTTTAACTTTGTTTGTATTAATGGTTTTATATTTTCGGTTTTTCAGCATCTAATTGTTGTCTTGTTAGCCGCTCTGAGTCTCCCTTTGGGGGTTGAGAAGGGCGTGGTAAAAATACTGTAAATAAAATTTAAATAAAAAGTGGGAATGACTTCCAAATGACTCCGGGTGTCAACAAATGAAGTCTTTGAACATAGGCTGTTGATAAATGATTCAAATTTCTAAACATATAATTCTACATATTCAAAGCTGAAAGTCATGGAAAAAGCCAGTTTGATAATAGTCTCTATGCCAGATTGTCACCTGTGGGATATAAGAAATGAGATAACATTTGGGTGAAGTAAACCAATTTTATGTTAGGATTGTTTGTGTTTGTGTGCGTCCTGTGAGACGCTCGGTATGTAAGCCCCGTCCCCGCTGTAGACCCACCCATCCCTACCCCGCCACCCCTACCCTGACCACCATCCCTCCCCAGAGCTCTAGTCTGATGTCGGATGTCTCGTCATGTTGTGTTGTTTTGTGTAACTGTATTTTAATCAATAAAAACTTTAATAAAAAAAAAAAAAAAAAAAAAAAAAAAAAATGAGATAACATTCAAACACGTCTTCTAAATTCAGAATAAAATGTTACAATCCAACAGCAGACATACAATGTGGAGCTTATACAGCTAAATCTTAGCCTTACACTCTTGAATGTATGAGAGAATGGAGCTGAATATTTCTACATAAAGTATCTGTCTACTAGGCTTTATCCTGCCGTAAATCGGATCAATTTCATTATTTTCCTACTTAAGATGCGATATCTGACACACACACACATGGTCCGCACCAAAAAATAAGACATCAAAACTTAAGATGCCTTCTTATATTAAGTTTCAATTTCTTCCTTAAGCCCCTGTGATGCAGTTAAAATTCACAGGTCAACCAAGCCCTGCTGAGAGGTGAAGCCAAATGTGTTGGCATACCATTCAGCCAATCATGGCTGACAGAAGAGGGAGGGAAAGGGGGAGCTGATGCCATTTAAATTGCTGTTGCAACCTAGACCTTGAGGATCCCTCAGTAAACCACCACAAAGCAGCCGTGATTAAATGCTTTATTTAGAATAAGAAGAAAAAAGGGAAGAGGTAGAAATATAGTCCAATGATGCTTCCAGCATCCAAGTATTGCAAGGCAATTGTTCTAGCAGAGTTCAAAGATCCAATAAATGAAGAAATAGTATTGAAACCCCAATGGGCTAAAATCCGGGATAAGTCCTTGGCAAACTATGGCTTGGCTGAATACTTGAGTACGGTGACTTGGAGTCTTTATGGCCTGGTCCTGGGCTTGAGTTCCGTGGAGCTTGGCAATGAAAACTGAACGTTGGTGCGAGATCCTGAGCGCCAACGGGACCCAACTTAAATAGGTCTTCCATTGTTTTGATCTCTGAGACGCTGACTGCGTCGTAACTCTTTCCCATGGGCAGTTTGGGGGCCTGCCTTTCCCAGGCCTCTTGAAGACGGCAAATATGCTAGCTCATTAACAGCCGCACCTGGAGAAACAGGGGAAAGCGAAGCTTTGCCCTCCCAGCGCTTCTTATCAGTTTGGGAAGAAAGCAGGCTGTGCCTGGCCTTGACTGCTGGCTGACTCGGAGGCCTATGCAAAGGTTCTGTCTCAGCCCTGGCTAGTAACTTGGATTTAACATGGCTTCTGACTGGCTTGGCTATGGAGTCAGGCTGAGGCATGACAATTTTGTAGCATGCTAAATCAGGCTCCATTCATGCACTGGAAGGGATTGAGGGAGGAGTGGAGCGAGAGCTTGAGGGAGGGAGGCAGGCCAGGTAGGCAGAGCAGAAAGAGAGAGGCAGTGAGAAGAAGGGAGTGAAGTGAGATAGAAGGGAGACAGAGAGCATCACATTTGATGAAGAAAGAAAGGAGGAGAGTGGCTGTAGACTTTAAAGGTTGTCTGCTGGGCTTCGGTTCTGTTGGCTGGCGGCTCTTGTTCAAAGGGGCTAGTGACTGGTACTTTGAAATTATTTTGAGTTTAATTTTTATAGCCATTAATAGCTAGCTGATTGTCTCAGTATGCATAGTCTGGGTGCTGGGGGAATGCTTGCTGCTGCCAGCCTGTTGCATTTTCTGGCATAGAAATTGAAATTAATTTGAGTTTTCTAGTAAGCAAAAAGCAATCCTGAAATTGCTATTAAGCTGCTGCACCACACTGACACTTGCAGAACTGCAATAAATGGCCTCTTATCAGTGTCTCACTGTCTCAGCTTACAGCACCCCCCCCCCCCAATATATTATCTAGAGTTTAACATTTGAACTTTCTTGGAAATTACTGCTGCAAAGGCCAAGCTGTGAATTAATTAGGAATTAATTAGAGTTTAACTTTATAACAAGCAATCAAGCAAGCAACCTTTATGGAGTCTAATATTCCAGCTATTACTTTGACTGCCTCTCACACTTTTTTGGTGCTTCTGGCGGCCCTTCTGGTTTTCGTATTTATTTAACCGTCTTATAGCTTTCCGAACATCATACTGCTCCATATACATGGCATAGGAAAAGCCCTAGTTAAAACTACTGAATGTCATCATGACGTGAAATTCATAGAGCCTTCCCCACACTTTGGAAAAGAAGAATTAGTTTTATCCTCATATATATCTTGTATTTTTCCTATAAAAACCTCTGTACCAGATGTCGTGAGTCTGCCAAACTAACCTGGTGGAGAGCCACCTTACTTTCTCTGGCCATTGATCTGCACCAACTGGACTCCAGTATCATTCAACCAAGTCAGAAGGGCAGCTTTGTAATTCTGATTTAGTGGTTCATTCCACATTTCAGAATCCACTTCTTCTTTCATCTCTGCAATGCAGTGGCAATGGCACCCTGCTCCCCGCCAGTAGCACATGCCTCCCTTTTGCAGCCATGCCTTTCTGCCTTGGAAGCATACTTAGTTTAGAGGCTGGATGGCCATCTATCAAGAGAGTTTTTATGGTGTCTTTCTGTCTGTAAGAAAGGGATTGGTGTAGATGGCCCTTGGGGGTCCTCTCCAACTCTGGGATTCTATGAAAATATAGAATTGGTTAACATTGGTTTCTTCTATTGGTTAATATGAGGGGCATTCAATGAGATATCTGTTGTGACTTAAAAAAAGCACTTGTGTCAAAACTTAAAAATAATTCCCCAAAATCAGTAGATGTATGAATATTTCTGAAAGTTGTAGGGAATAATTTCCTGTTATCTTGTGTCATTGTATAGATAATTAAAGGAGATAACTTGTAGGTTTTTAAAATTAAAAATGTTGTTTATAAAGAGTTTGAAAATTTCCCAAAAATGTGAAATATTCTGAAATTTGGCGGGCTTACAGTGGTAAATGTGTTATATTATTGTGGAAAGTTTCACCCCAATAGCCATAGAAATGAGAGAGAAAGGAGTGCAAGAAGGCCCCCCCCCCCCCGGTGCACAATTACTATAATGAAATGTTGTTACTCTAGTTATAATAACACATTTTTCACCGAGTATACTTTAGAAACACTTCAGAAATGAAGCAACCGTGTCTTCTAATTTTGTAATGACTTTGTACCATTTTTATGGATCACACAAACCCTACCGTTTACCTTGGTTCTATTAAAATGATTTTAGCAAATCTATAGAGTAATTGATATCTGGGATTACTAGTCAAACTCACATTGTTGTCATATGTTCATTACTCCAAACCAGGGGTGGGCAATTTTTTTTCCCAAGGGGCCACATGAGAGCCAAAAAATATTATGGAGGGCTGCAGCTAAAGGAGGAACTACATGCTAATCTACATAATTTATTTATTTATTCTCTTACTATATTTACTATTTATTACACATCATTAATATTAACATATTAATACATCAAAAATATTCATATATTATTACTATTAATATCATAATTATTATATTATAGTATATACTGTATATAGAGACATTATAATATATTGAAATTATAATGTAATATAACATTATATTATTTATTATATTATAATATTATTATAATAAGTTTATTATACAATAATAAAAACCACTAAAATAAAATAATGCTTCCTTGTAGTCCCCTTCTCCGGAGAGTTTTATGCAGAGGCTTGATGGCCATCAGTCAGAGTGCTTTGATTGTGTATCCCTGGGGGTTGGGCTGGATGGCCCTGGGGTCCCTTCCCTCTCGATGACTTCCAGGTCCCACCTTTCTAAAAACCTCCTGACAGTGAGCCTTTGAGATTCATGACGGAAAAGGAAGAGATCAAACCCCATTGAAAGGATGGGAAACTCAGGACCAAACTTGGCACGAATCCTCAATATGCCCAAATGTGAACACTGGGGAAATTTGGGGAAAATAGACATTTGGGAGTTGGAGTTGCTGGGATGTATAGTTCACTTATTAAGGATGCTTGGCGGCAGCAGCGGCGCTTGCTCGCTCCCCCTCCCTCCCTGGCCTCCTCCTCCTCTTCTCCCCCCTCTCTCCCTCCCTCTCCATCGGTCGCTCTGCTTGCCTGCCTGCCTCGCCCCCTCGCCCCCCTTCTCGCCGCTCTCTCACTTGCCTTGCCCTGCCCGCCTGTCTGCCGGGGCCCTTAGGAGGGCCGTATAGAATCAGCCAAAGGGCCGCATCCAGACCCCGGACCGTAGTTTGCCCACCCCTGCTCCAAACTGTACATATATCCAGTCTTACCAACAATAGAAAATAAGCTAGTGTGATCTTCTGGACAAAAAGCAAAATAACCTTTTCCCCAACCCATAAAGAATACAGGTTGAAAGATTATTTGCAAGCTCATTATTATTTCCATCAGAAGTAAACCAAATAGGTTCCAGAAGATACAGCAAATATCCTCTTCTTGGACAAGTGACAAGATAAACATTCTCTCAATCTAATGTCTAAAAAACCAGGGCAAATTGTTGTTTGAACTGTATTTCAACCTCACCAGTATGATGTGGCTTGTATTATTTGGTCCTACAAGAGAATGAAAGGCAAAGAGACCTGGGCTGCCTCTGCTTTCCCCCAACCTTTTCCCACTGGAGATTTTAATCGTCAGGGTTGGCTAGTGGAGCTGGCATTACAGGGATGGCAAATCCACTCTTGGCTTTCTTGCTGCTGCTTCAGCAGATAATCCAAATAGCATGATAATTATATTGCTATCAAACCTCTGAAGTGATGTGATCTTTCTCCTGTCAAACTCAAGACTGGTTGCTAAAGATGAAACAGTAAAGTGGAGATGTGGCTCGTGCAAGATTGGATCCACCTTCTTCCTCTCCCAAATGGGAGAGTTGGCCTAGGTCATTACCAGTAAAATAGTGCAAACACTGATTACAGATTTTTCTTGTAGGGATGCCTATAATTGAAAATAAATTCTCCAGAGATTCAATTTTCTTGCACCAGATCTTTTCTGTTTAACACTTCCCACCTGATTTTAACTAACAGTATAGGAGTGGGCAAATATGTTTCATCCTTAATTTAAGAATACCATATGGATAAACATATTGATACAGAGAACAAAACAAGTTCATTAGCATGGGAAGGAGTCTGTAAAGCTCATTAGAATTTTTTTCCTTAAAGTCAAACTCTCACTATACATTCAATTTTCATATGTTGAAAGCATCACAAGAGATATGCCATTCGGTTTTCAGTTCACAATAGTGTTAGTCTTTTCTTCTTGTGCCAGTATAAGTTTTAGAACTCCCTTGTTTTTTCAACTTTGAAAATGACAGATTTTAAACATTTCTATTCTACTCCTTATCAAGGAAAAACAATTTAATTTGGGATGAGTACCCTTGCCACCTTTTCAATGACTTTTTCTCTGCCCCCTCTCTCAATCCATAGTGTATTCAGGTAATTCCTAGCGCTAGACTAAATTGTTTTATGAGGATAGCAAAGCATTTAGGATGGTAAGTCCTAAATACAAATGCCCGCTAACAGACCACCAAAATTCAGATTGAGGGAAACATTTTTGAGAGGCAAATACACACTTTTATTGCTGCTTATAGAGAAATTTTTATAGAAAGATGACGTTCCCATTCAAAAATTCACCATAAGAAGTCATGTTATAAATGTGACAAGTGTCTCCCAAACAAACTCCTGAGTTCCAGCCTTTGGAATCCTGTGACACAGCCTTCCCTTTTTCTCCACTTAATTCCTTTCTAGATTGGGTTACTAGGCCTAAGAGGGACCCCCTAACTTTGGCTTTATGGATATGTTGCTGTGGTGTGGTAGGCAAGAACTGAGTCCTTATTGGATTTGATAGAAGCAGCCAGAAACATTAAAAAATCTAGATTTATTAAATTCAGTTATAAATATTAACATCTGAATACTCTATTCTTTGAAAGCTTCCCAGAACAGAATCAGTTCTCCTTCTGAATAATATTAATTCTATGATATCCAAAAACTCTCCTTTGGTAGGATCCAAAATTACTATTCTGGGTCTGGTAGACTAGACAAGGCTATGAATACATATAAGGACATGAAAACAAACAACACCAATGAGTGTAGCGAAGCCCAAACATACCTCTGATATACCATTGACCCCCAGCACTCAATTCTCATAATGATCTGAGAGCACATGCTCTTTGCCAGTTATTGGGGCTTCTCCAATTCTAAATTAATGAGTCTCAAATTTAAACCCAGCCAGGGAAGAGTCCTCAAGGTGACAGCCCAGAACTGTTTCCCCACAAAAGGTGGTATCTGAATGTCAAAAGAGCTCACCTGTGGGCAAGGTTCCAATAAATATGGTAAGAGTTATATGATGAATGTGAAGACTTTCCAATTAGAGACAGAGATATATAATTGTACCTGATGTAGACCTTGAATTATAGCATGGGAGAGTGGCTTCTTGCTATCAACCACCTTGCCCCTTTCCTCAGACCATTCCTCTGGGGCCTTATTGATGCAACAATCAGCAGTGGGATCTAGAGAATCCTGAGCAGTGAACCAGAATGATAGAACTGACAAAAAAATTGGTATGGACTGCAGTGACAACATATTTGGAACAAACTATCTGATGTCCTCCTGAATTCTGATAAATCTTTAAGGAGCCCTGACATAGCTTATTTGAGTACTACTTCCTAGGGACAAACTAATTGCCATAGCTACTAGGCATGAGAAAAATGAAACGGAAATTAAAAGAAACCGTAAGTGATTCGTATGTAATGGGCCTTTCAAGTTTATACGGATCGCAAGGCCAATCTTGGAAGTGGACTTTCTTTTACGCACCCCCTGGGCCCAAAATTTTGTTAGATTATTAAATATTTCGGATGTCCCCCCAACAGGAAAATTTCCCTCCAAAATAGCTTTGCAGACATAACTCACAGTGAAATCGGGGCCTTTCCATGCTTGCAGCCTAATTAGAGTGGAAGGCCTCTTCCAGGAAGTGAAAAGGGAGCCGGAAACGATAGAGAGCCCGAAATCGGGACTCCTAGAGGGGCTGGAGGGCTGATGAAAAAAGCGATTTAAACACCCAGGAAGGGGGTTTAGATAGAAGGACAGAGTAGGAGGACATAAGAACTGCTGAGAGAAGGGCAGCAGGAGTGAAAAGAGCACGGAGAGGAGAAGGAAGAGTTCAGAATCAAGAAAAGCCATAGAGTTCCAACGGAGGTCCTAGACTGCTATGGTAAAACTGAATGGGGAAAAAAGATGGAGTGAGGAGAACTCTACAGATTAGCAAGGCCTGCACCAGAGGTAGGCCTAGGCATTTATTTAATAATATTAATAATAATAATATATTAAGGCATTATATGTGTCCCTGCAAAGGAACCCTGTCCTTTAATAATATTATTAATAATAATATATTAATGCATTATATGTGTCCCTGCAAAGGAACCCTGTCCTTTAATAATATTAATAATAATAATAATATATTAATGCTTTATATCTCCCTGCAAGGAAACCAAGGGAAATGTTGCCCCTTGATTTGCCTGTGTTTAAAACAGTATCAGTCCTGTTTCCCTGCTTTGCCTACTTTAGAACTACTAACGAAATTTCGTAAGTAATTAAGTTACATTTCAGAAATTTTTGGAATTTTTTTTGTAAGTCTTTCTTTTACTAAACAAAAAAATCCCCCCCCCCCATTTGATATAAGAATCGCCATTTTGGGATTCTAAAACATGTCTAATAGCTACTTCACCCTTTAAAGATTCACTTATTGAGTTTTATCTGGCTACAACATCTGACACGAGTTATTTGAAGTTCTCCATTTGCATGTATGAGAGAACATTGGCTAGGCTATTGTCTACCCTACCACATGGAGTGCCATGAAAAGGATGTTGTGGTAGACATTGCAAAGTTAATTCCTAAATACAAGCAAAGCTCCCTGGTGAATCAATCATACCACCAACACATTGTTAAGAAATTCTACTGCAATCATTCCTTATACTAGCTATACAAAAGAAAAAATGTTTGGGGATGGTTTGGCCATATAATCCTCTAGCTCCCTTCCTCCCCTACTCCCTATCTTGGCTTCTAGTGCCATGTTGTACATTACGAAGACTGCTCTTCCTGTGATGCCATGAAATGTGTCTTCTCCCTCTGATACTATGCTGAACAAGAGAGGAAGGGTTTGAATTGTGTCTGTAGTGGACACAATATTTTTGTTATACTAAATAATTTTGTCCATGTAATGTGCCTCATTATATGAATGTGGTATCAAACAATAATTCCTTTTGGGACAATTCCAGACATTATTGAAACATTCTAGCTTTTGGTGTCTTTAAAATTGTTTTGTGGTATAGAAGAGTTTGATGTACCTCAAGGTATAATTTCACCACACCGATCCTGCACCATTTCTACATCACATTTTAAAGTCTTTTCATGTACACTATGCTATGCAAACATTTTCATTCATATTTTGGAAAATGTGCACATTCTTGTGTGCAGTTTCTTTTAAAAATAATTGATACATTTTCCAAGTCTTTTGTCACTGACTAAAGTATTTGGGTGTGCCCTTTTCAAAATTCACACTGCAGTTTCAAATATATACATACAGCTTCAAATGTATTCATGGTGTCTTTTTATTGCTGCTGCTGTTTTGTTCCAAAAAAGCAACAGACTTTGGAAAAATTCACATTCTGAGTTATAAATGTGGTCTGGTTCATATTTTGGTATGTTTACCATGAACTGTATACTACATTAATGTCTTCTATTTTCCCTCAGCTCTGCCATGTATGACGGTAAACAGTATATACCTGTTCCTTCACGCATGTCTTCAGCTTCCCTTCTGTTATTTAGAGTATGCCCTGTGAAAAAAAGTATTAGTAGCATTGTCAGGTTCAGTTCAAGATGTAAAAATGGAGAGGCTAAGCACATACGTCATCGCTGATTTCACACCTTTACTGTTCTGAAATATTATCCACTGTTCATGCCAAGCTACCTTCATTATTTCAGTGTAAGGTACTACTAGTGTTGATGTAAATGTTTGTACCATACTTACAGAGACACAGATGTGTGAAAAACTCTGAGACATGATTCCTTTCTATTTCTTTGAAAGCTATACCTACATTCTCATCCCATATTTCTTATCTGTCCTGTCTCACAGAAACTGTCAAGAGGAACATACTGTGGAGTTCAGTGATTCCTAAAAGTGCATGGAATTAATCTTCCATCTCTATTTAATGCTATTCCGTTTTTTAACAATTAAAACATAGGAAAAGGGAAGGAGAGGGGAGGGAGAAGGGAGTGAAGTGGGACGGGGGAAAGGAATACAACAGAAATACACACACACAATCGTCTTCCAGTTCGGGGCATCGAAGACCTCTTGTACTTGAAACATTATCAGTTAAGTCCTCCAAGTCCTTTCCTGCTGGGTAATTTAGTCCGCCTTTGCCTTTACACTTCTACCATATACCTTGTTATATAATTCATCTGATTCCATTAAGTCCCTTAATTTATTAAACCAGTCCTTATCTCTCATCTATCCCCAAATAGAAAATTTTCTGCGGGGTCATGAAAAAACTTTTATACCAGCAAGTTGTCCTTTCCCATTCTTGTAGCTCTCCCGTGCCCATTCTATCATTACATATCTATCAATAGAGAAGAAACTACCAGCAAGTTGTGCTCTAATTTCTGGTGCATTCAAATTCTATCACTTCCACAAACACATGAACTAAGATAAAGTATTACATACATGCTGACCGTAAGGAAAAAAAATGTAAATATGGTCATAGTTTGAACTTGTTAAGATGACTGAAATGATTTTTACAAACCACTGTTTAATAGCACTAAACAATATATTATGCTTAATATTGTGTAAGGATAAGTAACCAGGAATGTGACACAGCTGGCTAACTGTCAGCTGCATAAGATCTCTCTCACCAATAGGTCATGAGTTCGAGGCTTGCCCGGGTCGAGGTGGGTGCTTGACCTTAAGTGTAGCCTGCTGTCGACCTTTGCAGCCTGAAAGACAGTTGCATCTGTCAAGTAGGTGATAAAGGTACCACATTAAGTGGGGAGGCAAATTTTGACTGAATTATGAGGCTATTAAAAGAACTCCAGGAAACGCTAAGGAATGTGGAAGGAACAACAAAGGACGCTGAAAGATGAGGAGTGCTTCAGCTCCCCTGGTGGCCAGAGTTTGCCTCTGTTCGTTTATATGTGTGTACTGTGTACCGTGTGTACTGTGTATAGTGTGTACTGTGTATGTGGAAAATGGCAGGGATTGTCTGCTAAGTATGTATACCTGTAATCCGCTCTGAGTCCCCTTCGGGGTGAGAAGAGCGGAATATAAATAAAGTAAATAAATAAATAAATGGTAGGGCAGGGTTTTTTTCCTGGTATTTTCACCATGCCTAATTTAATTCCATGTCCACCCCAAATCACAGAAGTAGTTTTTTTTTTCAAAACTTCTTTGATACTGTGCAGAAATAGCATTTGAAAGGCAACCAATTGAAATGCCCATTTTGTATTATCAAATGTCTTTGCTACAGTACTATTGAAGGAAGGTACCACCACCATCTCTGACTGAATCCTATGTGTGACAGAGGAGGATATTAACAGTGAAAATTAAATGTATACAGAATGGTACTCTTTGCTAAGATTTTCAGTCTCATTATTCTGAGACCAACATCTCCAACATACAAAAGAAGAGAGAGTGACAATATCAAAAGTCCCAAAGGGCAAATCTAATTTGTTCACAGTAACATTCCATTAGAACAATACCATCTCTTTCTAGTACCCTCCTCCAGCTGTTAGGATGATGGGTGCCTCAGTTTAATAGCTGAGGAGTGAAATCATTTTCCAAACAACGTCTTATTGAAAAAGTGGAACCCAGCAGTTTGCAATTGTTTATTAATGATGGATCAGAATAAAAGAGCCCTGTAGTACTCCTGTTTCATTTTCACAATCCATGGGCCAGCTGGTTCACAAAGCATCATTAATGAAGCATGAGATTTCATGCCGCTTGGTTATCCAACTGGAGAGAAGCTTCACCTTATGGCAATTCAGTATTTCCCTGCTCCCAATGTCCAGGAAGCCTTATGTGCCATATGAGTGTGCTAAATGAATGATAAGGATCCAGCATTTTGTCTCCTTTAAATATTATAGAAAATCCCCTACAACCATACTCTTTGGAAAAGTGACAGTTTCCAGTAGAGTGTTACTTGTGATACAGAGAACAAAGCTGTGTACTGTGAAGGGGAGGGGAATAGTGTGAAATCCAGAGTTATTCTAACACCTATTATTCAAAAAGATTTCAAATATTGCTAATAGCTAACCAGATTTTTCCCTCCTCTCTCTGCTAAGAAGTCAATAGTGCAAACAATTATCTTTTATAATAAGTGTGTGCCAGATGGCTCTATAAAAAGTTAATAAAATATTGTGATACAACTTTTTTTTGCATAAATATAGATGTATGTCTTTATCAACTTTTGTGAGTGTGTGTTTAAATCATGGCTTGCGTCCCCTGCAGATAATAACGTTCTATTTTTACCTATGGCAAGGGATATCTTATTATTGTGCTACAAGAATAATTTAAGTATAAAGATGTTATATGGATTCAAAAAACATGTTCTCCCAATAGTGATACTCCTAGTTTCTACACATATAACAAAGCAGAGTGGAAGCTAAAACTAAGATCAAAGCCAAAGCTAAGCACTTCAGAGAACAAATACAAAAGTGAAGACATTGTAACGATGCAATATATTAGAAACTCTAATAGGAAGCAAATGCATTAAGGAAGTACCAGGGGGAAAATGAAAAATCAGGCCCATTACATTTGCGATGATGGCAGGAGAAGGGTCTCATGATGATATGGTTTATCAATTGCTATGTCTCAGGGTAAAGAATGTAAGAAATAGATGTTATGGTTCAAATGCCAACAAAAATATGAGGGCTGACAGCACTTCTTCTAGCATGTCATCTGTTCAGCCTGTATGTTTTCTGTTCATAGGGATTCCAGTGCACTTCAGGATTAGAACAAGGACTCTATCCCATGGGGGATCATATGACCATGGTGTTTAGTCCTGTAGAGTTACAAAACAGATAGTTCCATTTATCATTCCTTATCACATGTTGTTTTTTCTAGCCTTTTCTCTCAAAATAATTAATTATCAGAATCATCACACCAGCAAGTGCAATTCCATACCCCCTCCATTTTTTTTAAAAAAGGACAACATTTGGGGGGAGGGGGGCAACGACTTTGGAGATACAGGATTTCCCAAAACTCTGCAGTAGAACAGAGGCACTGATTTAAACAGATGGCACTCTGGAAATACCAGGGCTTCTCAGTATTCTTTCTCCATTGCAGAAGTCCAAGAAGCTAGCAGTACAGACAGGAGAAACTAAGATTTTTTAATTGTTGGTATTTTGAATGATGACATTAATTATTTTTTAAATGACTGTGTCAGACTCATGAAGCCCGATTTTGGGAAAGAAATTTCAATGCTTGTTAAGGAACAGTCCAAAAGAATGCCCCTTATTCTCCAACACTGAAATGATTCAATCCAGGCAGTTACATCCCAGTTTCTGTGTTCAGAAGTTACCTCTGACCGTCTTCTCCCCCATGCCATTTTTATGGACTGTTTCAAACATTTCCCTAAGGAAACATGACAGAGCTGACATATTTCCTTGTGTTTTGGAAGGGCTTAGTCATAAATCATACCCTCAAAGGATTCTAAGTATCTAGAAAAGGGGTAGGGTGGGATAAATTCCAAGATATAGAAGGCATGACCCATGAGTTTCTCGCCATCCTCCAGGATTGTTTTTCAAAGCCATAGAGTCAGTTTTAATGAGTTTTAATATTTGTACTGAAGTTAATACTTTGGATGTTGCTAATATGTGCGCTTAATTTCTCAAGGCCTATGGCTAGAACAATAAAACTTATAATTCATTCAAAGCCATAGGTTCACCAGTGCTCCCAGCCCCCCAACCCCCAATAGATTATTTTTTCAAATAAAATGTTTTATTTTCCCCCACTTTCTAAAAAAAATCCTTGCAATTTGTCAGATGCACACTCCCAGCTGTTTTATATCCATTTTTAAGAGCAGCTAATGAATGGATTTTTGAATGAGTTTGTTTGGCTCATTGCATGTCACAAAGATTTTAGTTACCTCTCCTGTTTTCCTCTGTGAGACATTTTGTATCATGGTGACTGGCTTACAACAGATTCTGCTGTGAACTTGTCTGTTGGAATTCTGCTACACCGCCCGCACTTCCCCTTAAGGTATATTAGTTGTGAGTCTTTATTTCCATTAATTTTTTGCTAGTGTTTGAAATAGATGATCATGGCCAGGAGTTCACTCTACAACAAGGCCATTTTCCAGCAGGGGAAGGTTGTATTATTCTCTTTGACAAATGTGCCCTAGGAATAGTGGCACACAGCCAGCATGGCATGCCAAAAATGGTATGTGTGTGTGTTCCAATCCCAGAGTTCCTGTTTTAAAGAAAGAATGGGACAGGGTGTTAGGTTATCATTTTATTAGTGGAAATGATATATCAATATTTGACAATATTTATATGATATAGCTGTGGGGTTTACACAGTTTTGTCTGATATATTCTTTTGGACAAAATTTGCTCACACACCACCAATTCTATAATATAAAGCAAATGTTACTCTATTGTTCAAATAAATGTCTATACTATACTCTGACCCAAATGTTTCTGGTAAATTTGTTACCATGGGTTTTGTGGCCTGGAGTACCAAGATTCCAAAGGACCAGAGAGGACACAGATGGACTGAAGGTAAAATCAGAGGCTTTAGTCTCAATGGGCAGAGAGGATGCCAGTGGAGATACTTAGCATCCCAATAACTGACATGCCCCAATGCAAACATGCAGAAATAGTTATAGGATTTTGAAACAAAAGAACCTCTGTTGCCCTGAGTGTTGCCCTGGTATTTCCAGAGTGCCATCTGAGTGTTGAGTGGTCCAGCTAGTGGCAGGCTAGGTACTGCAGGCTGATTGGTTGGGATGCATTATTTGGCATTGTCGCTGATTGACCTTCAGGTTTGGAGGGAAATTTGATGTTTTGTGGCCATTGCTGATTCTATCTCTCATGGAGTGTGTGAAGAAAAGAATGTGGGTGGGTTTGAGGTAATGGATGCTGATTATGGTAGTTTCCCCACTCTGGCCCATGCTGGTGAATCAATGGGTGTTAGCCAGCCTGAATGGATTCCCAGAAGAAGAACAAAAGAGGGTGTTGGACAACTTCTGTGACCTCTGCTTTGACTCCATTGTTAGATGTGTGAAGGCATTGTTAGGGGATTGTGGCCATTGTGGGGTTACCTGCAAAGCCCTACATGGTTCAGGTCCAGCCTCTCTTTGTGACCACATCTCCCCCTATGAACCGGTATGGGCTCTAAGATCCACTGGGGAGGCCCTCCTCTTGGTCCCACGTCCGTCTCAAGTGCTGAAAAGAGAGAGGGCCTTCTAGGTGGTGACCACCCAGCTTTGAAATGCCCTCCTCAGGGAACTTAGGTAAGCCCCCACACTGCAACATTTCTGGTCAGAGTTTAAAATATGGCTTTTCAAGCATGCGTTCGAAAATGTTTATGGCCTTAGGTAAACTGATGGCTAGTTACTTTGGCACTTTTGACATTTAATGTTTACAGCTGGGATGTTAAATTGATTATACAGCTCCTTTTTAAACTAGTGGCTACTGCCACATTTTACTGATTATTTAATTCAAGTTGTGCTTTTGTTAATTTCTGTATATTGTGGTTTTATGTAAATTGATGTGTTGTTGATATTGGTGTACTGTATTTTATGTGTTCTATGGCACTACCCTATTTTGTAAGCTGTCCCTAGTCCCTATTGGGAGATGGTGGCCTGGTATAAAGGTTTTATATCATCATAATCATCATCTCTTGATGTCCTAGGTGCAGTGGGACAACATTCCAATGAAATACATAAAAGGTTACTACAAGTCAAGGAAAAAGCCAATTCATGTTAGCTGGATATCTCAATGGAGCCATAGATAATCATTCTTTATTTGGGGGACTGATTCCTCGATAACATATTGAACTAAACACCAACTTCTTTTTGTGGTAAAACATATAGCCATGACAATTTCAAAAGGTATTGATTCCTTAGCCAATAGATACTGATACTACATTCATGTTCCTCAGGAGTATATGATTCCTTTTAGATCCCATTATGGGGAGAGGTGAATTTATAGAAAATTAATCCTCAACATAATTATAAAATATTCTAGGCTCTGATTATGGCACTTTTTAATTTGTATGAAGGATTGCAATGTTCTTTTTTGCCACACTAGAGACACACGAGAGACCCCTCCTAAAGAGCTTTCTAGAATTCCCAGCCCTTCTGTTTGACATTCCTGTTATAAAATGTATGCCTCAAGTGGTTAGGGAGGACTGCATGCTTATGTAGCAGAACTACAATACCTGCTCGTAAAATAAATAAGTCCCCAAAAAACTATAAATACAACACTTCAAATTGAGCCTAAAAAAACCAATTAGCAACCCAATATAAATATTTTAGAAAAGGGCTTATATAGCAGCTTAGCTGTTATATTTTGCACAACTTTGGGTGTCTCATCAAGGGTAGCCCAACCTTTGATTACAAGGGTAGACTTGTA
Organism: Anolis apletophallus; assembly: GCA_030556195.1. Taxonomy (NCBI): domain Eukaryota; kingdom Metazoa; phylum Chordata; class Lepidosauria; order Squamata; family Anolidae; genus Anolis; species Anolis apletophallus. The sequence goes on along the minus strand of JARBWK010000007.1, from coordinate 36,421,899 downwards.
ACCAAATTATAGATAACTCACAAAATGGTCACAAATAATGCATTAAATGTAGTTATGCAAACACTTTTCTGCCTATCTTTTTCACATTAAGACTAAAGGACACCATAAGATCAAGGAACACCCCAAGTTTTAAACCATTGTTTCAGGCAAACTTTGGACCTCATCACATGAATGTGGGGAAAAGCGAAGGGAATTGTCTTCTTTCACTTCCTACCATTGAGGCTCTGGGCATCCATCCCATGTCCTTTCCCTGCCTTTCCCAGTTTCTATCCAGCTTCTCTCTGTGTTCTGTTGGTTGGAGTTAAGTAGCACCCAACACCTGGAAATGCAGTCTTCCCTTTGTTTCCCTGTACTGTCACAATGGAGTCCGAGGGCATCTACTAGAAGTTGCTTACTGTCGTGTGATGGGGACTCTGTTCTGGCAGTGCAGAGGAATGGAGAAAAGACATAGAGAAGATTGTGTGGGATGAAGTCCATAGTCCATTGCAGGACAGGGTAATCCAAATCCCTGGCTTTCTCTTGATCACCAGGAGTTCTATCTCATTTGAATGGAATCTCTTTCAAATGTAGTCAAGGGACAAAGAGCATCAGCGCCACATGGCAAACCTTGATAGTCACTTCAACAAAGCTACAGTGGTCATAATAGGCAGAATAACTATATGGTTTATTTTTGAATGTGACTATGTGGCTGGCACATGTTAAGGTTTTCATACTTTTATGTGATGGAATGCACCCAACTAGTATTGGTGGGATCAGATGTCATTTGAAACCACAAACCTGTTTTTCCATTTTGTTCATGTAGTGGAACATGTGAAAAGAAAGGAGCAGTAGCATGTTTAATCATGAAGGGATAAAACAGAGATGTGTGCTATTCATTTACATTGTGAGATTTTTTTTAAAAAAAGTTCAGTTTTTATACTAAATGAAAGCTTCCTCACAATCTCTATTACGTTGCATGTTGAATCCCAGTTTACAGAATTCCATTTAATAGTGCTTATAGACCTTCTGTGGTAACATCATCTATATATAAATATAGCATTAATGAAATCAACCTAGTGTTATTTTCTTTGTTTAATAAGGGAGCCTGGAAAACAATTTAAAAGATGAAAACTGAACAGCACCTGCTTCAGTACTTATTTTAAATGGTGAAAAAATCTCAGGAGGTTCACAATTGTTATATTGATGTTTGTAGAAATGCCAGACTGTATACTTTCCTTATCTTTCAGAAATGCAATATTTATAAAAGCAAGTCAAGTTTCAGTACTTCTGCTAGACAAGCCTGCAGTCTCTCATGGTATTGATTTTGAAATGTCAAGGCCTCAGTATATTCACTTTAAGGCACCAATGTTGTCTCTGCAGCTTCACTTCATGGTTGAGACATCAGTACGGTGAGCTAGTTGACTTGCATATGCAGTTAATGAATGGAAGATAGGGAAGAGACAAAAATGACATTTCAGACAGAGACTGTCCTTGAAAGTCTGGAACACAGCAGAAAGGGTAATCAAGAAGGGTGTATCAGGCTTGAAAACCAATGAAAGAAAGGAAGAAATCAATAAAGGGATCAAAGATGCTTAAAAATGATAAAGCTGTGCCAGTAGTCTTCACAATAAGTGCTAGTATACATGGTGGGCTGGCTTGATGATGGAGGAGGATGAAACAATCTGGTAGCATCATTATAAGCAAGTTAGATAGTGGGAGGAACTGATGTTTGGAAGCAGTAAAGACTTCTTAAGGTTTTGACCCTAGTGAAGAGGAAGCATTGAGACAGTATAATGTCACAGGCTGACAACTGTCAGAAGACACTGTAAGAAATGTTTGAGGCAAGAGGATGAGAATGGGAGAAACAATAAATCAATGAGAACCATATAAAAGCTTTACACAATCACTACCATGGGGCAATGGTTGTTTTTTTTGTTTGCTTGCTTGCTTGCTTTAAAAAAATATCTTCCAGATAATCCTGGCATTCCATACCAAATTACCAAGGGGCTGGTACCAGAGATGCAGATTTTTTTTTACTCATTTTGTTCTTTCTCTAAAGAAAGGATGATTTCAAATGTTTTCTTCTTATTCAATGTTTGTTTTCTTTATTTGTGCATTTTAGATCTCCCCCTTGTATTTTTTTAAAAAACAACAGCAGTATATTTTTTTGTAGAAGATCCATTTTAATTTTTTTTCTAAAGATTTTTTTTAAAATTTATTTATTATTTTGGCTTATTAGTCGCCTCTCCCATCAGGCTCAGGGCGACTTACAAATGTTAAAATCACAATAAAAACACGCTAAAGCACAATAAACACGCTAAAGCACAATAAAAACACAATAAAAATGACTGGAACTGGCATCCATAATTAAAAACCGTATGGTAACGCACATACGCTAAATATTGCAGTGGCCTATGGTTATATAGTGGAACCCCAGAGTTATTCCTGACCAAATGCCCGTATGAACAGGAAGGTCTTACAAGCCTTTCAGAAGGCTAGTATATTGGGCAGCGCATGGATTGTGGGAGGGAGAGCGTTCCACAATACTGGAGTGATGGCGCTAAAGGCTCTCCTCCGCGTTGAGGTCAGATGGAGGGTTTGTAGCTCAGCACCGCAAGAATGTTCAGGGACTCAGATCTCAGTGGTCTTGAAGGACTATATGGGGAGAGCCGGTCCCTTAGGTACACTGGCCCCAGTCCGTTCAAGGCCTTGAAGGTCAAAATCAGCACTTTGAAGGTGATCCGGTGCTCTATTGGAAGCCAGTGCATTCGCGCAGAACAGGCGTAATGTGGCAGCAAGATGGTAGGCCTGCCACCAGCTGAGCTGCAGCATTCTGCACCAGCTTAAGCTTCCAGATCACTAGCAGAGGAAGGCCAACGTAGAGAGCAATAGGGATGGAAAGATGCATGCAAACCAAAGGGCATTACCAACAACAACAAGAATCCAAAGTGTAAAACACCTTTTCCCCAAAACTCCCCCACCACAAATGATATTCAACCACTATGTTGACAGAGTATATGCTGAGACACCAAAGTAAAGAGAAAAATGTTAGTATTCTACATCCCTATTGCTTGTTGTTAAACATAGCAATGTAAGCGGTTCTCTGTGAAGAAATTATTAACCACCAGTAATGTTCTTTAGTGGGGCCATTAACAGATGAGGTGGAGTCACAGCAATACTCAAAATCCTGACTAACCCTGCCAGAAGAATTGATTTTCTGATTAGAAAATACTTCATAGGATCACTTTCAAATTGTGAAGACTGCTTGCTCCTAGACATTATAGAAATGAATGAATGAATAAATAAATAAAAGAAGAAAGGGGTGACAGATAAAATTGCAGTGGTGCCAATTGGTAACAAAGCTACAGAAGGAAAAAGGATGCTTGAATTACAATTTGGATTGAAGGAATGGAAAAAGAGGAGTTATTGTCTGAACAACAGGGAAGGAAAGAGACTAAACACTTTCACTGAATTGGGGAGGGGAAAGGGAGAGAGCTTTTGAAAGAGCTTACAAGAAGATAAGAGGCTCATTTTCATGGGACCTGCCAATATTGAGTATTTCATGATTAATCTTCTAGCATAAATTTCACATGAATGGTTTATAATGCACAGATAGCAGAACTATAAAATTAGTTGCTTAATGTCAACAAGTCAACCTCAACTTTTTGTTACTCAGTGAATGAGAGATCACCCTGTCATAAACAGCCCTGCTCAAGTCTTACAGGTCCATCTGAAACCCGATCTTTCTCTTTTCGCACCGCCTTCTATCTTACCAAACATTATTATTTTCTTTTCCTAGTGGGTCTTGCCTTCCCATGATATGTTCAAATTAGGACTGTCACATTTTAGTGGAAGTTGGGGTTTGATTTGCTCTTGGTTCTGCTTACTTGTCTTTTTAGCAGTGCAAACAAATAGATTTCTTTCCTATCACCTTTTGTCACTGTTCACAACCATATATAAAAATAGAAATATAACTGCTCATCTATTTATTTTGGTTTGTATCAGAAATGGCCTGAAGTAATGTCAAAATTTCCTCCTTTTGGAAAACTTCTCTCTTTCCATTCTTTTCTTCTAAATTCTTCTAAATTTATTAAGTGGTTTCTTTATTTGTTTACATTCTTTTTTGGATCTTACATTAAAATAATATAATATATAATTACTTGCTATTATGTAATATTACACAGATTTTTTATTTATTTACTTATTTATTAATTTGGCATGTGCCCTCTACTCTTTCTCCTCCCATAGATTTCTTGAGAAGCATAAAATGCAGTATAAAATGTTTAAAATTCATTAATAAATTATAGATAACCTCTGGGCAGGCTAAATTCAGGTTTGAAGCCTGATTGATATCTGCTGGTAAAAATGAATAGAAGAGTCTATCATCAAGGGACCTGCTTCTAGACTCTCTAGCTGGAGGTAATTAGATTCCCCATTAACCTACTATCCACATCTTTGACATCCTTATCTTTTATCTCATAGTTCCTGAAGCCAAGTGCTATCCAAATATTTGGTCAAAACGATATTCATTCAGAACACAGAAGTGCTGCAGAGAAAGGAGTACCATATATACTCGAGTATAAGCCAACCCGAATATAAGCTGAAGGACCTAATTTAACCACAAAAAAACTGTGAAAACGGATTGACTCAAGTATAAGCCGAGGGTCGGAAATGCAGCAGCTACTGGTACAGTACATTTCAAAATAAAAATTGATATCAATAAAATTACATTAATTGAGGCATCAGTAAGTTAAATAATTTTGAATATTTACACAAAACTGTAATTTAAGAAAAGACTGCCCAACTCTGATTAAAAATCTTCTATTCTAACCTTCTTCAATGTAAATGTTCTTACGTATCCTTCCAATATTAATAGAGTAAAATAACAAATATAATAATAATAATGATAATAGAGTAAAATAATGTAAATGTATTAATAACAGTAATAATAAAATAAAATAATAAATGTAATAATCATAATAAATAAAGTAAAATAATGAATGTAATAATAATAAATAGAACAAAATAATAAATGCAATAATAATAATAACAGAATAAAATAATAAATAACCTTGACTCGAGTATAAGCCAAGGGGGACTTTTTCAGCCTAAAAGAGGCCTGAAAAACCAGTATGTGAAGGAATCAAAGAGATAGTCAATCTAAGGAGTTAGGCGGCACTATTGGAAGCCATGGTATCTGAAGAAGTTACCCAGGGAAAGACTAATAATAAGAAAATGAAATAGACATGAAGAATAGTGTCACAAAGAGTCACCTCAAATTTCAAGGGTGAACAGCTACACCATTATGTCTTCACACTTCATTTTGAATGTTCCAATGTGAAATGATTAAACTGGAAACAAATGACTTGTCCCTTTAAAAGCTTTGAAGGGAAGGGATATTAATTATTAAGAAAACTTAAGCTTTGTTTCAACCTTTTAGGAGAGCAGCCGCCAAGTGCTTACTCTATGCAACACTGCTGAAGTTTTTATACTGAGAATTTAGACACAAAATAATGATCTATTTTGGAACAGTGTGTATTTGCAAGAAACATGATCTAAAATTGCCCATATAGTTTTTATTTTAACTCCCCTCGCTGCAATGTGCATGTGCCCAGATTGCTGGAACAGCTATCCCTTAATTACTTTAACTATCAATTTTGTTTATACCTACATGCATTCATGGGCATTATGGCCCCTATTTTGGAATATCTCTCCCTATTTTTCTTATCTTAGTTTAATGACTTCATCAGATGGGGCTTTTTCCAGTGGCATACACTGATCAAGCCCTAAATCAGTGGTTCTCAACCTTTAGCTACCCAGGTGTGCTGGCATACAACTCCCAGAAATCATAGTCACTTTGCCAGCTCTTATGATTTCTGGGAGTTGAAGGCCAAAACATCTGGGGACCTAAAGGTTGAGAATCACAGCCCTAAATGGTTCACAGTCCGCCAGCTCCCACCAAATGATGCACAAGAACTTTATGTGGGGCTTTGTGGGTCACCTAAAGCAGAGATGGTGTATGCTGCCATGTTGACAACATAGGGAGCTTCCCCCTGTAGGATCAGCTTTCTCTCAAGCAGGGTGATGTGGGGCATGGGGCGATGGGTTCCAATGACGGTCATCAGATTTGCATGATGTGTGGTGATTCTGGAGGCCTGTGTGATTTGGTCGTAAGACTTCTAATTTGCATTCTTGCATGCTTTTGCACCATGTGTCATATAAAAACATATCCAAAATGCCTTCAATCCATATCAAGTGGTCAGTGTATATGTATCCTATATTCTCTGTTCTGTCTCCTCACCCTTCCCAATGACAGTGGCTCATCTGCTCAGGGCTTATTGAATTTTTTAAGCATCCTGGAAAGTTAAGTGCTCTCACATATTTGTGGTTGATTCTTATATTAAACCTCAAGGCTTCGTGGACTTCATAGAATAGGTTGTTTAATTATTCTGTTTTACAACCACAATGAGGTGAGTAGGTATTACAAAGACAAATGTTTCTCTCTTGGAGCTACATCCTTGGAGAACCAAAGAAATGGACTGAAGAAGAACATTAAACTGTGATAGCTAATTGATGTAGGAAAGATGGATATTACCTATCCTGGACATAATCCTGGGAATAATAATGAGGGATCTTGTGATGAATTGGAATTGGTTGTAATTCTATTTTTCGTTCAGCTGTCATTTGGTACTGAAAACTGTCACATCTTACTGTTAGAAGATAAACTACTGATGTTAAAGAAGGTGGCAGGTGATTTTATAACAGATAAACAATTCCTTTCGCTTAGCTGATGGGGTTTAGCATCTCCTTGCAGCAAGTGGTAGAACTAGGCCCTAAAAGAAAGAATTCAATGTACCTTGGGAAGTCGAACTTGGCCACAGTGGTCCACGCTCTGGTTACATCCCTTATAGACTACTGCAATGCTCTCTACGTGGGGTTGCCTATGAAGACTGCCCAGAAGCTGCAATTTGTCCAACGCTTGGCAGCCAGATTACTAACAGGAGTTGGGTACAGTGAGCATACAAACCCCTTGTTGTGCCAGCTCCATTGGCTGCCAATTAGCTTCCGAGCACAATTTAAAGTTCTGGTTTTGACCTACAAAACCCTATACGGTACTGGCCCAGTTTACCTGTCCGAACATATTCTCCCCTATGAATCATCAAGAGTGTTAAGATCGTCTGGAGAGGCCCTGCTCTCGGTCCCACCACCTTCGCAAGCGCGTCTGGTGGGGATGAGAGACAGAGCCTTTTCTGTGGTGGCCCCCCGGCTGTGGAATTCCCGCCCAAATGAAATTAGATCTGTCCCCTCTCTCCTGACTTTTAAGAAGATGGTGAAAACGTGGCTGTGGAATGAGGCCTTCACAGAATGAGGGCAGAGATCACTAATCGACTAAAGTTGCTACCTCTAGATATAGACTGAATACACGGACTGAATTGGACTTGATTCTACTTTGGCGAATGGCTTTTTATGTATTTATTGTATTTGTATTTTATAATTTTATTGTAATTTTATGATGTTTTTAGATTTTAAATGTTAGCATTGAATTCTTGCTGTTTGCCGGTCTGAGTCCCTCTATCGAGATGAGAAGATCGGGGTACAAAAGTTTTAAATAATAATAATAGTAGTAGTAGTAATAATGTATACGTCATCAATATTGCAGTTCCTCACTATTGGGTAAACCTTTGCACCTCTGACTATGCCAGTGGAAGATGGATTCCCAAGGGGCATAGAACAAAAAATTTTTTTAGGAAGGTGAAGCTGTAACCCCTTTCTTATGTTAATAACATGAAATTACTATTTTACTATGGATTTTTGTGGTTTGTTGCCTCATTATCACTCTTTATGCATTAGTTGCACTTTATGCATAAATGCCTTTCTCCTCTCCCCTCATCACTTTAAGCACATGGAGCTGTTTCTTTGGAACTCCTCATAGGATAACATTAAGGGGTATTTACCTTCCAACCCCCGAAATAACGAGACAGACAACAGTAATTGGATTAAATTAGGGCAACTTTTATTTATTTTAAAGTTACCGATTTAAGTTTAACCTCACTAAACTCAGGTGTCAAGGGAACAAGGTGTGGCTAAGCCGAGGTATCGTCCGCGAGCGAACGACCCCTCGGCAACACTGGGAAACTCTCCTGAGTCCCCAGCAACACAAAACCGGGCAACCTTTCAAGGAAAACACAAGAAAACCTCTCTGGAAATACTTAACCAGCTCTCAAAATTTCTGGACCAATGGCATCCCCCTCAGCCTGAACAGCCGTCCACCTGAGTGTATTTGTGCACTGGCCCAAACAGCTTTGAAGAGTGCATGAGTGAATATGGGTCTATGGATTACCCTAAACTATTTACGCTGTCCTATTTATAGAACCGCCATCCCAGAAAGTCCCAGTAACAGTACAGGGTAGGCAAAAAAACCCTCCTATTTTATTATTATTATTATTTCTTTCATAGAAGGGGAAAAATTCCTACCCGGCCCCTAAGGCGACCACTATACTGTAACCGGGCGGGAGTGGTGGGTCAACACCTCAAACAGGAATGGAGCAGGAGGCTGCCCCAAAATAGGCAGCCTCCGCCCCCTCCCAGAAGATTCCCAAGGAACCAATAGTCTCCCTTCGTGCGAGGAGGTAATATCCTTTCCCCGCCCACTGCGTAGGCAGGGAAAGGGCATTCCTTCATTTCATGTGACAGCCCCCAAGTTAGGAACAGGGACAGAGCAAAGAAGCAGGCAATCTAAAACACTGGCAGACTCCACAGAAGGAAGCAGAGAAGAAAAAGTCTCAGAAGACTCCCAAGCAAGCAAAGCATAATTTTCAGAACCAAAGGGGCCCAAGAGAAAGAAAGAAAAGGTGAAATAAATTCTACTTCATTAATTCCTCTTCATCTGAACCTGTTTTCCTTGCCTTATTCGAATTTTATTTTCATATCAGAGGGTGAGAAATAACTGTGAGTGTCTTGGTTTGAAAACGCATTTAAGCTTTGTTCCACCACTTATAGACTTCTTGGATTGGTTGGAAAGAATGTTTTAGCACTTTTTTCCTTTGAAAAACAACTTATATTGAACACTGTTCTATTGGGTTCTGCTGCTACCCTTTTCTGTTTCCTTAATGAAATAAATATTTATTTTTCGTTTAAAATCAGCTTGTCCTTGACTTAACTTTTTCGCCTTTCTTGGAGCCACTTTGGTTAATTATCCATTTTTAAAACATGTAGCCTGAAAGATCCTGCAGAGTTAAGACCTGGAGGGTTTTACCCCAAGTCAGAAAGCCATATTGCTCATATCAGTAATATATATATTATATTATATATTATATACAGAAAAAAGGACTGCTGTGTGAAGTGCTCTCTGCGTATGATGCCATTCTTGCATATACAGGTAACTAAAAGCAATAATTTCTGGGCTCTTCTTGCTGCTGCCTTTGCTTTTGACCAATATGGAACTGGCTAATGGGAGCTCCACACAAAAAGTTGACTGGATAAGTTTATACCAGGTTACATATAGAACCTAGATGCCTGAGATATATTTTCCGATGCAGGATGGGGGGGTGGTGGCCATTTTTGTCATTATTTTGTGATATTGTTTATTATTATTATTATTGCCATCGTCATCATTGCTGTGCCACAACACCACTTCCTTCTGGTCATCATTCTGAGAAGAATTAAAAGGAATGAAGTAACATTGTGTTTGTGTCTGTTTGGAAAGTGGTGGTTGGCCCACAGAGTATTCTCCCTTGGAGCCATTTTCTGCTAGATCTGTGTCTTTTTCCCTTACTGAGACAAACACACCTTGAACAAAGAGTATCTTTCTGGGACATCGTCCTCTTCCACTGAGCACACAGCTTCAGGAGGGATGCACATGGAGTGGTGAGGGAGGAAGGGAGGGGACACTTGCCTAGCCAGCCAGATCAGCCGAATCAACCCTGGCAATCAATGGGGTGACAGATGTCACAGCCAGATCACCCTCACATCCGGAGTATCTTTCTGATATATAGATACCAAGGAAAAACAGAACCAAAGTCACACATTTACCGCTAACAGAACTATGTTGTGTCTCTCTGTTTCAGATTTATATACATTGATTCAGATCACACTCATCTGTGCATGCAGATGTGATCACTACCCTTGTGGTCTGCATTAGGGATTTTTCATACATACACAGCTAGATCCATGGAAATCACCTGAAATAATGTTATTCTTCCATCTGTGAAGAAATACATCCCCTAGCCAACCAATATCAATAAATACCATAGCTTATTTAAATAAATTGGATTATTCCTTCAAATCATCCAGCCATGAGACAGCTAATCATGGTGCTTTTTTAAAAAAAAAAATCATCCTTCTAAATACTTGCAGAAATAGGATTATGCTCACCTGGTTGGATAGTCTGGCATTTTAAAATCCTTCGTATGGATCCTGGAACTCTATACCAGAGACAAAGTATGCATATTAACTCTCTCTCTCTCTCTCTCTCTCTCTCTCTCTCTCTCTCTCTCTCTCTCTCTCTCTCTCTCGTGTGTGTGTGTGTGTCAGAGAAAACAAACAAAACAAAACAATTATTTTAAATAATTTAGACACATTTAGCTCCCCTCACCACCACAACACCTTTTATAGAAGGTGTATAAAAAGAGCTGCTACCTAGACAGCAGTCAAAAGCATTTCACTGATTACAAACTTTGCTCCCAATTATTTTATTCACCATTTCCAAGATTGAGTTGGGGGGAGAGAGGAATCACAAGCAGGCTTTAAAGATTAGCTCTGTTGAATGAACACGCTTAGAAGCAAATCCTCAGGCTATAGCCATATAAAAAATTCTGGCTCATGTCAGCAATAGCTGGAAGAGAGCAAATCAGGTGTCAGACAGTGGTGCTGGTTTCGAGAGAAAACATGTTCGGTTAATATTCAGTACAATGAGATTTTTTTTGTGTATAAGAAAGGATTCAATTCTATATGACTATCACCTCATCTGAAACTTTATCTGGAAATTTACGGCATATGTAATTAAATTTGCACCTATTGGTTAATCTTCTAGGGCATAACTTCACTGTTATACTGATGGGATGGGTTAATCAGTTCCATAATGGCTGCATGGAGCTGATGTGGGTTAGTGCGGCCCTGAACCATGGTAGAAAATGTTGTAGGTTACTTCAGATTCCTGAGAATTGAGAACAAATTGCAACTTTGGGCCCATGTAATCAGCTGGGATGGTTTCAAGATGGAACTAGCCACAATTGTTTACGTAGCCATCCTGTATTCCACAGACATGGGATGGCACTCATCATTCCTTTTCCATTTTTGTTGTAGTGATTGCCAGTGAGTACAACATGGGTAGTATTTGTCATTCTTCATCAGGATTGATATTGGTCAGAAGAGCAAGGCAATTGAAGATGGAAGGGGAAAAGGAGGCAGTAATTCCATCTCTCTCCTTCTCTCCTCCTGTCACTTAAGCCAACAACACTTTAGGCAATTCCTGAAGCCACTTTGAATCTCTTTTGTGGAGAGAAAAATGGGGTATAAACAAATAGAAGGAGAAGGAGCAGCAGTCGTGCTGTGTCCACTTGCCACTGCTACAATGAGAATAGGACAGTTAGGGTGACCATCAGGTGGCACCAAACTGTATTTAAAACTGCTGGATGGTCAGGACTTCTTCAAAACTTCGTCAAAACCATGCTGGGACTGATCCAGAGTTTAACATCCCCTTCAGGATAAAGGTATAGATGTTTCTTTAGGCTCTGGAGCAGCAGGAAAAGCTCACATCTTCTATATCAGGCATGGGTAAACTTTGTCCCTCCAAGTGTTTTGGACTCTAACTCCCACAATTTCTAACAGCATTCTGGCTGTTAGGAATTATGGGAGGTGATGTTCAAAACACCCGGAAGGCTAAAGATTCCTGTTCTATAAGATGTGTATTTGAAAGATTTAAGGGTAACTATCATATAATCTCTCAGTCTTGTCTTTTTTAAATAAAAAAACCCAAACAAAAAAAACCAACAAAAACCAAAACCAAAAAAAAAAAAACCCCACACCCCTAAACATATCCAGATCCTAAAGACATTTTTCATAAGGTTTGATTTCCAGATTTATTTTTAAACCTGTAGTCCTCGACCTCTGATAAAATTTAGACAGGTAAAGAATTTCAGAATGGGAATTAATTCTGAAAACGTTCCTCAGGGAAGTAAATCTCATGGTTCAGAATTTATTCCCATTCTAAAATGCTTTACTTGTCTAAATCTGGAAATCAAGCCTTAGGATTTTTAGGGAATTGTAAGGCAAAGAAATTAGAGTTGGGTTTTTTGTGTGTGTGTGTGGGGGGGGGGTGGCTTTTTGGATAGACTGCTTCTATTGGTCAAATGAAGAGGTAGCTCCAGCAAAAACCCCAGCTCCAGTCATAAAATAATGATTTTAAAAACGGAAGCAAAACCAAAATCCTCATGTCTGTTACTGCCATCATCAAATTGAAAGTGTTGTAGTGTTCCTTCTAGTTATTTCTAACTTATGGTGATCCCATCATGGGGTTTCTTAGCCAAATTGATTCAGAGAGGGGTTGCCTTTCCTCTGTGATTGATAGGGTGTTATTTGTTAATGGTTAATCTGTTTCCATGGAGATTCAAATCCTGGTCTCCAGAATTTTAGGAATGTATCACATAGAACCACTATAGTCACATTATCATTGATAGTGGATACATACCACATTGAGCACTTGCACCATTGCACCTCTCTTCAATACCACTATTGCCTCCAATTGCGAATCCATGGCCCCACCATTATACTTCTAACACCTTCCTTAACTCAATTACTTAAGCTGCTGCTGCTTCTGAATTTTTAATCATTATTTCAACAGTTTTAGTATTAAAACAGCATATACATGGAAAACAGACAATTGGAATTAGCAAGGGAGGTGGTATTACTGCCAGCAGTGGGATCCACACAGTAGTATGATAGTGTGATGATCTAGCTACAATGCTGCTTTGCCTGCCTCATATGGTAAAGTCCACAATTCTCAAATAACTATACCATGTAGCAGTTGCTCATAGATTCATATAGAAAAGCAATGGATGCCTGACTTTACTTTGTATTCTTGCATGATTCTATAGTCAATCTTACTCTACATGGGCTAGAATTACATATTGCCACACACAACAGGAGTCTCTGATGACCCAGGGAGCTGATCACTATCCCATCTGCATGCATAAAATTGAAATAAAGTTTAAATGATGCACGCAGAGCAATTCATTGCTTTTCTGAGTTTTTCCAAACAACTGGACAAAAATCCTAAGGGGAGAAGAGGGGGAGAACTGTGCTTGAGATCTGTCTCTCATAAAACTATTGAAAAATTTCTTTCTTTGGGGCCATGTTTTTGCTATGTAACTGTATGATGTGGAAACAGAAGCAAAGGGATGTGCCAGGGCAATGTTTTTTCTGCAACAGACTGCAAATGGGTTTTCGGGGGTCTATCTTTTTTTGAAAAGAACTAAATGGCATTTTCTTAGTTGCGTACTTGACGACCAGGTCCCTGATTTATTTCAAAAGCCCATTTCCAAAAAACCCTTCTCAGCCAAAATGTGGCAAGGGACTGCTATCTCCCCTTGGCAGGTTGGTCTCCTTTGAAGAGTCCTCATGCCTTTCTTTGAAAAATTGCCTTTTGAGGAAGAAGGCACTGAGTAACTGAGGGGAGGGGGCAAGCCATCTGCAAGCCAAAAAATATAGCTAAAGCTTTCATTTTGGCTCACTACTCATACAAATACTCCCCTCAACTCTGACTTGAACAGCCCTTTTTCCTCCTATTATCTCCTTTATTTTGAGCATATATTATGATGGTTGTGACTTTCTTGACATCTGTCTCAACTATGAAGCATGGGGCAAGATCCAGGAAATGGCAGAAAAGCCATGCAATGACAGTGTGAATAATCAGAGAGTGTTTGAGTATTGGGACATCCAAGATGCTTGTTTATAAAACTATTGTTCTCCCAACCCTGTTATCCATCTGTGAAACGTGGACTGTCTACAGATGTCACACTCAACTTCTGGAATGATTCCACCAGTGTTGCCTCCAAAAAAATCCAGCAAATCTCTTGAGAAGACAGGTGGACAAATGTCAGTGTGCTGGAAGAAGCAAAGACCACCAGCACTGAAGCGATGCTCCTATGCCATCTAGTCCACTGGACTGGCCATGTTGTCCAAACACCCAATCACCGTGTCCCAAAGCAGTTACTATACTCCAACTCAAGAATGGAAAACAGAATGTTGGTGGACACTAAAAGCAATTTAACCTTAAAAACTGTGACATAGACACTGAGGACTGGGAAGCCCTGGCTCTTGAGTACTCTAACTAGAGGTCAGCTGTAACTAGAAGTGCTGTGGAATTTGAAGCAGCACAAATGGAGGGCAAAAGGGAGAAATGTGTGAAGAGGAAGGCACATCAAGCCAACCCTGACTGCGACCACCTTCCACCTGGAAATCAATGTCCTCACTGTAGAGGAACATTCGGGTCAAGAATAGGGCTCCACAGTCACCTACATATCCACCACCAAGACACTACACTTGGGAGGCCATCATACTCAGACAACAAGAGATCCCCTAATTAAGTAAAGTACAACTCTGACCACATGTTTGCACCCTTCCAACAGATGGATACATGGAATATTGTGTATTGACAGTCAAGTTATCTGATACCAGGCTCTATCTTCATGTCATGACAGCATTATTCTAATTGTATACTGTGTAATAAAATTCCATGTCAATTAGGGGTTTCTGATTTCTTGGACTCCTTTGTCTCTGCTAACATCTCATCAGTAGGCTGACAATCCCAATTTTTACAATGCACAAAAACTTTTGTGATCCTTCTCAGTGGTGAGGGGATATTTTTTTGGAGGCACAAAGATTGTTCGCATCATACTTCTCAGATGCAAACATGAAACTGGTAAAAATTACAAATAGGAATATGTTTCAAGACGTTAAAGAAAAAGTACAGTTTGCTAAAATACCAACATTAAATATGCTCTTCCATGAAAAGCAATACCAACGCCAAACTGAATGTCACAGCTAAAGGTCCTTGATATAATACTGCAGCCCCAAGAGAACATTGTCTTTAGTGTTTTGTTCTACAAATATTAGCCTTTTTCAGCTATTACATTTGTTGTATTTCTCCATGTGTTACCTGGTAGGAAATGTTAGCATACCTTGCCAGACTCCAGTGTGGAATTTCTCCCGGTTGGAATTCAGATGATGCAAGCCTCACTCATTAACTCAAAGGGCCAATAGTCTAATTAAAGTCAATTACATATACTTTATAAAATGTTACAAAAGCATAAATACTGGTGCAATTACTTGTGAGTGTATGTGACTATGTGAATAAAATAACTTTCTAAAGGTATTAGCCAAATGTTTTGGCTTCCCCTCCATTTACTCAAAATAAAAGTGTGCTGCATCCACGTTGACATTTTTGAATTTGTTACTGTAAACATCCTTAAGTGGATGGTGGTATTAAGTATTATCCTCTAGGTTGAAACTATGCAGACTTCAGTCTTAAATTTGTGGAAATAGAATCTCTCTCTCCCCCCCCCCCAACCCAAGGTACTTGAAAGTCATGGCACCTCAATTCCAAACAGAGGCAAATCCAAGAGTCTATGGTTTTCTGAATTCCAGTGTCTAGCTATGGTTCTTTATACATCCTGGTGAGAATTTTAGGCTCACGCCTTCTGAAATGTGTTTGCAGGTCTGTGGTAATTATTTTCCCAACATACTACAGATGATATCCTGTATGTCTGAATTCAATCACTTAAATAAGATGACAAAACGTGTAGTGGATGTTTTCTTTAATACCACAGATCATATTAGTCACTGCACTTCTAAAAGTGGCTCTCTTCTTAGGTCCCTTCTACACAGCTGTATACAATCCCATATTATATGCTTTGAAATACATTATATAGGCAGTGTTGACTCAGATAACACCGTTCAAAGCAAGTATTGATGATCATCCACCTTGATATTCTGGGTTGTATGGCTGTGTGGTAGGCTTGTTTGATAAAAATGATTCAAAACTCATTTCAGATGTAGGGGGTGCTGGTGGTTTGGATCTAAAGTGAATTCCGATTTTCACAGCAAAAAAAAGTTCAAAACTTCAAAAACTTTCGAATTCTTCGTTAATGGTTTCAAAGTGTTCTTTCCCATTTCATTGGGTGGCCTCAGTGACTCATATGAATTATATTGTCATATCTGTAGGAAGACTTCAGAAAGTGAAATATCCATTGTTGTGACTGTGTAGAACAAGGATGAATAGTTTGTAGCTTCCTGATGTTGTTGCAGTGCAATTGTCCTCAGTCATCACCATGGGTTCTTGTTTTACTCTAGAAAGGGGGTGGGGGAAACAAAGGGAAGAAATCCATCCACTCTGGTTAAAACTGACGCGGGAGAGAAAGGAAAGGAATCCATCCACAATGTGTTAAACTGACATTTTCCTTGCTGTTTTTCTCCCTTCCCTTCTCCTCTTTCCTTATTTCTCTTCCTTTCCCCTTTCCTTTTCTCCTCCAAATCCCAGCCATTTAGGAAAACATTTTTTTGGGGTGGGGTGGGGGGATTTTACTAGGTTCCCTGGGTATGTTTAAAGTGGCATACTCTTTTTTTCCCTGGGAACTGACAAAATAAACTGAAATTAAGGAATAAAGGTGATGTGGCCAAATGAGTTTTGTAGGACATACAGCTTAAATCCCCCTGTATATAAAAGGGGGGCAGGGAGAGAAGTACATATGTCCCTGGAAACTCACTTGGCACCTTGAGTTTTCTGGGAGAGAGCGATATACTGTGCAGGGTAAGATGGATGGATGACATCCTTGATGAGAATGGCTTGACTTTGAAGGAGCTGGGGGTGGCGGCGGACAACAGGGAGCTCTAGCTTGAGCTGGTCCATGAGGTCACGAAGAGTCAGAAGTGACTGAATGAATAAACATCATAGCCAACCTTAGGCATATTAAGGAGAAACAACTTATCCATCTCCCAGGTAGGTGACTAGCTAAAATCATGCCTGAATGAGATGGAGGGAAGGGAAAAGAGAAAAAAAACATAGAAGAGAAATCATAATAGCTTTATAAAGTTTGTGCATTCCTTAAACAATGCAAGCATGCCACTGTGTGTGCTTCCTTTTCACAACTCCTGGAAACTAGTTTTGGAATTGCAAAGGATACAATTGCAAAGGATATAATATATTGGAATGTATGGCCAAGAGGGGTAGATAGCATAAATGATGTTCTAGTGTTGTTGTTTGGGGTTTTTTTTGCCTACCCTGTACTATTTTCAAATGGCAGATTGGGATTGTGGGTTTTAAATAGGTCATCATGCGGAAAACAGCGACAGATTTACATTTTGGTGTACACATAGGGCATTCCTTTGGGGTGTAGGCCAGGAACAGAAACCCTCACCCGTGGCTTAAATAATCGAGGTGAGGGCGAACAGAAATGGCCTTGGAGTGGGAAAAGTCTTGGTCTCAATAAACCCTACTGAGTTGGGTCAGAATTCGCAATTATTTTCTCCTGATCCATCACACTGGAAACAGTATTATATTACATCTGGGGACCAAGGTGTTTCACCCACTTTTAGAAATGTTTTGCAAGTCACAAAAGGTTAAATAGGTAACATTAATAAAAGTTGACCATAGTTAAACCTATATTGTTGTGTGGTCTCATTATTTCAGGGGTTGAATGGCAATATATCTCTCATACAAACATAGAGCATATTTATACCTGTGTGAATGGTGTCTGTAGGCTGAGCATATTTATGCCTCTTCTGGAAACAAACATCACAATAGTGCATTTTATAAACCCATATGAGCAGGGATCCAAGACATCAAGATATTAGGAGATCAATGTTAACATCTTATGGTTATGATATTTAATAATAATGGATAAAAGTCAGCTGAATATTTTGAGCATTTGTATCTTACTGATGCTTTTAAAAATGTTTTTAAAATGTTAACTGTCATGAACAAGAATTGTCATTGATTCTACCCAATATTCCAATAAAAAGCACTTGCTATGATATTTATTGATGGCATCCTGTATTGCAGAACCTGACCTCAGGATCTATATTTTAAATCTAACATTATATCAAGTTGTATTAAAAACATACTAAATCTGATCATTATATTATTCGTGCCAGTGTGTGTGCATTATCTTTTTAGGAAGCAAGTTTGGAGGCAGGATTAACTTCACTACTTGCTGTAAATCATCAGCTTTAATAACATGGATTTCTATTTGGAAGCTTCAAATAAATGAGATTCCAAGCATTGTTGTGACAGAATGAGGAGAGGGGGTTCTTTTAGTGTCCACTGTTGCAATGGTAAAAGAAGGTAAAAGCCTGTTCTATCAGAAATGATGGCATTCATCAAAGCCCCCGGCTGCAAAAGAGCAATCTGTGTCGCTCATTTGATCTGTCACCAGTTATCAGTACGCAATAAAGATCTGAAAGAATGGCAGAGACATAGAAGGCTACATAGACAGGAGAATATTGATGACTCTGGGTAGCATTTTCTCACCCAAAAGTAAGGGGAAGAAAGGTAAGCTCAGATCTAGCTTTTCACTTTTTCTTATAGGGGAAAAAAACACATTATATGATGCAGTTTGATTCAGAAACACACAATGCTGTTTTGAAGTGCAGACCCTCATTGTGACGGTTCCTATGGGTGGAGAGCCTAAACCTGCAGTTGATTTAGTAGAACTTGATGGGTCCCATGTCAGAAGGACTTTGAATTGCCTCCAGATTTGGGTTCAGACTTTAACTTTGCTACCCAAGGTGTCAAATTTATTTTGGTGAATGGCTCAGCAAAGTCTAAATCACTACTTTTAAAAATGTGGGTCTTGACCCCAAATGGCATCCGCCTAATTAAATGTTGGGGTCATGAAAAAAACTTGACAACAGTAAAATATTTACACATATCTGTTAGCAATAATCTGCGATGTTAACAATCAACTCCGCAAAAAATCCTTCAGCAAAATGAGCCTTTTAAGCAAACCTTTTAAATGCTGATTTGTTATCAATAAATGTATGCTGTGTCTCCCCCCCCCCCCATTTTATGTATTGATATACCTGGGGCCACATTTCTGGCTAGCAAAGGGTTGCAAATGGAAAAAAATGTTTAAGAAGCCCTGTTCTAGGCAAACAAATAGGTGACCTGATATAAATCAATTTCCTATATAGCCCTCACCAGGCCCCCCTCCCACACAAACACTTTTAATATAATTACACCTGAAATGCATTGGAAATGTTGGTGGGGTGAGTTTGGTGGTGGCTACTTTACTACTTTTCTTGCATAGAAACTAGGCCACTGCCAAAAAGCATTTGAAGAAGGCCACAAGGCATTTTGTTCAGAGAGAAATTCCAGACAAAGCAAGTACATAAAAAGAAAAAAATGGGGAATGTGCTCAATTTTAAAGTAAATGTTGAAGCCTGCATATAAATATGTATTTAACTGCCATGAAACGAGTAAGAGCAGAAATCCACAGAACATAGTTCCAAGCCCCTTAAGGTCATATTTAACGTCACAGCAGCTGACTTTCCTTGTTAAGAGAAAAATGAGATTTTATGCCCCATTTTAAGACCCATTTTAGAAAGAGATTAAAGTGCCTCCAGAACAGGTATTGTTCTACATAGCAGAAAGGATCTCACGTGTGTCATTCTTTGATGAAATATATTCACTGAAAGTTACAAGAAAGCATCTTTTCTAATTGCTGCCAGTTAGAGGAGTATATAAAGCAAGTCAATTGTGTCCTTTCCATAATCAAGCACAAAGTCAAGGTTAAGTTTCAGCAGTAAAACCATCTCACACAATTCATCAACATATATTATGTGATTACTGTTCTTTTACTTGTTCTCTTTCTGAGTGGAAGATGGGAAGCATGAAACCTTTAAGACCATTTTCTGACCTCAGAAGTCTCCCAAAACAAAGGACTCATCATTTATTGCAAAAGAGGGAAGAGGAGAAGAAGAGAACTTCAAGTGGACCTCATTGAAAACAACGTGCCCCTCCCCACATTTTGTTTTAATGGGCAATCTATTATTTAATTTTTTTAAAAAACATGGAACTGATCTTCCAGTTTTCTTTCAGGATCATCTAGACACAAATAGGAGAGTTACACAATATCAAAAACAAGCAGTTTGTCCAGCTTTTGTGGTTTCAGCATTCAAAGGCACATTTCATTCAAAAGGTTTAGCCCTGATGAAAGTCATCCCTGCATCGTTTTAAAACCCCACACTTTTAAAGACTCTCCAAATAATGTTTATTTCTTATTTTGAAACTTTATTTTTGCTAAGAATGTCAAATCCAGGCAAATTATTTTCCATCCATAAATTGAATGATGATTTCATATTCCTTCAAGTTGACTCCAATTCATGGCAATCCCATCAAAAAGTTTTTGGCAAGTTCTATTTAGTGAAGGTTTACCATTGCCTTTCTCTTAAGATGAGAATGCATAAGATGGGTTCTGTACTCTGTTATTCCCAAGTCCTAGTCCAATATTTATCATAATGGCTCTTCTGGTAAGAAATTTGAAAAAAAATTCCAAGCATCTCCATTAAAATGATAGAAAGAAACTAATCTTTTTTAAGAGTAAGAAAATGAAAATAAAGCCTCTCCCATTCAGACAAAATGTTTTGTATGTACATAGCCCTTAAAAGTCTTAATCTGAATCAAATATGTTTGAAACTCTGACACTTTTTGTATGAATTTCTAACTATAACATTACAGACAAGTAGAATTTCCAAGTTGGCAATAAATGAACCTATTAACTTTATTATCATTGAATGTTTTGTTTGGGTGCCTTTTTGACATATCTATTATGTTGTTTGTTATCACCAATTTAGGGATTTAATGTGAACCACACCCTCTTATGAAGAAGTTATAGAAATCCTGAAGAAGGGGAAGTCCCCTGAAACAAAGCATCTCAACCCGGGGACCCTTGTTGGATATTATTTTGGACTATACGGACATTATTTTCGACTATAGTTTACTTTCTCAAGGACAATTCTAAGACTGTGTAAATATTTTCTCAATACTTATCCTCTGTTTTGAAAGTTCAAATGAAAGAGTGAAGATACAAACTCTGGCTACGAAAAGTTACCTCCATTATGAGGAAAAATATATATCATATGGAAGAGTGAATCTATAACTCTCAAGCCACGAGTAAACTCTGTAGGAAAATAACCAAGTAGCATTAAGGCTAATATCTTATGTATTTTCTTCTTGTGATTTATTTGCAGTTTTAAACTGATTAACATAGCTAATGATAATACAGCACAGTGTGGATAACAGTTTGCAACTTTAGTTTTGTTATTGGTTATAGATATCTGTGTTTCTTTGATACAATTTGGAAGCTACCCTAAGTTCCCTTCGGGATTGAGATAAAGTGGGGGTAAAAATACAGTAATAAAATAAAGTGAAAAAGCATTTGCCTTCACATTTTAGAATCATGAATAAAGATCACAATATATTTATTTAACTAACTAAAGCTGTGACAAGCATTGGAAAATTAGTTTCAAATAAAACATGAGCTACTTAGAAATTGGAAAGTAGGGATTAATACCATGACAATTTCCAAAACAAAAAGGTACCACCACTTTGGTTCCAAGCAATAGTGCTGAAAGGAAGACATTGCATCCATCTACCCACACTGGTTGCCTCCAAGAGAGTGGAAGATACAACCTTTCCCTCCACAAAAAGATGTTTCAATAGACACCTGGGTCATTCTGTTCATTTTACACTCCCTGCCAGATGTGGCAACAGGGGAAATAAAAGTCAGTCAAGCCAAATAAAAACAAATCCATTCAATCTTTAGATGGAAGCATAAAACCCAAAGGCCCTTCTACTAAATCCCAATGGGTGACTGAATAGTCTCATCTTATTTTTTTAAAAAAGAGTGGGTGCATACTGTGTACTCACCCATTCTTTCCTATACAATATGAGATCCAGAAAAGACTGGGTTTTTTCCTAAATAATATGAGACCCAGAAAGAAATGATTCTAACAAACACAGGTTCCATGATTGTGAGGCTTACAATTTTTGTGATACAAGCCTTTCTAGTCTTCATTCCTCTAAAAGGGTTGGTGATAAAACAAGCTAACTTAAGGAGTGATATTCTATATAGTGGGTTGTCAAGAGATGGTGAAAGAATAAGGTTTTCACACTCTTTCAAAATACATGTTACAGTGATGTTAGTCTATGCTAGTGAATATAGAATGTCTGTGTCATGGTATGAAAAAGCAATTTCCCCAAACTCTTCTAACACCTCAGCAAAACCTTCAAATTCCTATCTCAGATTTCTAACTCCACAAATCTGCCTCAGATTAGACATTAAGAACGTAAGTCTAGGATATGGTCTAGGACAGGCATGGGCAATTGCCGGGCCTCCAGGTGTTTTGAACTTCAACTCCCAGAAATTCTAGCCAGTTTACCAGCTGTTAGGATTTCTGGAATTTGAAGTCCAAAACACCTGGAGGGCCAGCAATTGCCCACACCTGGTATAGGAGAACATCTGAACACCTTGGAGATAGATTGATCCAAAATTTTCCCAAATATTTATAACAACAAGAACAAAGTCCATTATTTTGGCTATTGATGCTTATTTTAAGGTTATTTCTGACTCATGGTAACCTGAAGGGCAGTTTGAAGGTATACACAAGGCAAACTGTAAGGACTCACCCATTCTAAGCAGGCCGAAGCCTGTGTTGCAGTTTGGCTCCCTGGTTAGAATAGCTGGCATCCATCTTAGGAAGGGAGTTCCACACAGCAGCCATTAGAGGAAGGTAATTGCCAGAGACAGGGGGAGTGGCTTTAGAGCTCCTCTGTCTAGATACAGTGTCTCCCAGGAGATTGGTTGAGAGCCATTGGGGAGGAGCTGAGCTGACTAGGAGGGAGAAATCCTGTCAGAGAAGTTTAGTCTTGTGCTAGGCTTTGGAGAAGCAACATCCAAGCCTTAGCAGTCAGTCTTGAGCTAGGTTTTGGACAAGTAACATCCAAGCCTCAGCTGTTAGTCTGAATCAGTCTGTTCTATAGCGAAACACCTAGGGATTAGTCTGAACTAAGGGGTCAGGGTAGCTGACAGCGCTTAGGGTCAGAAGAGAATCAGGGTGCCGCTTAGAGTTTAGAGCCAGTAGGGCTGACTTGGGATAGTCAGTCAGGACACCTTGGAGTCTCTGGATATAGAGAGGAAGGTGGGCTCTGAGACTGGGAGCTAGTACGAGTCTGTTAGCTCATTCAGACAAGACAAGACTCAGGGAACTTTTAGGGTTAGAAGTTCCAAATACTTGGGAATATGGCTGACAGCTAAAAACTCCCAATTGCTGAAAAATAATTATGAAGAGAGCTGGAGAGCCATCCAAAAGGACCTGGCAAACTGGAGATTTTTACAGCTATCCCTTCTAGGAAGAATAGCGCTGATTAAGATGAGTGTTCTTCCTAGACTCATGTATCTCTTCCAGAATATTCCCATCATAAGGAACAAAAGCCTGTTCCAGACCTGGAAAAAAGAAATCTCAAAGTTTATCTGGAATGGAAAGAGGCCAAGAATCAACCACAACATCATGGTAGATAAGAAAGCCAAAGGCGGATTTGGCCTACCGGACTTTACTTTATATTTCGAGGCGTGCGCCCTAATGTGGGTGAAGGAGTGGATCTCGTTAAGGAACAAACACCTGCTAACACTTGAGGGCTTTGACCTACGTGTGGGCTGGCACGCCTACTTGTGGTATAAGAAAACAGCGGTCGAGAAAAACTTTGGGAACCACTTCGTACGGTCGGCCCTCATACGTGTTTGGAACAAGTATGCAAAAAAGATTCTATACCAAGACACCACTCTGGATATCCCCAATGGAGGCAGAACATCGGAGACTCCTGGGATGGACCGTATGGCCCACCTATAAAAATCTGCTGAACAGATCAGAATGAACAGTGGAGCTTAAAACCAAGAACAGTTAAAACAAATTTTAGAAAACATAACCTGGCTCCAATATCACCAACTAAGAAAGAGATTCAATCTAGATAAAGAAGAAGGCTTCCATTTAGAAGAAGACTTCTGGGATAAACTTATCCAAACAGACAAAAAGAACATCACAAAGATCTACAGTAAGATACTAGAGTGGGCCACGGAGGAGGAAGAAATTAAATCTTGCATGATCCAATGGGCCAGGAACATTGGGCGACAAATCCAAATCCACGAATGGCAGCTTATCTGGAATAGAAAAATAAAGTACACATATTCAACAGAACTAAAAGAGAACTGGTTGAAAATGTTTCATCGTTGGCACATCACGCCCCAGAAGATCGGGAAGATGTACAAAGATAGGAACCCTAACTGCTGGAAGTGCCAGACTCAAGTGGGCAGCTTCTTCCACATGTGGTGGACCTGCCCAGTAACAACAAAATACTGGACAGAGGTACACAGGACGACACAACACATGTTGAAAGCAAGATTCCCAATGAAACCGGAATACTATCTATTGGGACTTTCAGATAAAGATAGAGCCCTGGATAAAAATTCCGAGAAACTCTTCACTTTTGTGACCACGGCAGCAAGAGTTGCATTTGCTAGGATATGGAAATCTAACAAGACACCGCAACAGGAGGACTGGCTCCAAAAACTCTGGGACATTAAGGATATGGATACATTAACGTTCTTTCTGAGTAAGAACACCGGCCGGCCTAGAAGCAAAACAGACTGGAGTCCAATAGAATTGTATAAAAAAGATCAAAAGAGATAAAATCATAGCTAAACAAAGTATATACTCGAATAAGAAACTAGAGAAGAAATGTCAGGAAAGAACTGAAATTGAGTTATAACTTTATTAAAGAACATTATTTTTGAAAAGGAAAAGAACAGTGAAACCCACCGAAGACCCAAATGGAAGTCAATGGTTTTTTTCTATGTAATTTTGTGCGTTAGTCTATGTTGTACGTTTCAACCCCCCCTCTCCCCAACCCCCACCGACCCTACACCCCCATCCCGCCCCCCTTCCCTCCCTCTCCTTAACCTTCCCCTCCCCATCCTTCCTTACACGTTTCCCATAGATGTATACTCAAAAACCAATAAAAATGTATTTAAAAAAAAAAAAAGAAGTTCCAAGTTAGAAACACCTGTTCATTACTAGTTTTAATATTAGTGTGACAGAGCTTTTACAGTCAAGTTTTAGCACTGACTGGAATTGTTTAAGATCTAAGAAGAAATAACCTCTAGAGAAACCAATACGCTCCAGCACATTGTATATACAGTAAACCATCACGCTGTTGAACCATCTTTCTGTAACCATACGCTCTTGTTGCCTCAATAGTAGTAGAACCATTAAGATCTGTGCCTTGTGTTAAAAGCCTGGTTTAGTTAATAAACTCTTTCTTGTTAACTTTTAAAAAGCCTCCAGCATACTTCTTCTCAGTTTCCTCTCAGTGGGTGGATTTTAACAAGAGCCTAACTGGAAATCTTATTCATTTTAAAATCCTAATAAGAATATTAGGTTGGTGGTAGCGAAGTTTAAGAATTGGGTGGACCAAGTCGTCACACAAACCTATCAAAAGTTTTTTTCTTGGCATAATTTGTTCAGAACAGTTTGTCCTTATTTTTCCTTTAAGGTTAAGTGAGTTTGTCTCGCCCAAGGTCACCACTAGTCCAACACTAAACCACTATACCATGCTGGACTTCATACAAACACACAGTTTTAATTAGGACACTGAAATAACATTGAGCGAGCAAATGTCATCTATATTTTTGAAACTTCCAGGAAAAGGTTTATGTTTGTGGTGTGTCAATTGTAATTGTTAAACTCAATAAAGCAGACTGGCTTTCATTAGTGAAAGATATGCAAATTATCCCTTCCAGTGAATGTCTGTAGAAATAGAGAGAGAGAACAAAAATAAAATCTGTTAATCCTTTGTTCAGTTCCCTTCTCCTCATCAAAATCTCATTATCAGTCCTGGAATTTTAATTGTTTTATGAATGGATGGAAAGTTTCCCAGTACTTCTGACCTACTTTCTTTAACCTCCATGAAAGAGTATCCCCCAACTGACTCACATACTCCCTTCTGTTTTTTCTCTGCTTGTTGTAACTGTAGTTGCAGAATGCCTACTGATTCATTTCATTTCTTTCATACAAATTTGTCATTTTTGACAAATAGTCGGCCTGAAAGCTAAACTATGTACTAGCATATACCATGCTGTGATGTCCTTGGACACACCAACAGATATTCTTTGAAAACTGCCATCTTATTTGTCAAGATTGAAGTAGAATTATTTTTGTTTTTAAGGAGGAGAAGTTCAAATAGTTTTTTGGGAAAGGGTTACAATTCACGATTTTTACTGAATTGTGTAAAACTTCATCCCTTTCACTGGAATACAGGGCTTCACCTCTTGAAGCTTCTTTTGAATGATACAAATGGCTTTTTGAGAGAAAGTATAATCATGAATAGTATACTCCTGCATAAAGCTCCAATTGTATATTAATATGAATGGGAGATCAAACTGCAGGTACTGGAAAAAAGCATCCTTAAGCTGCAGCGTAGAGACATGGTACACACACAGTCTACTAGATAATCCTACAGATGGGATATTTTTGAACCCAGTAACCAAACTGGATTAGCAAGGTTGGCACTCTGAGCCAAAAGTGTTCACTCTGAGCCAAAACTCTGAGCCAAAATTGGAAATCAATGCAGTGTAAACGATTTCATTCATAGCATTTTGTTTTCTTCCAAAATCTTGGGTTCTATACCTTAAAATATATGTCTATCTTGCTTGTGGACTACAAGTAATAGTTATTAAGAGAGTTCTCAACATTTTGTCACATTGTTGTGTGACCAATAGAATTCAAGATATGGGTAAATAAATAGAAGTATGATTTATTCTTCATATTTGGGTTCACCAGGGCAGCTAGAAAGCTCAGTCATACACAGCTTTAGCACTGAGAGCAACTATTTTGCAGTTAGATCCACCAGCACTCCACAAATACATACTTCTGAGCAAACCCTTTAAAATTCTCCTATTGAAATGGGTTATATTGGAAAATGTGAAATATTAGCAACTGCTCTGGAAGTTAAGAACATAACCTGCTCACTATCAGTTATTCCTCACTGAAATAAATCATATCCCACTCCCAAAGCATGTAAAAGTGATGAGGACAAAGAGGAGAGGATTATTTCCCTTCACATTTTACCATCCACATTTCATAACTCTTCTCCATTCACAGACTCCATGTTTCTTCACCTGAATTATCTAATTCCAGAAGATACCACTTGTATGTTCCTATTAGAGCAAGAGATAAAACCACATGCCAATCCAAGCATGGTTGTTGTCTGTTCTGTTGCTTTCCTTTCAAAATAGATATCCTCATGAAGACTTAGATGCACATTTGGACATGATCTCATTTGGAAATCAATGAAATGTAAATCAATTTTATTCATACTTTAATGTGCTTTTGATACATATCTGGTTCAACTTGTACCCCTTTAAAATACGTGGAAGCTCCCCACAACACTTTAAAGAATCCTTTGTAGTGATGAAGTTGTAGTGATAACTTTGTGGAAGTTAGCCTATGGTCAAGGCTTTGCAAAGGCAAATTATCCTGTTTACCACAGGAAACTTTGAATGTGAAGACACATACTCCATATGTTATTGGGAATACTGCCAAATAGCTGCTGGTAACATAAATGAGATGCACATGAATTGCAATTATAAAACTAATATTAGAACTAATTTTATCTTCAATACAGCATTATTCTGATGTAGAAGGTCCCACGCTGATAAGCTACTCAGTAGTTGAAATATAAGAAATGTGAAAGTCTTTAAAATGAAGTACCACCTCATCTATAAAGACCTCCAGTCCACTCAAATCATTTGTCTAAAGTTCCATCTACATTGCCATGTAATACAGTTCCTAAATGTATGAGGGTTATCCAGAAAGTAAGGTTATAAGATATATTGAAATATATTCTCTCTCTCTCTCTCTCTCTCTCTCTCTCTCTCTCTATATATATATATATATATATATATATATATATAGACACACACACATACACACACACACAAAACAAATGAATATATTTTAATAAAACTTACATGGATAGGTATTACATTATTTTCCCACATAATCACCATTCAGTTCAATACATATTGTCATCCATGGAATGAGTTTTCAATGCCTGTGCCATAGAAGTTTTCCTCTGCCTTTTCCAGCCAGTTCGTCACTTTGATTTTCACCTTGTCATCTTTGGAAAAGTGTTTTCCACCAAAATGTTCCTTCAATTTAGTGAACAGATGATAGTCACTGAGGGTGAGATTGAGGTTGTGAGAGAAGTGGCTTAAAACATCCAACCAAATGAAGTCAACAACTCTTGTGTGACATGAACAGTGTGTGGACATGCATTGTCATGAAGGAGACAGACTCCCGCCGTCAGCATCCCATGACGTTTGTTTTGGATGGTTCTGTGAAGTTTCTTCATGGTCTCACAATATATTCTGTACCCATTTTGTCACATGCTGTCTTATTTATTTTATTATTTCGACTTCTTAATAATAAAATAAATAAGACAGCATGTGACAAAATGGGTACAGAATATATTGTCTTGACATTACGTCCTCTCCATAAACTTGTCTTTGTCACCCTATACCTGTATGAGGTAAAATATGTTCCACATTTTGACTGAAATATCCTATTTTCAATGTGAAGGTTGGATTACTGCTTTGTTTTAGCTGCAAAGGAGAGTGTTGCCAGGCTGTGAAGATGGAAGGTGAAATTTCGAGAGAAAACCTGCCTCTTTCACCAAGAGTTAAGAGTCTGCTTCTGTTCTTGCTCCCAGAGATCAGGGGCTGCAATAAAATTTCCAGACACAGTGGCATTGAAACTAACTTCCCCCCTACCTCTCCTTGGGAATAATGGAAATGCTGGCCGGCAATAGATCATTTCTCTGTCTGGTGATGAAAAGAAATTTATTTTTATACAAAAATAAATTCATGCAATTCAATC
This sequence comes from Anolis apletophallus, assembly GCA_030556195.1. Lineage (NCBI taxonomy): Eukaryota > Metazoa > Chordata > Lepidosauria > Squamata > Anolidae > Anolis > Anolis apletophallus. The sequence continues at coordinate 36,392,934 of JARBWK010000007.1, read as the reverse complement.
TGTCCAATATTATTAGTTTCTTATTCAGTAGGATTGAACTATAAGCAGGAGTTTCTTTTCTCCTTCCCCATTTTTAAATTAGACACAGAGAACAAGAGCAAAATTCTCTTGAAGAAATTTCAAAAACATTAACAATATATGGACACTAAGAAAATATGCAAGAATATGCATTTGTATATCAATGTGTCTTTCTATGCCAAAGGGGGAAAAACCAAATTGTTGCAACCAATTATGCAAGCATTACATAAAGAATGCACATGACTGGAGAACAAGCCCTATGAGGAGCAGCTTAAAGAGCTGGACATGTTTAGCCTGCTGAAGAGAAGGCTGAGAGGAGACATGATAACTATGTATAAATATGTGAGAGGAAGTAATAGGGAGGAGGGAGCAAGCTTGTTTTCTGCTGCCCTGGAGAGTAGGACACGGAACAATGGCTTCAAACTACAAGGAAGATTCCATCTGAACATTAGGAAGAACTTCCTGACTGTGAGAGCCGTTCAGCAGTGGAACTCTCTGCCCCAGAATGTGGTGGAGGCTCCTTCTTTGGAAGCTTTTAAACAGAGCCTGAATGGCCATCTGTCAGGGGTGCTTTGAATGCAATTTTCCTGCTTCATGGCAGGGGGTTGGACTGGATGGCCTATGAGGTCTCTTCCAACTCTATGATTCTATGACATATCTAAAGAAATGCAACAAAATTGAGATTGATATATTGTTTTATCCCTATCTCTTCTTCAGAAGGGAAAGAGTAATAGAGTCAGGCACTTGACAGAAATCTATACTCAACTACAGTAAGTCCCCAAGTTATGAACAAGATAGGTTCTGTTTGTTCTTAATTTGTCAATTAGAAGAAGTACATTTTAAGTATAATTCCAAATCTCTCTCTCTCTCTCTCTCTCTCTCTCTCTCTCTCTCTCTCTCCATCCATCCTCTATCCTCTATCCTCTATCTATCCTCTATCTGCCTGCCTGTCTATTCCCATTGCAATTCTACCCCCAGTGTTCATTAATATTTACATAAAGCCGCTGAGAGAGATCATCCTTAGGCAGGGAGTGGGGTGTTATCAGTATTTTGATGAAACCCAAATATATTTATTAGGCATGAGAAAAATGAAACGGAAATTAAAAGGATTCGTAAGAGATTCGTATGTAATGGGACTTTTGAGGTTTTACGTATCGCTGCCGCGAACCAGGAAGTAGACTTCCTTTACGGTCCTTGAGGCCAAAAATTTGCATTAGGATCGTTAGAAATTCTTAAGTATTAATTAATTAATTATTGTACAACTCACTTCTCCCTGTCTTCTCCCCTCATTTCCTTCCCGCCTTCATTCAGCTTCTTCTTTTTCCCGCATTTCTATGGGGAACTGGAAGTGACGCTGCTGCTAGGTAGGCAATGCATTCTGGAAAGTGTAGTCCTCCAGGCTTCCCCCCCTCCTTCTCTTCCCCGTTGCTCTGCCATGCCCCATCGCAGGGGCCAGCTTCAGCCCTCCAGGTACGTGTTTTGGACTTCAACTCCCACCATTCCTCACAGCCTCAGGCCTCTTCCTTTTCCTCTCAGCCTGGGCAAACTTGGGCCCTCGCTGCCTCAGGATCGGGGCTAGAGATAGGCGAGGGGGGTGAGCGAGGGCCTCCTCTACCTCTCTCGCCAATGGCAGGCCGGCGAGAGAGGAGGAGAAAGGCCCCCCCGCGCGCCTCTCTGCCTCTCTCCAGCCCTGATCCATGCATCGGGGCTAGAGAGAGGCGAGGGGGTGAGCGAGGGTTCCTCCTCCTCTCTCGCCAATGGCAGGCCGGCGAGAGGGAGGAGAAAGGCCCCCCGCGCCTCTCTGCCTCTCTCCAGCCCTGATCCATGCATCGGGGCTAGAGAGAGGCGAGGGGGTGAGCGAGGGGCCTCCTCCTCCTCTCTCGCCAATGGCAGGCCGGCGAGAGAGGAGGAGAAAGGCCCCCGCGCCTCTCTGCCTCTCTCAGCCCCGATCCATGCATCGGGGCTGAGAGAGGCAGAGAGCAGCGGGGGTTTTCCTCCTCTCTCGCCGGCCTGTCATTGGCGAGAGAGGAGGAGAAAGGCCCCCCGTGCACCTCTCTGCCTCTCTCCAGCCCCGATCCATGCATCGGGCTAGAGAGAGAGAGAGGCGCGGGGGCCTTTCTCCTCCTCTCTCGCCGGCCTGTCATTGGCAAGAGAGGAGGAGAAAGGCCCCCGCCTCTCTGTCTCTCTCCAGCCCCGATCCATGCATCGGGCTAGAGAGAGCCAGAGAGGGCGGGGCCTTTCTCCTCCTCTCTCGCCTGTCATTGGCGAGAGAGGAGGAGAAAGGCCCCTCGTGCCTCTGCCTCTCTCCAGCCCCGATCCATGCATCGGGGCTAGAGAGAGGCAGAGAGGCGCACGGGGCCTTTCTCCTCCTCTCTCGCCGGCCTGTCATTGGGGAGAGAGGAGGAGAAAGGCCCCCCGCGAGCCTCTCTGCCTCTCTCCAGCCCCGATCCATGCATCGGGGCTAGAGAGAGGCGAGGGGTGAGCGAGGGCCTCCTCCCTCCTCTCTCGCCAATGACAGGCTGGCGAGAGGAGAGGAGAAAGGCCCCCGCGCCTCTCTGCCTCTCTCCAGCCCCGATCCATGCATCGGGGCTAGAGAGAGGCGAGGGGGGTGAGCGAGGGCACCAGCGAGCGCGGGGGGAGGGAAAGAGGGGCGCCTCTCTGCCTCTCTCCAGCCCTGATCCATGCATTGGGGCGAGAGAGAGGCGAGGGGTGAGCAGGGGCCTCCTCCTCCTCTCTCGCCAATGGCAGGCCGGCGAGAGAGGAGGAGAAAGGCCCCCGTGCTCTCTGCCTCTCCAGCCTCGATCCATGCATCGGGGCTAGAGAGAGGCGAGGGGGTGAGCGAGGGCGACGGCGAGCGTGGGGGGGAAAGAGGGGCGAAGGAGGAGGCCATCAGCTGATTGCCTCCTCCTTCGCCCCTCCTCTTTCCCCCCGCCCTCCCCCGATCCCAGTTTGGCCCAATTCTGTCATTGGTGGAGTTCAGAATGCTCTTTGATTGAAGGTGAACTATAAATCCCAGCAACTACAACTCCCAAATGTCAAGGTCTATTTTCCCCAAACTCCATCTGCGTTCACATTTGGGCATATTGAGTATTCATGCCAAGTTTGGTCCTGATCCAGGATTGTTTGGGTTCAGAGTTATCCCCCTAAATCACTGTCAATTCCTCCCAAACCCCTCCAGTATTTTCTGTGGGTCATGGGGTTCTGTGTGCCAAGTTTGGTCCAGGTCTGTCATTCATGGGGTCTCAGCTGTGGAAGTCAGAGCTGAATTCGTCGAAGGTACTGCAAATCCCATCATCCGTTGTCCATCCTCCCCAAACATATTGTTTTTGTGATTAATCCCTATGCTTTAACTTTTGTCAATTTGTAACAATGAAAATACATCCTGCATATTAGATATTTGCATTAGAATTCATAAGAGTAACAAAATTATGAAGTAGCAACGAAAATATGGATGGGGGTCACCACAACATGAGGAACCACTGCATTAATACATATCTCTCTCTCGGCATTACTTCACGAACGAAGATTCAGGAAGGACTCATCCCACGCTTTTTACAAGCGCGCTGATGACTAAAGAGGCCAATCTGAGATAGGCAAGTTCGGTTGCAGAAAGCACAGCAGAAAGTCTATATATTATACATATATCTTTCTGTTTAATTGCTATTAGGGAAATAAAACGTGAACAAAGGAAGGAAGGAGACAAAGGAAGAAGTAGAGAAGGGGGGAGGGAAGGAAGGAAAGAGAAAAGAAGGGATGGGGAACCAAAGAGCAAAGGACGGACTGAAAGAAGAGGGTAGAGAAGGAAGAAAGGAGGGAAAGGGGAAATAATTAGGGGGAGAGAATCGTACTTCACTTTCACAATTGTCCTGAGAGCAAGTAGCTACTACCTCTTATATTTTTTTTTAAAAAAATTTTAAACAGTTTTTATTGATATAAAGACATACAAATGTATAACACACAGAGATAAAAGCACAATGGGGGAAAAGAGAAACACAAAAAAAGGGATTTGGGAAGGGTGAGGGTAGGGGATAGGGTTGGGGATGAGGGATGGAAGGGGGGAACATCAAAATACGAATATAACATTACACACCGACGAGCTGTTACACAGTTGACTCCACGTCTTCACCTTAATTAAGGACTAAAGAATAAAATTCCTAACTCCCGGCGAATTATGAGAGAGACACTGCCAAATTTTGTCTAGACATATCTCATAAACTAAAACCTTTCAGCAAAATTTTCTTCTTTTCCCTCATAAATTCTAGAAATGGGGTCCAATGCAATCATGAGTATTTATACATCGCAGAGCGCAGTAGTGACAATAAATGGCCAGAAATCAAGAAAAATTGATATCCAGAGAGGAACTCGGCAAGGGTGTCCGCTTTCGCCTTTAATTTTCAACTTTGTTTTAGATCTGCTGCTAAAAAATATAAATAAAGATGCTAATTTGAAAGGATTAAGGATAGGGAAAGAGAACTATAACGTTTACGCATTCGCAGATGACCTGGTCTGCGTAATAGAAGATCCAAAAGAAAAGACAGAAATGTGGCTAAATAAGCTAGAACAATTTGGAGAGATCTCTGGGTTTAAACTAAACAAGAAAAAATCAAAAATTATTGTTAAATATATAGATGAAAAAGAAAAGACTTGGCTGGGGGAAAAGTCTGGAATGGAAATTGTAAAAAAAGTAAAATATTTAGGAATTGAGATAACAGCTAATAACTGCCAGCTAGTAAAGAATAACCATGAGAAGCTATGGTCGGAAATCAAAAAAGATCTGGAGACCTGGAAAACTGTGAATTTGTCACTTCTTGGCAGAATATCTGCAATAAAAATGAAAATCCTTCCTAGAATAAATTTTCTTTTACAGATGTTGCCCATCTTGAAGAATAATTTTATTTTAAAGAGATGGCAGGGAGAATTAAATAAATTTATATGGCAAGGAAAGAAAGCCAGAATAAGACTACAGTGTCTCCAAGAGAGAACAGAGAAGGGAGGACTGGGAGCCCCGGACCTAGGAAAATACTACGAAGCAAACTGCATCAATAGTTTAAAAGAATGGGTCGAATTGAAAGATAAACATTTGCTGAAACTTGAGGGTGCCGACATAAAGGGGGGCTGGCATGCCTATTTATTCTATAATCATGTTGATAAGGATAAGGGTTTCAACAACCATATAATCAGATCCGCCCTTTTTAAAGTTTGGACAAAGCTTAAAAAGAAATATTATAAGAGGCTTCCACTGTGGGTTTCCCCGGTGGAAGCATTTCAGATTCGAAAGTTTGAAGAGAACAAGGAACCTAAATATAAGGACCTAATACAGAGAGAAGACTTGAACTCGAATTGTAGGCTTAAAGGGAAGGAGGAGCTGAGTAAGTGGGGACTAAACTGGTTCCAATATGAACAAATCAAGAAAAGATTTAGTGAAGATAAAGAGATAGGCTGGGAAGAGAGATCGAATAAGATAGAGAAAATATGGATGCACTCACAGAAGAAACCAGTAAGTTCAATTTATAAAGCTCTGACAGAACAAGAGAAAGAGGATAAGGGACCGACAGAAGAATATAAGCAGAAGTGGATTAAGAATATAGGACATAATATCAAACCGGAGGATTGGAATAAGATCTGGAGTATTAGACTAAAATATACTTATGCCTATAGCTTGAAAGAAAATATATACAAAATGTTTTACAGATGGCACCTCACTCCAGCTCAACTGGCCAGTATATATAAAAATAATAGAGATGCATGCTGGAAATGTGGACAGGAAAGAGGCACATATTATCATATGTGGTGGACATGCAGAGTGACTAAAAACTTCTGGGAGGGGATTCATAAAACAATGTTAGAAATCATGAAATGTAAGATAGGTAAACAACCAGAATTGTATCTTTTAAATATTACAGGGTGTGAACTGAGCAAGGAAGCGGAGAAATTGCTAACTTTCTTGATAATTGCGGCAAGGATCAGCTTTGCCAGATACTGGAAGCTGCCTCAAGTATCGGACGAAGATGAGTGGCTTGCTAAAGTAATAGAACTGGCAGAAATGGACAAACTAACATGCTTACTCCGTTATGGGTCACCGCTAAGCTTTAATGATACATGGACCCCGCTACTACCTTTTATATTTATGTTATACATGTACAGCTCCACTTATTTGCACTGCAGAGGTGAAGGGGAATGTTCCCCCCTTGATTTTTAACTGTTTCCCTGCTTTTCAGACTTTAGAACCAATTTAGAATTTCGTTAATACTTACGTTACATTTTAGAACTTTTTGCAAATTTTTTTGTAAGTCTTTAATATACTAATCAAAAAAATCCCCCAATTTGATTTTAGAATCGCGATTTTAGGATTCTAAAACATGCCTAATATTTCTCCAAGCCCTCAAAAACAGCTTCAACTAAGGACGGTGTGTCTCCACTGAATGAATGCCTGGAGAAGGTGATGGTCTGGATGAGAAAAACAAATTGAAACTGAATCCAGACAAAACAGAGGTGCTTATCATTGAGGGTCCTAATCTAGGGGTGAAGGTGTGTTAACCAGTTCTAGATGTGGTTACATTCCCCCTGAAATATTTTTTTTCCAGCTTGGGAGTACTCCTAGATCCAACTCTCCAAATATCAGCCCAGGTAGATGCGACAGTCAGGATACACCAGCTGTACTCCCTCTTAGATTTAGAGTATCTGAAGATAGTAGTGCTCACACTAGTAACCACAAGGTTGGACTTCTGCAATGCACTTTACATCGGGCTACCTTTGTATCAAGTTCTGAAACTCCAGGTGGAGTTAACCCCTCTTTTCCTTGCAACTGTTAAATAATTAAATATCTTGCTTCCTTTGTCTGGTCTCTTTATTTCATGATGGGGAACAAGTATAGATATTCAGAAAATGAAGAAAATGTACTTCTTGCTATCATGTTGTGTGTCCCCCTTGCAAAACAAGAAAACACATTGTTACTACAGAAGCCCAGTAAATGCCAAACCTAACACACATCGTCATAAAAGAGATTTTTTTAAAAAACAAAAACCCAAAAAACAAAGGGTATGCCAAAAGAAAAAAGCTTCTCACTAATTTATGTGCATGAAAACAAAAGTGGAAATAACTTGCAACGTTATTGCATGAGGCTTGTAGTCAATGTTTGAGGGCCCCTAGCCACAAATGAAGTTTTTACTGTAATATTATGCCCTTCTAAACTCATGCCAATCCAGTTGTCATTTCACTCTTAAGTAGTGGTTTAAAAAATAACACAGAAAAACAATTATAGGCTGCTGAATTATGTTCTAAATATTTTCTGGTGGTATGGTAATCTAAAATAATAATAATAATAATAATACTTTAATATTTGTGAGTCGCCCTCCACCAGTGGTGCTCCGGGCGACTTACATCATTTAAAAACCCTAAAAACAGCAATGTACAGCAGTTTAAAACAGATACATGTCTGAGGAAAGGCTCAGACATTCAGAGGTACCGATCAGGCCCCAAAAGCTAGGCAGAAGAGCCAGGTCTTTAGGTCTGACCGGAATCTAGTTAGGGTCAGAGTGGCTCTGAGGGCAGGTGGCAATGAGTTCCAGATCCTGGGGGCCGCCACGGAAAAGGCTCTCCGCTGGGTTTCCATCAGCCGAGCCTCTCGCGCCCCAGGGATGGTCATGCGATCGCCATTTATGGCACGTGCTGGCCTCACGCTGCGTTGGACCGTCAGCCGGTCACTCAAGTAGGCTGGCCCAATATTGTGCCGAGCTTTAAGGTGAGCACCAGAAGTTTGTAGAGCACTCTGAACTCTAAGGGCAGCCAGTGGAGATCTTTTAAAATAGGAGAAATGTGGTCCCTCACTGATGACCCAGAGATGAGTCTGGCCGCTGCGTTGTGGATGAGTTTCAGCCTCTTGGTTGTGGAGAGGGGGAGGCCCACATATAGGGCGTTGCAATAATCAAGACGCGAGACAACGGTGGCATGTACCACGGTTCTCAGCGCCTCAGATGGTAGGTAGGGGGCCAGCCGTCGGGCCCTACGGAGATGGAAAAAGGCGCCTTTTGCTGCCGCCTGGATCTGGGCCTCCATCGTTAGTTTTTCGTCACGGATCACTCCCAGGCGTTTCACTGCCGGGCCGGGGATTAGGGCTCGCCCTCAAAGGGTGGCAGTGATGGGTGAGAGGCGGGTCGGCCAGGCCAGAGGATCTCCGTTTTGGCTGGGTTGATTTTGAGTCTATGTGCTCTGAGCCAGCTTCTAAAAGTGCTTCTGCAGTACTCTTGGGGCAATGATAAATGATTATGCTTATGTTGGGGATTTCACTTTGTAATGCGACCTCATCCGATGGGGTGGAATCGACAGCATGATCCACTTCACCTTCCCTTTTAGCACAGAGCCCACTGCCTCCTATTACACAACACATAGGTATTTCCGAGAGGGCTCCATGCTTAATGGGAAGGTGATGGAGCATGCCACTGTGGTGGCAAAAGGGAGACTGTCCCTTTTCCACCCGGAAAAATTGGAGTCGACGCTTCCCTGCATGGGATGGTGATTTGGGTAAGTTGGGCCGTAGAGCAGCAGGTTCCCCATGCTCTCCAACATACATCACCAGAATCACCACGATGCATGGCAATTCCCACAGCCTTAGATATGAGACCTCTTATCACTTGCACATCTCCAAACCACATGCCATTCAACTTCTGGAGATCAGCTTGAGAAGACCCTTGCCTGTAAATCCCTATCTTCTCTCTTTCACCCTGTCCTATTCTTTTACAAAATGCATAAATTGAAAAATATCTCTAGTAACCACACAACTTTGCAGGTAATTCCGGGCATTGAAAGGGATTCTGCTTCTTAATAAAGTACGGTACTTCCTTTCTATTTGCAAGTTAGGCCCCTTCCACACAGCTGAATAAAAGCCCACATTATCTCCTTTGAACTGAGACATATGCCAGTGTGGACTCAGATATTTCATTTCAAAGCAGATGTAGGTTCTTCTGTCTTGATATTCTGGTTATATGGCTGTGTGGAAGGGCCCTCAGCATCGCAAAACATCAAACTTGTGCATGCTTGTGCATCACTAAACACAGTTTGACAATAAAAAATACACCTTCTTTGCAGTATTCACAAAGTAGGAAAAGGCTTGTAATTGCAAAATGTGTGGTTTAAAAAAAATAATACGTTAAGTGTTTGTAGGAACAGTCGCAAACAAGATGGATATCCAGACATGCTCTCATCTCAAGCAAGATGAACTTGCAATGGCAGAAGCCATTTTTTAAAATCTCATGCAACAATGTCCTAGAACAAATACAACATGATTCACTGTATGAGGGATGAATGTGCACAGATAGCTGTGGGTCATTGTACATTGTCTAAAATCCTGGGAGGACCAAAGGTTGACCTGGTTAATTCCAGTTTACTCCACATTAATCTGGGTTAACCTGAGACATTGTTTGGACACCTTAGGCTAGCCTGTGATGGGTCGCGGGATGCTGTGCAGTGTAGAAGGGCCCTGAATGGTGCCCGGTAAGTCTGCTGTCTGTGTCTTGGCTATTTATTATATCTTCCTGGTCCTTTAACTTGCACTGAACACCCCATTAAACATAGGATGTTTGCTAACAGAAACTTTTTCCCTTTACCGGGAATGTGGTGCAGCTGGTGGGGAGTCATCTGCATAAGATCTCTACTGGCCAAAAGGTCATGAGTTCAAGGCCTGCCCGGGTCAGGGTGAGCACTCAACCAATTGTGTAGCTCGTTGTCTGTCTATATATGTTGTATGTCTATGGCATTGAATGTTTGCCTGTATATGTGCATTGTGATCCACCCTGAGTCCCCTGCGGGGTGAGAAGGGCAGAATATAAATGATGAAAATAAATACATAAATAAATAATGTCATCAGGTGTGGATGATCCATTTTATACCTACAATGCATGAAAGGGTAGAGGGGAAGTGCAGGAGGGAGGGCCTGTGCATGGGCATATAATTATATCAGTATGGATATATCCCTTAATGTGTCCGTCCCCCCCCCCAATGTTATTAACTGGAGGATGGGGCGAGGTGGATATTTAAACCCAGTCAATCTTTTGGCACATTGTTAATTCTGCCTTTGTGCGCACAAACTGGCTGTGTTCTAATGCTCAGTTTGGTCATCAAAATCCATACTTTTAAAGTCACCATAAATTCAAAGAGACAAATCTAATAGAATGAGGGGAGGGGAAATCTCTCAGCATAAGCACAATGGCACGGAAACATTATTATCTAATGCATTTTGACGTCCTGCTTCCTTTTAAAAAAGACACCGACAGATTAAGTACTGTAAATGTAGGTGAATTTTAAATTTCAAAGTTTCACAAATACATACTTCAAAAACATTGACTTGAATACCTCAATAGCTATTGTAGCTTCTTTTTGGAAAGAAGATGCAGGGGGCATGGGAAGCTTAGCAATAAAGGACAATGTGTGTTTCTGAAGAGAAGCAGTGATTCTCTCTTTCTGCTGAGCCACCACAGTTACAACACCATGTGAGATATGTGCTAAGGGTCTCTATTCCAAAACCCAGCTTCTATTGAAGACATATTATTCAATTTGTGTGCCATCTTTCTGCCAAGAAATGAAAGGTATTATATGTGGTTGCCCCAATTTTCTGCTTGCACTCTGTAAGGACTCACCTGCCTGTTTTGGTTGTGCTGGCATCCATCTTTGAGAGATGGCTGCAGCCAGCAACCATTAAGGGAAGGGAAGCCAGAGCAAAGGGGGCGTGGCCTTGCAGGCTTGTGCCTAGCTACAGTGTAGAGGCTGTGATTGGCTAGAGTAGAAGGGGAGGAGTTGGAGCTGGCAGAGTAGAAGTCCTGTCAGAGAAAGTTTCAGTCTGGAGTTTGGAGTTTAGGGCGAGGCTGTGCAGACGCACATCTCCAGCCTCTGCTGTTTAGAGTCAGGCTGTAGATTCAGCATCTACGCCTGAGGCAGTCTTGAGCAAGGTTTCTGGGGGAGTATCACCAGAGCCTTGGCAACAGAGACTGACAGTCTGTCCTAACCAAACACCACATAGGAATAGGCTGGACTAGCGGGAGTCACCACTCAGTTCTGACCGCCCTTAGGGCCAGTAGTCATTCTAGTGGGAACGCTTGTTGGATGAGTGCCATTTAGAACTGTTCTTGTGATAGGCAGTTGGGATACCTGGTCATCTCTGGAGATAGAGTGATAGGTAGTTGGACTCCTAGACTGTGTGGGTTACGAGTAACCCAGTAGTAGCCAGACTCAGGGAACGATCTAAGTGATTAGATGTTCCAGAAGTTTAGAACAACAACCATCTAGTGGAACTATTAGGTGGGAGTTGGGAGACAAGTCTCAGTACTGTCTGTGGAACTGAACGTACCATCTGAAGAAGTAATAATAGCCTTTTTAGTCTGAAACCTCTACGCTCTAGCACATATACAATCTTGTAACCATCACGCTGTTCTAAGTCTATCATTGTTGTAACCGTACGCCAGTTGCCTCTAAGTAGAACCAATACGATCTGTGCCTATTTGATAGCCTCGTTGTAGTTAATAAACACTTTTATTATTAACTTTAAAAGAAGCCTCAGTCATCTTTCGGTCTCCTCACGTTTATATTCTTGGTTGGTGGGTGGTTGTAAAGGCTAACGCTACAGACACTTCATGTAATTTGGGTTTAATTATAAAGTGAATCCTAATGACTCATTAGGTTGGTGGCAGACTACAGGGAGTGTCAAATTAGTCAATTTTGGTGACCGAGATCGTCACACACTCCTATCAGCTTTGTTAGCAAGTAGACTGGCCCTGAATCACTAGAGAGGGATAGGTGAGAAAAACAAGGTACATCTACAATATAAAACCACTTTAACGACCATGGTTCAATGCTATGGAATCACAGGAGTTGCAGTTTCCCAAGATATTTTACCTTCCCTGCTGTGAGATCTGCTACTGGGCCCAGATAAATTTCCTCCCCAATTTTTGGGGAATGGAGGGGGGGGGGAGCACTATAAATCCCATGATTCCATAGGATGCATCAATTACGGTTGGAATGGTATACAACCATTTTGCACAATGTTATACAATGTGCAAAAGACCCATGACTATATTATTTGTGCAACACTCAAGGCAGCTTGTTTATTTATTTGTAATTGTATGTATTTACTCATTTAATTCATGCATATCAATGGTTTTTACTACAAAGTTCAATAAAACCCTCACAATAAAGATCAAACACAAGTAAATGTCAAACCACTTCAACAAAAAGTAGCAAAAGTTAAAACCCACTTCAGCAAGAAAGGTATCTTAAAAACCAAAAGCCAGTCTGAAATCTGATTTTTTTAAAAAAAATATTCTGTCAACAGAAGAACAAAAAGTTAGATTTTATTGTGAGTCGTAAGCTTTATTTTATTTTATTCACCACATTTATATCCCACCCTTCTCATCTGGAAGGGGACGCAGAGCGGCTCACAGAAGAAGCACAATTCAATGCCTTGAATACATATAAATATAAAACAATATAAACTTTAAAATCACATAATTAAAACATATCACTTAAAATCATTACTTAAAATCACACAGTCCAAAAGCATATTCCAGTAGCTATTTGTCATTATTCATTATTGCACTGAGAAATCGTTGTTGCACTAGGACAGCTTTGGACAGGATGCAAATTTCCCAGCCTTTGTGTTTTCAACCATTTTTCATTGCAGCTACAAAAGTATATTTACATGTAAACAGTAAGTGGTGTGGACATCAGGTACCATTTTAACCAAGACTGATTCCTGTTTATATCTGCATTGTAAATAATAAGGCTATCTCTTTTGCCTAGAAAATGTCCCCAATGAGGTCAATGAACTATATTTCAAACATGCTTAGTATCTGAGAGCAAACACAGGTAGCAAAGTATATTCAATATTATTTTTGTTTGTATCACACATATACTTTATGAACCCTGACACCTTCACAATAGTGGAACTAGTTGTTGAATTGGGGGAAAATAACTGTGCTCTAGCTATAATAGCTGAAATGACATACTGTACTATTAATCCCATTTTTTGTTTAACTTTCCAGAAAACTTCTCTTGTGTACATCTTCAGCTCTAAGTTGACTTGACTTGAGTGGAGACAAGAGAAAACATGTCAGTATATTAACAGTCAGCACACTAAATGCCTATATTTATGCCTGAAGCAATGAAACCTATTCTCATATTCGTGTGACTAAGATGGTTTCTTGGTAACAAGCAAACTGGGTAACATTGTCTTATAAGCCTTGTGGCAAAACCATTGTTCAAAGTATTGAAAGCAAAACATATAGAAATGTTTACTACATCATCATTTTTATTTGACTTAATGGAAATAGTTGTTCCCTTATTACTAATGGCTGAGAAAATCTGGAAAATATTATAATGACTGAGAAAATGTGGAGAGTATTATGAGAAGAATATAACTGATTTTAATCACTGCAGCACAACTGTATTGAGATAGCTGTTTTGAAATCAACATTGTCTGGTTCTCATGTGATTTGGAAAAAAAAGAGTTTTTAATTTGCCCTACAGTTCCAACAATCACAACAACATTTTTCTGTCTTGTTGCCATTTTTTCTCATCTTAAAAACACCATCACTCTTCCTCCTTTCCTCCACTTGTTTACCCACATTGCAGAGTTTTGGGACTCATGATTTCTTCTGGGACAGCTTGAGATCCAGAGCAGATTGAAACTACTGAAAAAATGTTGAAATTTAGACATTTTGTAGTCATACAACTTTTCAAAATTAGGCATGAATCCTGTAGTGAAAGAATCATCTTAAAAGAAGACCATAGTACTCATTCACATAGCAGAAAACAGGCATATTTTGGATTTCTGTATATCCAATTGTATAAATGTGCAGTTAGAGAAGGACATTTATGTCACACACCCCTACCCATAAAGTCACACATATACATATACAGAATGGACACATCCAAAGCTGATCTCATTTGACTTACATTATATGGTATAATGATTCCTGAATTGTATGCTCACATAATTGGGTACAAGAAATCCAACCGAAACTATAATTTGGCTTTTTAAAAAACAAACAAACAAAACAACCTTATTCTTCAGGTTCACCTCTTACTATCCCATAATGTGGTTGTCTACATGTTAGATCACAGCTTGTCCAGAAGGTTAATTTCACTTACCTATATTCAGTTATTGTTACTGATGAAAAAATGTCCTCAACAAAGTAGACCTACAGTACAGTACTTTATGAACAGAACTGGACAATTGCATCCAGTTTCTTCTTTCTCACCCCCCCCCCCCCTTTTTTTGGTTGGAGGAATGTGTTGAAGAGTCATCTGGTAATATTAAAGAAAATAATTTTAATTTGTATTGTTTTAGAACATTGGGGTATTTTTTTCATGCTGGGGACTTGAAGGCCTGGGGATACACAAACATATTGCATGTAAACCATAGGAAGTGTTTTCTTTTAACCTCTTCCAAAATATTGCCACAGGCAAAAAATATTAAACATGTTCTTGAATTGTATTAGCCTCCCCAGCTATAATAGATTCAATCAATCAATGGTATTTACACAAGAGTTAATTCACCATTCTCAATCAATCAAAACTTTACTATGGTCACAGACCAGCACAAAGCGGGCACAAGGATTCACCATTCATCAATTGATTACTCTGTTTTGAATGTACCAATGGGATTTAGACCAGTTTATCATTTCTACTTATCATTTATTTGATACAAACAAACCAGAACACAAATATGCACACAATACCCACCCTACAAATCAATCCATTCAAGGAGGACCAAGAGTTGGGTGAATATAGGGTAGCCCTTACCTCTCATGTCATAACTGTCTAAATCTATCTCTTCTGTTCAAACATTTCAGATGCAGATTATCACTGGACAAGCATGAGCTGGAGTTACATCTACCAGATCTATATCAACTGTAGCATCCAAGTTATAACAAGGATGAGTATTTTTATTTGCAAAATGCTGAACAAATTCTTCACAGCAGGGTGTTGAGTGGTTTATATCCACCCATAGGTCAGGTTGCAATAGACCCTTGACCACTCTGCTGGATGTCTCTTTGCAGATACAAGAGCAATAGAGAACAAAGGTTTCTTCTAACCACATGCCCTTAACATAGTCCTTAAAATAGCCCTTAGCCTTTGTTTGACAAATACACTTTTAATTTCCTTTCAAAATATCTCTGGTTGCTGTCTAACTTGTTGCATTGCTGTTGGATGCTTAAAAACTTGCTGGCTGGCTTGGCGTCACTCTATGAAAAGGTATGTTTAGGAGTGATTGTGTCCATTGATGTAATCATTCCTCCATTCCAGAGATCAACCAGGGCTTTGATAGAATTGTCTGTTGAGCTGACAGGAAAATTCCCCCAAGAGCTACACATAAATCACCGAGATGCAGCTGAATCAGTAAGTTTCCTTATATATGTGTTTTGTCACTCTGGATATGACTCTGGAAATACAGTTATTGTGAAAAATGTCCAGAAACACAAATACCACACACACATACACAAACACACACACACACCCTAAAGCGTGGAGTACAAGCACGTGATACATTGCATATCATAAAATTTACCCTTTCTATTTGGTCATCAGTAGATGACCTAATTTGGTAATTTCCTTTTTGTTCCCAGAACTAGGTGTAAAACTCCAAATAGAGCAGAAATATTTTGCTTTGTTGGTGAAGCTTAAGATTCCATTTATACTTTTAAACTACAAATTCTTGTTTACAGTTGCAAAGCATGTTCTTTTCTATATTATTTGGCCCTGAATCAAACAAAATGCCACCCTTGTCTTTTGTGCAGTTCCTATTTGTTCATATCTATACATTCTATTTAGTTCATGGGGTCTCCTTCAAAAACAAAGATCACACAGTCAGACCAATTTTCCTTTTCTTGGCAATGTGAAAAGACGGCAGCATCTCTTTTTGTCTTGGTTTTTGCTGTTGTTTGTTTGCTTCTTAAATCCATGATTCTTCTCTTTATAGCATACTGTGCATCTTTCATTCCTCTTCCCCATTTTCTTCTCTGTCTTTGGCATCAATAGAGGAGATACTCTACGAAATTGCCCTCATTTCCAAAACAGTAAAATACAAAGCACAAGACATTTTCTCCTTCTCCCTGTACAGTGGTTATTGTGATATATATTTTAAAATATTGTTAAATATATATGAGAAGAAGGAGCGGGCATTCAGATGGCTAGCACAAACACTATTTGTTTTATTCTTAGGTTATATACAACATCAAATAGCCTTAAACTCTTCCGCCTGTTTCTATGATTTCTCTTGAAGGTTCAGCTGGAGGTTTGAACAAAAGCAGTAGCGATTTCTTTTCTTTTCTTTCTTTCTTTCTGGAGATGTGTTGTGACTTTCAATCTACTAAGAAATTATGCATTTGTCCTCCAAACACTCTTCTACTAATACCCAATTTGGATAGATACTTGTGGTATACTCAACCCCTGAAATAAAACCCTTGTCTAAGAGAAAGGCAAAGTCAAGCCAGTTCTGAACAAGTCTTGTGAAGAAAACTACATGATAGGTTCATCTTAGGGTCACCACAAATCAGAAATAACAAACTTCATTTGCTTCTGATGGGTCCAGGGAGAGGTTTAATAGAGATAACATCCATATTAGGTCATAATATTGATTTTCCATGTTTTAGACTTCCACAATCCTCCAGCCAGCAACTGGGATGCCAAAGATGCTGTTAAAACAAACAACTTTCCCATACAATGTATTATCATCTTTTAAAAACTCCACTTCTATTTTATTTTCTGGCAAGTGATCTGAAATTTTTTGGAGGGAGAGACATCTTTCTTTCTGGTTAATTGACAATCATATCTGAGCCACAGGGGGAATGTGTTGTGTGCACAAAGTCTCTCTCTCTCATTATCTCCAGTATTGCAGAAAAAAAATCTGAGAAGTATCTCAGGAAAGATTAGTATTTCAGATTTTGGAAAGACTGACAGTTATCTAGTTGGAGGAGAAAAAAATAGATGGAAGATTCACATGAATCTACTGGTATGTTAAAGGCTCTGGAGCTAGCAGATATGAGGACAGTGAATCTAGTCTGAATTTTACTCTAAACATTAAAGTACCTGTTCATAGTGTTGAACCTTTTTTTGCCAAAATGGATTTAGCACTTTAGATATCACCTTCATATATTCAGTTGCATTTTACCCCCACCCCACCCCCACCTCAATGTTAGGACAACAGTTGTCTCCCAAAGTTGTTACATCAGAAAAATATATATCATGTCATATCATGACATATCATGTCATTAGGACTACAAATTGAAAATGCAAAACACACAGTGAAAGAAGAATGGAAAGAAAAAGGTGGATTAGGTAGAAAAACTAAGGATTTCAGGACCGGAACAAAGTGGTGAGAATTCTAAATGAACAAACATATTCAAGATGAAGCAAACTGATTTCTCTTTGCTGGTGTTCTTGCATGGTGCGGAGATTGATGACTCTTCATTTCCTTTTCTTTAGAGATAGTATTAGGGTTTCTTTCCTCTTGATTCTGCACCTAACAGGCAATTTGCAGCCAAATCTTCTTTCTGGCAGGCAGAAGGTAAGCTGTTCTTTCTGTGACTGAGAGGTGGGTCCAGTTTGATCTTTTCCTTGTCTTGATGTTTTTCCTAGGAAACAGGGGTCTCTAAATCGCTGTAGGTAGCCTTCTTAATGCCATGCCCCAAATATTTTTTTCCCTTTTCCCCTCTCTAGTCTCAGGAAATATGTTCCTGAGTGGATGCCTTATCTTTAATAATGTCAATGAATGTATGGAGAGCTAATGAAGAGCCAAAGTAGTGGTGGTTAGGCTGTTGTTCTAGACTACGAAGACCAGAAGCTTCCTGACTGACCTCAGTCACAATCTTTTAGCACTTAAGGAGAAAATTATGAGTTTGGTCCTGGAATAATGCTCCTGTTATTTGTTCTCAAGATAATTTCAAGTCATTGCAATACTATGCAATACTATGCATGGGAGACCCCAAGAACCCAGGTCATCAATTGCTTTGCTCATTTCTTACTTGATTAAATCAAGTTTCTTTGATTTAAACAATCCACCAGTAATACAGTTTTACTCTTTCCCTGCTGCCCTCCACCTTGTTGAGAATTATCATCTTTTCCAGTGAGTTATGTCATCTCATTATATGCCCAAAGTACAACATCCTCTAGTTAGTCTTCTTGGCTTCTAATGACATTGTTGGCCTGATTTACTGACAGACCTATTCATCTGTCTTTTTAGCAATCTATGATATTCATAAAACTATCCTCCAGTGCCACATTTCAAATGATGTGATCTTCTTTCACTCAACTTTGTTCTTTGTCCAGTTTTCACAACCAATATAGGAATCAAATAAACTATGATAACTTCTAACTTCAGCTTCTACAGAACTTTACCTATCAGGATTGTACCTATTTCCTTGATTGTTATCCCACCTCTCAGCTATTCTGTTCAGAATGCTAAGATGAGTATGGTTTAGATAAAATTAGAAGAAAACTGGCTCTTAGAAGAAATTTAGCTCTTAAGAATACTCCACTGACCAAGGATTTCTCCGTTGAGCCACCAGATACCAGGTTAAGATTATTCAGGCTTAGAAAAACCAGCACAATTCATATTGGAAAGAAGAAGCACAATCTACCTGCTTTGCAGCCAGCATTCCCAGAAATCATCATCTTTATTTGTATAATGCCCTATCTTCCTAAAGGGACTCAGCATGATTTCCAACATGTAAGGCAAATATTCAATTGCTGAAAAGAAACCATACAGACAATAACATCAAGACAAACACATTCAACAATATAACGCAACCTACTTAAACTTAACAGACAAAATAACAACTGAAAGCATCATAAAATACAAAACGTTCTGCCAAAACACAGTAAATATAAAAATATTTTAAACCCATTTCATTGTAGCTCCATCCATGGAGGTTCAACAAAACCAATGGCCAGGGTTACAAATGGACATAGCCAACTATAAAAGGCTGGGCATGGGATAGTGCAAACAGCAAATCATAGGGCCGAGAAGTGGATGAAGTGTGGGACAGAGTGCTATCTGGCTACCTGGGAAGTGGGTCGAGGGACTAATTATTCTTGAAAACTTGCTGGAACATCCAAGTTTTCAAATTCCCACAAAAGGAGGACAGTGTGGGGCCCTGCATATTCTACTTGAGGATGAAGTTCCAAAGTTGGGGAGCCGCCATCAAAAAGGCCTTCTCCCTCATCATCACTAACCGAGCTTGTGACGGTGGTGGAAGTGAGAGGAGAGTCTACTCGGCACATCTTAGAGCCTGCATCAGTTCAGAGGGGGAGATGCGATCTGGAAGATAGGCAGGGCCCAAACCATTTAGAGCTTTGTAGGCCATAACCTGCACCTTGAATTGGGACTGGAAACCTATCAGCAGCAGTGGTGCCACTTTAATAAGGGTCTCATAAGGAACACAATTTTAAAGCAATTTCCTTTCATATCTCTCTCACTGGACATGAGTAAGTCACCATCAAAACTTATCACATCAGATGCTTGCATTTGGCTTCTTCACAGAGGTTCAAAGGAGAAGAAGATTCAGAATGGCAAAAAGGAGAATACTGTAGCTGATAGTTGAATGGGTGGCTTTACAAGGCTTTTCCTGGCTCACATCTAACTGAATGTATCTGCTACCATATTAATTCATAGTATTTCATCCTTGATTTAGTCATGCTATACAATTATAGCACTATTATTTATTTTTAGCTACTATATTTCCATCTTACAGAATAATGGGTTTTGAAGCTGATCAGGCATTAAACACTCTTGCTGAGAATTCTAAATGCAGATCCCAGGATTTCAGAGGATGCAATGGTGACATTAAAGTGAAATAATAGCGTCATAATGGTGTAGTATGAACTTCTGAGCTAGCTTTTGTGTTCTCAAAGGTATCACCATAATTTGCCCTTACAATTTCAGCCAACATTCCATGTTCCTTTTTGGCTTATACAAGAAAACAACTTGCTCAGACTTTGTGCATCACATAGCTTGCTCATTCAAGCAATTAGATGTGAATTATGCTCCCTTTGAATAAAACTCGTAGTTTTTATTGGTCCTCCAAGATCAATGAAGCAACAAACTTCTAAAATGCTGGAAAGTAGCGGCATAAAATTACATTTTGGGGAACCCTCTGGTTTGAAAATACATAAGGGGTTTCCCACTAAGATTATCAGGAAGCAGGGGACAATCTTCCCTGAAAGATAGGCACTTACTGTCGCCCTCTAGGGCCCTTACTCACGATCTCCCTGGATAAACCACACAAGGGCATGGGTACAACCGGGTTTTATTGTGCAGGAAACAATAGAAAGCTTGAAGGCATTTATAGCGCCTTTAAAGTAGCAGGCAAGATCCACAGGTAGGTATAATCCCGTAGTTCAGACCACAAGCCGGATGCTGGCAGCAAGAGAGAGAGAGTCCTTAGCCAGGTCCCCTCCGGATCAGCAATGTTGCGGCTCAGGAAGCACAGAGTTCAAAAGTAGGAAAGTTCCATAGGGATTGCAGAGAAGCCAGAAGTGTACTGGGATGCTGGTCAAGCAGCCCGGTGGGAACGGCTGGCACACAGGATCCCGGGCCGTATGCTGCAGGGCCCCGAGAAGATATCCCAGCCGAGGCAAGGAGGCTGGGATAGCTGGCTTCAAAGCAAGAGTCCTTTTTCCAAGGGATCCCTGCTGCAGCTAACTGACAGTCTCTTTAGAATTACAGCCAATGCAATAAGGCTGCATTGGCCCCGACAAGGGGGCAGGCCTCTCAAAGGGAAATCTCACCGTAGCGGGAGACAGGGGCAGCTGTAGCAACCCACGGAAGGTCATGAAGATTTCCTGCCAAGGCAAGGAGGCAGGAAGCAGTGCCTACTATAGCAAAGAGTCCAGACACCTTGAGGGAATCACTGCTGAGGCGAGAATGCAGGAGCAGTGTTTCCGTAGCAGAGGGTGCAGTCACTGGGATGGTTTCAGGCTCCCACCTCAGGTTTCGACGATGACCTGGGACCCAGGCGAAGCACGGCCGAACCGCAGGCGAAGCAGGGACCAAGCAAGGTGGAGCAGGGACGAACCAGCCCAGAGTTGGCTGGCTGGCTGGCATTCCCTGGAAGGGGAGGCCCGATCGGCCGTTTCCCTAGACCATCCTGAATGCGATGTTGGTAGAAGACAAAGGCTTAAGGGTGCACGGAGCAATTATAGCATTCTGAAAGTGCTTCGGACGTCAGAGCCCATGATGGATGGTTCCTAGCATGTTGACATGATCTCAGGCCTCTCGGAATGCAGGTCTCATTACCGGGGGCCATCTGGTTGCAGGGAGGCATTCTCTCAGTCACTTTCACAATCAACTGCCGGGGCAAACCGGCCTTGGAGACTCTGTTATGATTGCCTCCCTTTCGGTTCACACAGGCCAGGTCAGAAGGGCTTGAGCACAGTTCATGAGCAGGGCAAGCTGTTGTAGAATGTAAGTTTCGATTACCTTGGCTAGAGTGCCGCTCAGGCCAAGACGCTGCCTGAAGCTGTTGTCGCTCAGGCCGAGATGCTGCCTGAAGCTGTTGGAGTGTGACACTTACTACTCATTATTTGCTTTTATTTCATTTCAAATATATGAGTATTGTGTGTGTTTTGAAATACATATAGTGACAGGCAAAATCGGCCAGATAGGAGTTCTGAGTACAGCAAGTTTAGTTGCCTACCACCCCCCGAAATAACAAGACCACACAACAGTATTTGGGTTTAAATATGGGCAACTTTTATTAATTTTTACTGATTAAATTTTGACTGGATCTAAACCTATGGAACCTGAACTTGGAGGCAAAACCAAGGTAGCGTCCCCTGCCTGGCCTACCCTCAGCTAGTTAGGGCAAAATATCCGGGTTCCCAGGAAACCTAATCTGGATAACCTCTAAGAGAAATGCGTTGGAACAGTCCCTCTAGGGTATCTGAGACCCAACTCTCCCCACTCCTAGAGCATTATGATTCCCCTTACCTCATCAAATTGTACATTAGTTGAGTGTTTTAGTCAATTGCCTTCCCCCCTGAAGGGGGTGCCTTGGGCGTATACCAAGTTTAAGCTTTTCCTGTTTTCCATGACCACCTATTTAATGACATACCATCCCAATTTGCCCTGTAACAGTATAGGGCAGGCGAAAAGACCCTCCTAGAGCGGAAGAGGGGGAAAAAATGCCTACCCGGCCCCTTAACTGCAACCCTAATATACTCTTTAATGGATAGGAGTGATGGGTCGACGCTTGGCTCCAGAATGAATGCAGGAGGCAGGCCAGTGCAGAAGGCTTGGCCCCGCCCCCTTCCAGGTAGTCCCAAACGGAACTCATTGTTCTCTCCTCGG
Organism: Anolis apletophallus; assembly: GCA_030556195.1. Taxonomy (NCBI): domain Eukaryota; kingdom Metazoa; phylum Chordata; class Lepidosauria; order Squamata; family Anolidae; genus Anolis; species Anolis apletophallus. The sequence continues at coordinate 36,370,580 of JARBWK010000007.1, read as the reverse complement.
GGGAGGAGGCAATCCTCTCCACCATCCCAGCTGTGCTGGAATGGGAAAGTTTCTTTTTCCAAAATCTTTTACTTCATGTGACAATTCCATTGTAAACTATGAATAGGGTTTTTTCCAGCATTAACCTTGATGGAAAGAGGCTCCCTGGCGTTTAGAAACCACAGTTATACATGATAGTTATCATTCACTGTTGCACTCAGTCTCCATGTGTAAAGTTAAACTTTCATATATTTCAGGAATGGCTATTTGAAATTCATGGCAATAGTTACAAATCATTAGAAACAAGTGTCACCAATTTAACCATGGCATAATATGAAGTATATCTTTCTAATCCATTGACTTCTTTTACTCATGAACCAAACAGTGTAATGGCAGAATATGGAAAGTAAATTGTTGGGTCATGGGGTTGTGCTGGTGAGGAATAAGACAACACAATTATACTAATGGTGGCAGAATGTATTCCTTTCTCTGGGTCTCTAAACTATGCAGATAATTGCATATATATCATGTTCCATTCTACATTGATATCAGAATTGACCAGAATACCATTCTACTCCTTTTTTTGCTTCTCCAGCAACAACAAAAACCACATTTTTCAGTAGATATGACTAAGTCCTCTTCCAATCACTGCAATAGATACTTGCCAGCGAAGAGGCTTATGCCCATACAACCCATATGACAGGCTGATAACCCATCTAGTCTTTAGGTCTGTGACAAGCATTCCACAGTAAAATGTGAAAATTGGCTGGGCAATTTTGAACTATTTGTGCTGGCTTTTGAGAGATAAAGGCACTAGCATAGCTATATGACTGTGCGGAGATATCCAGTAGGATGGGTGAACAGAAACAAAACCATAAATCAAGTCAGTTTATCAGAATCCAACTCAGAAGCATGATATTAGGAGCAGTTTTCAAGTAATGGTATTCGTTTTCAGAAACATATGTTAATGTTTTAGAACCTAAAACTCTCAGCCTTCTTTTTTCCTCCCCCTCCTTTTTTGGTGGTGGAAATTATTGACCTATAGGGTAATACTGAGTTCCCACTTGGCACTGACTCACAACGAGAGAGGACCAGGGTAATAAAAATCTGATGTCCAGCTGATTTACAGGCTGCAGTCATGAATGCCCCTTCTTCCCGGAAAAGGGCTCAACAGATTAAATGAGACTTAGTCATGAGACTTCAGGCAAAGAACTCCTTTTTAGTACAAGGGGAGTCCTTGTCAAAAAAAGACCTCTTTATGCCCTCCTCCTTCATTCACTTGCAAATCACTCTCTGTTTGATACATCCAAAGCCCACCCACCCCCCTTCCCACACATGCACATCACTCACATGCACTGCACACCTTCCCCACTCATTTCCCAAACCTCCTCACATTTGAGCACTGGCTGGAGCTTCATCAGCAGCAATTGCTCTTCATCTGTGAGGGATAGTTCGTATTAATCAGAGGTTTGGAGAGGAAACCAATCAGATACAGGGTACCTCTGGCTTCGGTTTCCTAGTTGCCTAAGTTAAAAGTGATGCAGAGAGAGAGGGAGAGACACAGAGAGAAAGAACAGGAGCAGAAGCTCTGAATACAGGCAGAGCCAGCACGGGAACTAGCTGTAACAGGCAGAGAGGAGAGAAGGCAGCACTCGATCAGCAGTGGACAGCAGATTACTGAGAAGCAATAGCCACCTCCATCAGGGAAAATAAAGGTGAGTGATGTTCATCTCTTATCCTTGGATTAACAAACAAACTTCAAAGTCTGCTAAGGGCTGTTATTTTTTGCATTCATATTACCATATCCATAGGATAGGAAGGTGGGGGGGAAGGTTCGGTTCAGAAAAAAAAAAGGTAACGCAAGCAGCAAAAAAGAAGATTGGGATACATTTCTGAAAGTTGGATTCTGACTTGAAAGGTGGGTGTTTCAAGTCCATCCTTCTTGCATTTGCCCCTAAATTGATTATGCATGGGGTCCATTTGATAATAAGTTTCAGACAGGTAGGAGCTTATGTGTTCAATTTTGTTGTGGAGTCCTTTCGGCATTTTCTTTCACTTCGCATTAATTCAAACACACGTTCTTTCTTCCGTTCAATGTATTAGCATCGAGAACAGTTGCCCTCTCCAGGGAACAAGATTTCAACCTGTTCTTAGAGCAACCAGTTTTTTTAAATAAAAAGGATAAGCAAGAAGTGGAATGTAATTATTAAAGTGTGTATCAGATGGATAGCTTTCGAAGGACAGCAAGGAAAACTGGTCACTCACACACAATACTGGATGGAAGGAGTATCAACATATAGGTGATTTGGATTGGAGAGTATGCCATGGTTGTCTCAGAGCACTTGAAAGGGAAAATAATGTTTTATCCATTTAATGTGTGGTGATGAACAAGGTTCAAGGTTTCAATCACCCCAGAGCTCCTTTCCAGGTTTTCTACACAAAGGTGTGTGTGTGTGTGTGTGTATGTGTGTAGTGTGAACAAAGTCAGCAAGTGTGGTGGAAGTGGTAGAGGTAGCAGAATTATCTGTTTCAAAAAAGACTATAGCCTTTATCCTAGGTAGGTCTGTGGTTTTTGTGCTGCAAAACAGTTGAAAAGAGGCAGGGAGGGAGAAAAAAAAACTGATCAAAATAGCTGCTTTTAAGAATCTGAGTCATCTGGAAAAAGCAATTAATTGACAATTTTCCCACCACTGCTTCTTTCCGTTCCCCCCTTTCTTTTTCAATTACACATGCAAGAAACTACATGATGGCATCACTCCAATTTCACAGAATACCCAGGTCTCAGACTACGAATGATGAATGTGAACTATAAAGGAAATCAATATCCTCTGCAATTGTATGGGCAAGTCTGTGTATTGTAGTCATTCATCCTCTGGCAGGCAGTTTTAAATAATGGCTCAGGATAGATACGGGCAAGGAGCTCAGTTGGGTCATTTTAATTTGCATCAACAAAGTCTGGATCAAATCAGAGAGGGTATGGGCAGAATATGTGGTTGTTGATGAAGATGATTACTGGGATGGAGTAAGTTTCACAGCTATCCTGTGCACAATTTGGTAATTCCTGTTCATTATTACTGAGTATGGGAAGAGTGGTGAGATGGGGAAAACTTATCAATTGATCACATGTGCTCGAACAACTTGCCTTTCTTGCACGCAACTGATGTTGACAATCCTAATAACATTTTGTAATTCTTATTTTTTGGCAAGTATAGCAGACTTTGGAGGACATTTCTAGATTGCTTTTATATTAAAACATGTTGAGCATCCCTTATCTGGAATTCCGAAATCCGAAGTACTCCAAAATAGTTCATATGGGTGACTGAGAGAGTGACATCCCTGCTTTCATTGGTTCAATGCACACAAACTTTGTTTCACATACACAATTATTTTAAACATTGTATAAAATTACTGTTAGGCTATGTGTATACAATATCCCAACTCCAAGATATCTCAATATTTGCACATATGAACATGTGTGTGTGTATGTGTGTGTGCACGTGCACGTACATACGTTCTCTCTCTCTCTCTCTCTCTCTCTCTCTCTATATATATATATATATATTCAATACACTTCTGGTCTCAAGCATTTCTAATTTCTGATAAGGAATGCTCAACTTGAACATCACTTAGTACATATGTAAATATGCATCAAATACATCATTTCCCCAGTGAATACCACGTATCCACACTTGTTCCTAGAACTACTAGTGTAAATGAGATGAATGTGGAAGTTTTGTATATTTTCAGTAAGATTCCAGTTTGAAAGCACATCCTCATTCACATGTAGATGGCAATGACATTTGCACATCATTGAACATCCACTGAATGTAATAAATGATTTCCTTCCTGTAATGAGCACTTAATTACCCTGTCCATTCTCAATGTATGAGTACCATCCTGTTTTCACATGTGCACCATCTTCTCTGGATCAGAGAGCTATCCAACTGAGTCATCACTTATAATGTTTTGGAAAAATAGCTATATTAAGATATGTATTTTCTTATCTGTGTTCAATAGGTTCTACCAACTTGATTCGAAACTGGGACAGAACAACTTTGTGACAAGTAGCATTGTCGTGTTTTATTAGCAATAATACAAAACTTTATACAAAGCCAGATATGCATACCATATAGTCGGATTAAATGGTCATAAAAGCAGCATACAATGTAGGAATAAGCAGTATTACCTTTAAATAAGGCAGAAAGCTTTCATAATATGCTGCAATGTTGTACATGCAATTGGAAATCATTAGAATTTTGTGCCAATTTCACACACACATACACACACACACACACACACTCAGTACACACACATACCTGTTTGAACAGAGGTGGCAGATCTGGAACTGGATAATCAAAGCAAGCACTGCAGTATTTAGGGAATAGGCTAGGGTGCACAAATTTAAGGGATTTCGAATTTAAGACATCAAAAGTGTATAGGAAATATCCCACAAATTTGAAGATGCATTTTCAAAGCAGAAAGTTTGCATTTTCTTGCCAGCTTCAATGGCCATGATGAGCACACAGAGAAATGCCAGTGATTTCAAGGTAACAGCTGGGGTTGGAATGAACATCCTAATCAACATGACTAAGATACCAAAAGGGACACATTATACTTAATTGGTTACGTGGGAGGGGGGGGGGAGCCCAGAATAAATGGAAATAAACAAGATAAGACTAAAAGAGGGAGAGAATAATTCTAACAATATGCAGCTAGTTAGCCACCTAGAAACATGAAACTCACAGGTTGGATCATGTTCTCATCTCCCGCAAGACCAATTATTCTATATCTACAGAATCCCTGACAGATGTTTGCTCAAAACCCTCCAATGAAGATTCCACATATTTTTGAGCATATACTAAAGTATATTGGCAAATGTGGATACAACTATACTGCAACTTTCTAAGGATTGTATTTACAATTTGAGCTCTCCTGCCATTGAATTGTTTCTAAGTTCTTCTGCTTAAAGTGAGGTAATGAGGGACAATGATTGAGTTATTAGTGCCAAGAATATAGTATATTGATGGGTATATTATTCTCCATCACCGCATTTTAGCAGACGTAGGTGTACAATATATACTTTTTTCATTTGAATTTCTCCTAATGGTCGCATGGTCATGCATTTCCTCTCCCCACTGTACAACACAACCATTCAACAAGGTTGGCCTGAGCATCACCACTGAATGGCTTGATAGTAACAACAACCAGGATTTCTCAAGATGCAATCTAACACTAACTAGAATACCACACTGGCTTTCACTACAGCGCTGCACCAAAATACATCATCGAGTTTCCTAAATGTCATTTGATCAAATCCAAGGGCAGTGGGCAGGGGGGAGGCAGATGGGAGGTTTTGAAAATGCAAATATTTTTCCAAGCTTTTTGAATACACAAAATTTTATCTCCTGGTATCTACTGGCTTTGAATGCAGTTAATACTACATAGAATCTACATACAGTTAATACTACATAGAATCTTAAAATCACGAAGGACATGACATGTTGGCCATCCAATCCAACTAAACTGTCTTGTAGTACATAAATACCACTAAGACACAGTTTGGTATAGAGATTTGAGCATTGAATTAAAACTTTTGAAACTAGAGGTTGAATCCACACTCAATGATGGAAACCTACTGGGTGCCCTTGGGAAATCACATTCAGTCTCACACTTCCTCCATAGAACAAATACTGTCAAGAAAAGCCCATGATAGGTGTAATTTTGGGTCACCATAAGTCAGAAACAACTTTATGGCACACAATAACAATGCACCACTGAGATAAAGTATGGACATAGGTTAGTACTTCATTGTAAATATGTGTAGGGTTACACTGCTAAATTCCCTGCAAGATGGTCTTCCTGAAAATGGGGTTGATGTGACTCTTTATAAAACTGCTTCACAGATATTAAAAGATGTAACACCTGTTCTCAGATATGCCTGTTTCAATCATTTTTTTTTCAAGTCCTTCTTTCCTGTGAATGTTCGCCCATCACATTCTAATTTTCTCAATTGGCAACATCTTAGAAATGAAAACTTGATTAGATACAGACATGCACGAACATATTCAAATTATCTCAAAGCATTAAAAATGGTTCAGATTTTAAAAAAACTTCATTCAATCAATCAATTATTCAATTAATTCAAACAAACGTGTCAAAATGCCCTTTATAAAATGTGCACAGAATAAATAATATGTGCATGCATACAGAACTCCAAATACAGAGTATAGAAACTAACTTGAAGATTTTAAAAAATATTGAAACAAGTATTTTTTTTTTTTGCAGTTGTGTGGCTTAGGGTAGATGCCCTTGAGGAATGCTATCTGGAGAATACAAATATTTGATCACAGATAATGGTATCTGACTAAAGACAGAGCACATTTTTGTGTTCAACCAAGAGCTTCAGTGAGATGTCAATTTTAAAAGAAACTAAAGGCCACATTTTGACAAATGAGTAAATGTTTTTGAGGCAAAAAAAAGCAATAGGAAATGACTCACAATCTGCGCAAAAAAAGAAGTCTGGTATAATCAGTATTTTAGCTACATGTGTGGGCTCACATCTCCACAGTTTAAACAAATGCCAATTTCAGAGAAAAATGCTATTGCTGCGTTGGCTATTTAGCATTCCCATCTTCAAGAAATGAGAAACTCAGATTCCACTATAGAAGAGCTTGGAAGAAACTTTCTACACAGAGCTAGCTATTTGTAATTACTTCCGTTTTCTACTAATGAGGTATAACTACCTGACATTATGACTAACACTTAATAAAGGGCAAAACTCCCCTTTATTTCAACTTTTATGGTTATGGAGGTAGTGCTTCACTAAATGCTGACTTGTGCTTTGCTTCATACTGTGTTATGGGTATTGAGACAATATAGATATCAAATGAGGAAAAAGTGTGGTTTTTGGATTATAAGACCTGCAATATTTTTTTTAAAAAAAGAACAAACAACATTAATTTATGATAAACTGCTGTATTGCCTATATTTGCTTTATTATCTATTTATTTATTTATTTCCTCTCCATTGGCACCCCCTTGCAGTGGGGGAGAGGCTTGCGTACCCTAATGAAGTTGCGAGCTATGCTGGCAGTGGCATAGCCACCAGTAGGGCCTCCCATGCCAGACAGTTCACAACCGAAGGGTCTGACAAAGAGCGTCAGCCACAGGAAGAACACCATCATCCCCACGTCAGCATAGGCAAATCTGTGTTTAAGTCCTTTCAGCAGTTCACCTACCTGGGAAGCATCATCTCTTCCGGCGCCAAGATTGATAAAGAGATAGATCACAGGTTAGCAAAGGCATATAGTGCATTTGGAAGGCTTCACAAAAGAGTCTGGAGTAACAAACATCTGAAACAAAGCACCAAAATCAGTGTGTACAGAGCTATCATACTGTCTATTCTCCTATATGGGTCTGAAACATGGGTCACCTATCGCCTGCACCTACGACTCCTCGAACGCTTTCATCAGCGCTGTCTTCGCAGAATCCTAAGTATACACTGGACCGACTATATGATGAATGTTGCTGTCCTTGATCAAGCAGGGATCACCAGCATTGAAGCCAGGCTATTGAATACACAACTGCGCTGGGCAGGGCACGTCTCTAGGATGGAGAACCACCACCTCCCAAAGATACTACTCTATGGTGAACTCGCCACGGGTCAGTGCAAGAGAGGCACCCCCAAAAAGAGATATAAGGACTCCATGAAACAACATCTCAGGCTCGGTCAGATTGATCACAAAAAATGGTCCACCCTGGCCTCACATCGGGAGGCATGGAGAGGCACTATCCACAATGCTGCGGCCTCTTTCGAGAAGACACGCCAAACGGGTCTCGAAAGGAAATGACAACGCAGAAAGAACCGCAACTTGGAAACAACATCACCCAAGGAGACTTTCTGCTGTGCTTTCTGCAACCGGACTTGCCTATCTTTTTAGTCATCAACGCGCTTGTAAAAAGCGTGGGATGAGTCCTTCCTAAAGAATCTTTGTTTGCATAGTAATGCCGAGAGATTTATATATTTATTATTCGAACTTATATATCTCCACTCCCCGAAGGCTCGGAGCGGTTTTAATTTTTAAATTAATATCTTTGGTTATATTTTAGCTTTTCTGTGATGCTTCTGAGAACAACATCGGAGAGATGGAGACGGGATGTAAAAATAAAGTTACTATTACATTATTATTGCATCTACTTTAACTTGTATAAGACACTTTGTGTTCCAGGGCTGAGGAAACAGCAATAAAGGGAAAAGGGGGGTGGGGATGGGGAGGGAAAATGCCACATAGCTTTGGCCATAACAAACAAATTTTAGGAGTTATAACTAAAGCTAATTCTCTTTGTGACGTTAATTTCCAAATTCTGAACTAGATGCATCTAGTATTTATGAACCCCACAAACGTATTGGTATTCCAAACTCCCCTTTGACCTAAGGAAAACTGAGAGCTACAGTTCCACAATATAACTGAATTGGCATCACCACGAGCATGTAGTTAATTAGGATGAAACTAATTTAGGTTTACAGTTTAGGCAGGAACTCCTTTTTTTAAAAAAAAAAGGGGGAAAAGACATAGGAAAATCTACAGTGTCCTTTTATGTCACAGATAGGAATATGAAGTAAGCAATACAATAATGCACAAGCAAGCGGGATGTGGTGGGAACAAAATCACTGGATAATCTAAAGGACACTAGTAATTTCATATTAGTGCCAATAAGCCCACCCCCACTCCATTCATGAATCCTGGCAAATTACCTTTGTTGTATATTTATGTGTGTTTGTTTGTGTAGTGACTTGCTACATCTCAAGGGCACTCATTTTCTCAAATGTCAGAGGTGATAAACTGAGTTGATGACCTATAACAGAGTTACACTAAGGTTTAAAGAGAGTTGCTTTGACATAATTGCATTGCTTACAATACCACCTGGTCATAAGGACTTGCTGGAATAGTGAACAACTTTAATAACTATGGGACTTGAAGATTGCATATGTAAAGGTAAAGGTTTCCCCCTGACATTAAGTCCAGTCGTGTCTGACTCCAGGGGTTGGTGCTCATCTTCGTTTCTAAGCTGAGAAGCCGGCGTTGTCCATAGACATCTTCAAAATCATGTGGCCAGCATGACTTCATGGAGCACTGTTACCTTCCTGTCAGAGCACTACCTATTGATCTACTCACATTTGCATGTTTTCTAACTGCTAGGTTGGCAGGGGCTGGGACTGACAGCGGGAGCTCACTCCACTCCCCGGATTTGAACCAGTGACCTTTCGGTCAGCAAGTTCAGCAGCTCAGCAGTTTAAACCAGTGTGCCACCGGGGGCTCAGATTACATATGTTGCCTGAAATCAAATATTAGATTGTTGAATGTTGGTAATGATTGTTGAATGATGGTAGTGAACAAAGGGATTGTATCTATTTCAGATATTGCATCAAACAGATTCTGCTGGTGATAAAATCTGGGTCACTCAACATGCATCTTTGGGGATGATTTAGAATAAATTGAATCATTAAACACCATGTCCTTCAACTACCTCTCCACTCCCTATAATCCCTTTGTCACGCATATATGCAAGTTTGGAAGCATTTTTTTCCCTTCATTATGCAGACTTTTGTACAAAATTGGTGGTGGTAGTGAACAGCGTCTTAGATAGATGTATCTAATGCTATTACTAATCTTCTTGCAAACCCATGATTAGCTTCTGACAAGCTTATCACAAATCCCAAGGCTATCCTGGAACAGAAGGGACTTCATCACAAGGAGCTGGAGAAAACAAGGAAAAGTGGGGGAAACGGTGGTGTCTCATGGGTTTCTGTCTTTAAAGAAGATGAAGAATTTACTCAGTCCCATCACACAAGAACATAATCCTTAGCTTTTAATGCAACCATCAACTTATTTCCATTACATGGACAGGCAATGACTCCTCCCATTTCAAGGATACCAGCACACTTTTTAAAACAGGCATCCTTTAAAGCAGCACTGCCTTCAAGACTTTTCCACTGAAGCAGATTTAAGGCATTTTTCTTAAGGTGGCACTTTTCATGGGGTCATTTGGACTCAAGACCCTTCCACTAAAACAGAGTTAACCACCTTTATTAAAGTGTCCCTTTTCCTGGAGTCCTTTGCCTTCAAGATACTTCCAGCGAAGCTGAGTTAAGGCATCTTTCTTAAGGCAACACTTTCAATGGGATCTTTAGCATGTAAGACCCTTCCACTGAAGCAAAGTTAAACTTCTTTCCTAAGGTGGCCCTCTCCAGTGGGGTCCTCTTGTCATGGAGGAGAGGCTTGCATACCCTAATGAAGTTGTGAGCTATGCTGGCGGTGACATAATAGCCACCGGTAGGGCCTCCCATGCCAGACAGGTCACAACCGAGAGTCTGACAAAGAGCATCAATGGGCAGGATGGGCTCTCTAGCCTTTTGACAACCATCCTAAGAGAAGGAAAACTCTAATTTCAAACCTGGGCAGATGGTGCCCTGTAAGGACAACCATCTAAGAGAAGGTAACTCTAATCAAACCTACGACCTGAGGACCTCGCTGCCACCGTCCAAACTTGCTTGGCCCTGGCAGGAGGATTCCACCTTTAAAACCATAAAACTCCCAAAACGTTTAAACCTATGGGTGAGGCCAGTTCTGTGCATGCTGTGCTCCACCAGAGAAATCCATTGCACAGGCTCGAAGGACACATCCAACTTTCTTTTTAGTCATCAATGCACTTGTAGAAAGCATGGGATGGGTCCTTCCTGAATCTTCGTTCGCAAAGAAAAGCCAAGGAGGAAGGAAGGAAGGTGACACTTTCCATGGGGTCATTTTCACTCAAGATCTTTCCACTGGAACAGAGTTAGGCATCTTTCTTGAGCCACTTTCCTGGGGTCATTTGCATTGAGATTTGATTTTTTTTCATTGTCCCTCCAAGATTTTGATTATTTTAAACAAACATTACCACGGGAAGTGCTTTTAAATGAACCCTGGTCTTTCCCCAAGCCACTGCATTGGTGATCTGTGAAAATTAGCATTCTGACTCCTCCCCCACACAGAGTTATTATTTTATTTGCAAGTGGGCAACAGGGGTTAACATCACATTTAAAAATTGGCCATTTTGCCCATCTCTATTGCGGGAATTTAAAAATAAGCCAATTGCCAACCAGTTTTGGGACCACTGAAAAAACTTAACCAACACTTTAGAAATGTATTGGGTTTTTTTGTTTTTTTTAAAATATTTTTTTATTGAATTTTCAAGTAAAAACAAGTACAAAAAGAAAAGCAACCGACATACAGGAATTAGAGGGTATGTATTGTTAAAGGCTTTCATGGCCGGAATCATGGCTTGTTGTAGGTTTTTTGGGCTATATGGCCATGTTCTAGAAGCATTCTCTCCTGGCGTTTTGCCTGCATCTATGGCAGACATCCTCAGATGTTGTGAGGTCATATAACCCGGAAAACCTACAACAACTCATTTTAGAAATAGCAAAATACCTTAACCCCACAGTTAATGCTTGTGTTATGTGAAGGGCACCATGGGTTCTTTTTCCTTAAATGTGTAGAAACAGTTTTTACTGCATGTGATGAAGTCAAAGAAGAGTCTACATGGACAAATCATCTCAAATTAACTTTTTGCTTTCCCAATGACAGTCAACAGCGTCCAGTATATGCTGAAATTCTAGGGTATCCCATAGCTTCCAAGGAGTCTGGACAATGAGTTCAGGTTTAATTCGGACCAATCTACTGTCCTGATCAGTGCCCTCACACCATTCCTTTTTACACCAGGGAATGGATCATATCCATGTCACCACCACCACCACTCCCAGCTGGCAACAGGAATACAAGTGAGCAATTGGCCATCACAGAAACCCCTTTCAAACATCAATTCAGGCACCCATACAAGATTACTCCTTTTCATCCAGGCACCTTTGCTGATGTCATAATAGGACACTCTGTTAAAAGACCTAAACTGTGGGAGTAGAGTTCCACAGCATAGACTTGAATTTTATGTCATTCTTGTATGTGCCATAAACACATACAAGAATGAAAAGTTGGCCTGCTTTGATGAGATTACAAATGCTTTTGTACTTTTTAAACCTTTATTAACTTAACCTTTCTTAACCTTTTTCTGAATAATAATAATTATTATTATTATTTTATGAACAAATCACAGTTATCAGAGAAAATGTGTCTATTTTATTTTTTTTAAACCCAATTATTTGTGTTATTATTTTGGCAAAGAAAGATCTTGAAATGTGAAGAAGAAAAAAACCTCATTAGTACATGGGGTGTGCATGCATGACTTTTTCATGAAGGGCAAGAAAAAGTAGCCACACTCTTCAGCTTTATGCCAGTAGGCAAGAAAAATCAATGAAAGAAATTGAAGCTGGCAGAGTATGCACAAAATTCAGTAAATATGGCCAGTGGAGATTTCCAGTACAGCATCCTATCATATATCTCAACTAAAACTCAGTACTTGGAGGTTACCAGATAAAGGAATGCTTCCTGTAATCTCTAGTCAGTGACCAGAAATGACAGTGGACATGTCCTCAGCTGGCATTTAAAGACATTGTTTGAGTCTCAGACTTGGATATTCTTTAGGCTGAATGTAATTCTCTTGAAATTGCCAGATGAAAATTGAACTACATTTTCCCCTCTCATTTCTCACACGGGTAGTTCAGGAAAAGTTCAAGGGTTTTTCTTTTCCAACTTTACAGAAAAGATCTCTGTTACTGAACAGGTTTCCCAGTTCCAACAGCATCTGGTCAAAAGTTGAGACAAGCTCCTAATTAGTAAAATAATGGCATAAACTTAATGGCATAAACTATCACTGAAAGTGAAAATTCCATGGAATGCTTGAAGTCATATAATATTGTGAAATTTCTATTGTTCTCTACTTAAAATTCCCTTCAGGAAATCTAAGAGCAGGACAAAAATCCATGCCAAGTGAGTATTGAAAACATGCTTTGGCTCAGATTTCAGTCTCCATGCCACCCCAAAACCTGACCACCATAAGTTCCCTCCTCGTGCCCTCCTGGCATGAGGAAATGACATGCCAAGAGAGGGTGAGGAAGAACCCCCCCCCCAGTCTCCTGGCACATAATTTCATCACACCAGGAGGGTGCGAGGAGGGAACTTATGGTGGCCAGGTACTTTTTATTTTATTTTTAGGGGGGAAATCGGGTCTTGGGGAAAGGGGTGGGTGCCCTCTCTGTCTTTCAGGCTTCAGGAGCTTGAAAAATGAAGATGGCTGCGTGGATAGGGCCCGGGAATCACATGTTGCAGTCCCCAGGTCCGATCCCCACAGGACCTTAAGATCTAGATTGTTTGGATGCCTCCAGTAAAAGCAAGACAGGTCCTGGGATATCAGCCTGTCTGGGTCGGCCTTATTATGTCCAAAATGTATCCTTAAAAGGGTATAGGGAAATAAATCAAAAGTGCATCATCAAGCGGGAAAAACTCTTCATTTGGTTCTACCATTTTCTAAAGAACAAATTATATTTAGAAACCTAGGCTGAATCCAAGTCTTAGTCTGAGCTAAGGTAGAGCCATACTCATAAGTGTCAATTTATCAAGCTATCATTGATTCTAAGAGCCTATTTATTTATTTTAGTTAAAATATTTATATTCCAGTCTCACCCCAAAGGGGACTCAGGGCAGAGCACAGCATATATACGGCAAACATTCAATGCCGGGACAAGAATTCGAATAAGCAAACATTAAAAACATTTATCTCAATATTAAAATACACCATTTAAATCATCTTGGTCATCTGCGTCAAATCTAATTTGCCTGGTAATGTTTCCTATTGCTATTGCTGCTTTATTGTCCTGTTCTGAAAGCTTGGTACCACAGCCAAGTTTTTACCATCCTTCTGTAGGACAGGAGGGAGGAGGCCGATCTAATCTCACCAGGAAGGGAGTTCCATAGCCAGGGGGCAATCACCGAGAAGGCCCTGTCTCTTGTCCCCACCAATTGCTCCTGTGACAATGGCGGGACGGAGAGCAGGGCCTCCCCGGAGGAACTTAATCTCTGTGATGGTTCATAGGGGGAAATGCATTCGAACAGGTAAATTGGGTTGGGGCCATTTAGAACTTTATAGGCCAAAGCCTATTCTAAATGGAACTAGCAATGGATTGTAGTCTAGGTACCACATAATAGGTAAAAATATAAATGGGTTATTCGTCATGTCCAGAATATAAACTTATCGGCTTTCTTCTATTGACTCAGATAATTAAATTCAGTACTGTCTACTTTGAAATTTATTCAAACTCTTAAGCTTAGGACTTCTAGCTCAGGTACTTGGGACCACTTATTCAGAAATTTATTTTCAAATGGAGATTCATGTATATTGAACAAAATGGTATGTGCCACATCCATTTCCCTTGGGAAATTTGGGGTGGTATATATCTAACTTTCTGCTCCATTCAGAGGTAGTTTAAACTGAGGATGTTGCTATGAAAATCGCGGATAAATTCCACATCCTGCAATTCTCCTTAATTTTAAAAGAAAAGTTTTTCCGATATTATGAATTACTTCAGCATCTGGATAGTTCTGATGCCACCTTGAACATTGTAGAAAAGCTATCTGTAAAAAGTAAGGGTAGTCTTCTTGCTCCAAATAATGGAAATACTAGTCTCCTCTGTCGTCACCATTCCAGTCCTGATTTTTTTCTCAAAAGAAGAAATAATATGGGATCTCACTCAAGTTAGAATGGACACCCTCTCTGGCATTACTTTGTGAAAAAAGATTCTTAGGAAGGACTCATCCCGCACTTTCTACAAGTGCATTGATAATTTTGTTTTTGGAGGTTAGATGTGTCCTTCGAGCCTGTGCAATTAATTTTTCTGGTGGAGCACAGCGTGCACAGAACTGGCCTCACCCTTTAAACCAAAGATTTGTCTGCCGGGGCCTAGCAAGCTTGGATGGTGACAGCGAGGTCCTCAGGTTATAGGTTTTATTTGAGTTTCCTTCTCTTAGATGGTTGACCTTACAGGGTTAGACGAGCACCATCTGCCCGGGTTTGAAATCAGAGTTTTCCTTCTCTTAGGGTGGTTGTCAAAAGGCTAGAGAGCCCATCCTGCCCATTGACACTCTTTGTTAGACTCTTCAGTTGTGACCTGTCTGGCATGGGAGGCCCTACCGGTGGCTATTATGCCACCGCCAGCATAGCTCACAACTTCATTAGGGTACACAAGCCTCTCCCCCACGTCAAGGGGGCGCCAATGGAGAGGTATGGACACCCAGTTTCATAAATAATCATGTTTAAGTTGACTTCTTGTATATGTCAAGGGCAGGTTTGATGCTAAAATATGGGTTTTTCTATGATCTGTTGATCAGTTAAGGGTCATTCTGTATAAAGGGGAAATTGTCAGCAATGGCTCAGGGCCAGTTCTCTCAGCCACCAACACTGTAATTTTTTTGCCCAGGCATTCCAAAAGGACCTTTTTTTGTAAAGAGTCAAAGTACAGTATTTACATTGAGACATTAATCATTCCACTGAATTTTTGGAGGTTGATTTTTGATTAAAATGTCTATAATTATACATAAGTATATACATCGTTGATTTATTTTCCCTACACAGCAATTACAAGAAACATTTCAAACCTCTTACAGAAAGTATTGGCACGTCATTGTTACCACTGTGATGGGAGATAAACCTGTTTCTTGTTTTGGTTACTTATCCACTGAAAGTTAGGTCTGTTCATTTTTATAGCCCTATCCTCAATTGCATTGAATGTGTTGAATGCTGCTTTGTTGTGAGACAGAATCAGCCATAAATTTTGGGAAGTATCACTATCTATCTCTGAACCTTTTTTCAGAGAGCAATATAGATAGTAAGATAGATGCTGCTTATGTATAATTAACACATACTTCTATGAGAGAGGCGGGGGGAGGGAGAGATCTAAGTAAAATATTTGCTGAAAGGGAAAAGACTTCCTCATTATGTATGCCACCAGAGCTTCTGGCATTTCTATCAGTGATAAACAACAAATATTCATTTCCACTCATTTTGAAAATTGAAATCAATTGCACAGGTATGAAAAAGCCAACAAGTCTATATTTCCTATCCATGAATAATGCATCCTGTCATTCTGTGTCAATCAATGAAACATAAATGCGCCTGATTGCTTTATTAGGGTTTATAAATGAAAATAAATGTGGCATTCATGTTGTCCTGTGCTCTTACACTTGATGGGCATTGTTAATTTATTTTCTTTATTCCTGCTTCACTTTTCATGTGACAGGTGGCATATGAATAAAAAAAAGATAAGGACAGAATTACTAAACTACAATATTAAACCTAATTATTATTTTTGCAATACAAATTTGAGAGTAAATTGCTAATGTGGGTGGGTGGAAAGAACTTCTTGAACTAACGTCTCCCCATGGCGAAGATTAATTTGACGTGCTTTCTAGTGGAACCATAAACTGATTAAGAAAATATTCCCTAGTAATATGTAGCTACTCCCAACACAGTTTGATTCCCAAGCTGGCACAACAGGCACAGGAAAGCCCTTTGCTGCCCCCACAGAGGGGAGACCAACCTTGTTGGAAATAGTTCCGTCGGAACAATTTCCAAGGGGGCAAGGCTGTCTTAGTGAGCAGCTCACCCCCTCTTAGCTCACTTTGAGCTTTTCATTGACTTCCCTTCCTGCCCATTAATGATGCAATGTATTGGTTGCCTATTGGGACCAGGTAAGGATTTTTCCACTCTATGTTCTGGGCAAAAGGTTTTTCCTACCCAATTCTGTTTGCAAGGGCAAATTGGGAGCTGGGGGCTATAAATAGGCCATCCCACAGAAGGCAGCCATAGGTTTATATTTGGTGTACAGTACATCTAAGGCACCCCTTTTTGGTGTGGTCCAGGAACAGAAACCCTCACCTGTGTATATGTAACCAGTGTATGGAAAGAGCCGTAAAACAGGGAGAGTTATGTAAAATCCTTTGGAGTTGGGGAAGAATTTTCATACGTTTTTCTGCGAGGTCATCCTGAAAATATTAAAATTGACTATATCTGGGGACCAAGGTGTTTTGTTAAATTTAGCTGTGGTCAGCGAGGGCCACTACCTTGGCTTAAATACACACCAGGTTCATGGCCTATTAGTTATATGTTGCAAGCCACAAAAAAATAATTCAGCTAATGTTTTAAATAAAAGTTGCTCATATTTCAATCTACACTGTTTTCTGGTCTCTTATTTTGGTGGTGGGATGGCAACACCAGGGTATCATTGGATTTTGACACAAGGCTGTTCACAGGCTGGATCTTCATTGCCAAATCTCGGCATTACTTTGCGAACGAAGATTCTTTAGGAAGGACTCATCCCACGCTTTTTACAAGTGCATTGATGACTAAAAAGTCGGATGTGCAATGGATTTTTCTGGTGGAGCTTAGCGTGCACAGAACTGGCCTCACCCGTTAAACCAAAGGTTTGTCTGCCGGAGCCTAGCAAGCTTGGACGGTGGTAGTGAGGTCCTCAGGTCGTAGGTTTGATTAGAGTTTCCTTCTCTTAGATGGTTTACCTTACAGGGTTAGACGAGCACCATCTGCCCGGGTTTGAATTTAGAGTTTTCCTTCTCTTAGGATGGTTGCCAAAAGGCTAGAGAGCCCATCCTGCCCATTGACGCTCTTTGTCAGACCCTTCGGTTGAGACCTGTCTGGTAGGCATGGTTCCGAATCCAAAAATGGCGATTCTAAAATCAAATGGGGTTGATTAGTAAAAAAGACTTACAAAACATTTTCCAAAAATTTCTAAATGTAACAATTACTAACGGAATTCGTTAGTAGTTCGTATGCCAGAGCATGCGCATTCCAGATGGTTTTGGCCTACAACTCCCAGAAATCCTAACAGCTGGTAAAATTGGCTGGGATTTCTGGGAGTTGTAGGCCAAAACTTGAATAAACCACACTGAATTCTAGATGGGACTCTCCAAATAGGAAGGAGGGAGGGAGGGAGCGGGTATTCTATTCTTGGAAGCAGCAAAAGAAAAGGAGGAGGAGCCCCCCCTTCACTCCTCGCTGCCTTTCTCTCACCCCGATCCCGAGGGAGCGAGGGCCCAAGTTTGCCCAGGCTGGTCATATACCTACAATCCATGCACATGCAATAATACAGCAATAATAACAATGGGTATAAGAAGAGGTAAAATTCAAACCGTATTCTGACTGTGCTCCTCCTCAAACTGCAAAAGGCTCTTCTCTGAGCCCGGAAAAGGCAAAACCCGGGCACAGCATTTGCTTCCTGGGTGCACACATACATATTCTTTGGGGGATTTGCTGCAGAATCTTCTCTATGAGCCCGGGATTCTGCAGCAAATCCCCCAAGAATATGTATGTGTGTGCTCCCAAGCAGCAAAACACTGGCTTTCCCGGCTAATTTCCCAGGCTAATAAGAGAAGAGCCCGTTTGCACCGCATGAGGAGAGACCAGTCAGAATACTTCGGTTTGAATTTTACCTCTTGTTATTGTTATTACTGCTGTATTATTGCATGTGCATGGAATGTAGGTATGACCAGTTGATTACTTATAATATTAGGCACTTACAGTAGCATTCATTCTATTATACATTAGGTTGGTTTCTCACCCCAATACTCTTTGATGCTTTAGAATGATCCTGGCAGGCAGGAGGCAGGGAAGCCTGGAAAAATGTAAACAGAGGTTTCCTCAAAGTAAATCCACAAAGGAGGGCCCTTCATCCAAAGTGCCCTCCTTTGCAGATTTACTGAGTAAACCTCTCTGTTTACATTTTTCCAGGCTTCCTTCCAGCCAAAAGAAGGAGCGAGTTTAGGGCTTGCCTTGCCATAATACTTATTGGCAAGGGAGGCGGGAGGGTGGTGAGAGAGAAGGAGGGTGCCCCCTTATGCCCCCTTACGACCTAATAACGACACTTAAGAAAATCCTGGCCCCGGTTCGAAAAAAAAAGAAGTCCACTTCCTGGTTGGCGTTCCAGGTGCGGAAATACTCGAAAGTAGCATTTCTTATGAATTTCTTACGAAACGAATCATTTTCATAACTTTTTTTCTCATGCCTACTGTCTGGCATGGGAGGCCCCACCGGTGGCTATTTTGTCACCACCAGCATAGCTCGCAACTTCATTAGGGTATGCAAGCCTCTCCCCCACTGCAAGGGGGCGCCAATTTAAACTGTTTGAACTGCATCATATGAGTCTACACTGACCACACTTATAATGTAGATTGAACTGCATTATTTGGCAGTGTAGATCCAGCCACAGGTTCATCCCATTGTATCTTTGTTTATACTTTTCTCACTTCATTTTCATATTTCTGTTATTGTAGAGTAACATTTCTAATCTCCATCTGAATTAGAATCAAAGATACCCTGCAATATAGACAAGAACATCTGTGTAAATTATATATTTCTTCATTTAGTTATGTTCTCCTCATCCAAAGGAATAAATGAGGGTGAGAAATAAGTTTTACTTTTTTCTGATAAAAAATTACCAACATTTTCAAAGCCCAAGACACTGAGTGCCAAAATTTAAGACGATAATGATGATGGTTATATTTATACCCTGATTTATCTCTCCTGCAGAAGACTCAAAGTGACTTAACATAAAAGCATCAGCATACAATTTAAAAGATACAAATATGCAAACATTAAAACAGGACTAAATATAAACAGGATTTTAAAAATCCCAGTTAAAAACCAATACAGCATGTTTAACGTTTTAAAAGATGGCTCAGTTTGACACCTTAAGCATAAAATATAGATTTCCGAATGTATTTCTATATGCCCATAAGGCAAGCAGGTGCAATATGTTCCTCTTCATACTGGGAGTAGCTTTGTCTATTGAATTTGGCAGATGTAAATAGATCTCAGTGGTTATTTTACTCTAATTAATTTCTGTGGGGACAATCTATATACAAAAAATGCAAATGTTTTTATATTTCGTAGAGAAAATATTTAACATTTATTTATTTTAAAATTCGATAACAGATTTGTCCATCACTGATGTATGATGCTGAAATGTCAGGGGAGAAAAACTTTGTATTACTCCATTGCAGCCAAAGTATTCTTTTCACACGTTGCTACTCTAGACAGCCACCTAGTGACTGTGCTTTCCAAAAACAACTCACAGATATACAGTATGTTTTTAACCACAGCTATCCCTTTTCTCTCTTTCTCTTTCTTTCCCCCACAGTGGTTTAGAGAACTGATTCATAATAACATGTTTTCTTCTGTGTGTCTTTGGCAAAATCCCATGCATCTGTATCTGAAATGTGGGCCCTCTGTTTGAAGAAGGCCTAAAAAATGACTTTTTTCAAAGGATACAAAACAAGGGGATATGAGAACAGGAATAGCCTATCTTACGCTGAATCAGTCAAGTCTATGACTCTTGCCTTCAGCCACATTGGATAGAGCAGAAAACCTTACATTTTGGGGAAAACTATTTTCCCACTTTATTAAAAGTCAGAAATTATATGCTGCTTCCGTGAATTTGATAGATGTACCAAAGACTGTGTGTATTGTGAAGGGTCAAGCTGAGCACACACAGAAAGCAAATCATGATTTGTATAATAGATTACAAGCAAATGCTTGGGATACATAATACAGTAGTGATGACCTGTGGTATTGTGGCATAGAAAATACATCTGGAGGCTATAAATATGAAATAGTCATTGCAGTTGTTCAGTTAAAAGTTGTGATGTGACTAATATGTTTCAAAGGGACAGAGAAGGGTGGGCCTTAAATATCTCATTTTCTGAATCCAGGAAATAATTGCCTCCCCCAAATTACTTTGGGAACTCTCTCCAGCTCCCTAAATATGCAAAAGCGCTTTATGGTCCCCTCAGTGAGTGAATAAAGCTGGTCCATCTGTCTTAGCCAATTTTAACAGATAGAGTTTGGCTTGAAACAGAATCAGAGATGATCCTTGTATGAGACACACTTAGCGGACCAGATGTTCAATGCAGGGAATTACACAGACTGCCATGTATCCCATATGTCATGCTATTGCCAATGGCTTACTGAAGACACAGTTCAATCACCATTGTGGAAAGAAATCTGAACTACAAATCAGTCTCAAACAAGCTTTGGACAGAGCACACATGAATATATACATCCAGATTTGCATTCTGTTATGTATCAAATAGATATATTATCCATTCACATCATAATGCACACAGTGGCAAAGGCATTATAATAAACACCCCCCTCTGCTTTCTGTATGAAGCTGTTGTGTGTAGTTATGTGCCATTTCAGTTGAGAGTAGTGCTGATGGAAAATAAAATCAGCAGGTAACTGAAATAAGACAACTACTGTTGTATAGCTGTGCATTAGGTGATGATGTTTTTTCTTCCTTTTGAATATCCTAAAAATGGGAACACAATGGAAATGAACAATTTGATATAGAAACATAATAATTACAGAGACGGAGCTCATTTAGGTGTATGACACCACAACACTTCCATGTTTGCAGCATGATGGCTGGTTGAATGGGATCCCACAATACAAAAGCTTTTATTATGGATTAGATAGATACAGAAGTTTAGCAGGTTGTGGAGCTAGGAAAGTTTTCTAAACAGGGCCGGGTCTTACATTACACGAATTATGCACCCACGTGGGGGCATCTGGCCTGCAAAACGCCCCTTCTCGGTCTCCTTCATTTGGTCACCGCACCAAATGCGGAATCGTGGAACCAGCTGGTTCTGCACATGCACATCTGGTGTGGCGCGAGCAGGCCAGAGCTGCCTGCAGTGGCTCCACGAGGCCAGAGGCCGAGGAGGAGCACCCGGCAGCCGGAGGCAGAGCCTCTGCCCCCGGCCACCAAACCCTCCTTCTCAGTCTCCCATTGAAAGCAGGCCACCCTTGCCACACCAAATGTGCATGCGTGGAACCAGCTGCCTCCGCGCATGTGCACCCGCTGCACATGCACACCCTTTATGAGGCTGGATACCGAGGAGCACCCGGCAGCCAGATGCGCCCTCGAACATGTGAATAATATTCTACCTTTTATTTTTCAGTGATGTGTGGGTGTGTGTGTGTGTGGGGGGGATAATGTTCACTTACCATTTAAAATTACCTTAGTCTGGCCCTGCTTCTAAACCTGCTGCTTAAACATAGAATATGAAACCTCACGATATTTTGGCACCAGCCTCAGATCTCTGAAAAAATCCTGGGTCTCTCTTAACTTTAGATAGTACTGCTTGGTTTTTTGGGAGCTTCTTGTTTTTCTTTTTTTTCTTTTTTTCCCTTTTCTTCTTTTCTTTTCTTTTCTTTTCTTTTTTGCAGATAATAAACATGAAAGTGGTCGCTTATTTTTAGCAGCTACAAAACACAGCAAGAAAAGACAAGAGTTCAGTGCCTATAAATATGCCACATAATGTAATAATGTTAAAATTGCATTATGGACCACCTGTGCTAGCATTTAAAACCTGAAGAACCATTCTTTCATTCCCATGTTATAATCCCATAACCGCCTACACTGTTATAACATCATAACCACCTTTTTCCTACTCACATCTATACAATGCCCATTATAAGGGAGATAAATGCAGCAGTCATAGAAAATGCATTCAATTGTTATTCAACAAACACCCACCACTGAAAGGTAAGGTAATAAGGAGAAAACAAAAAGTCAAACCATATACTGTAGGATATTTTTCTGTATGTAATAGTTAAATAAATCTTCATTTTCTCCATTAATCATAATGGCTATTAGGGAAAGGGGCCTGATAAGACACTAGATAATAAAAGTAAAATATGCATCAGCAGGATGGGATTCTTATTTTATATAAACTCTACTAGTAGGAGAATCTGAACTGAACAGTTTAGGGCAGTTCTACACAGATACTGCAATCCAGTTTAAAAGTAGGTTAAAACAAACTGGTTTTGCTTTGCAGCACCTACCCAAACACCCCCAGGAACTGGCTCAGGGTTCGAAAAGGGCCCAAAATATCTGTTTATTATAGAGCAGAACCACAACCAGGAATCACAATATGCATGACTTGACAGCTGCTGGAAAATGCAGTGGTTATTCTTTTACCCAGTCGTTTGAGATTAACTGATGCGTACATCCATGTCCATTGGGAATCAATGCTGGACCATGGCAGGGCAGAGGAAATGAGAGCAAAGGTGTGGAAAGTGAGAGTTCCCTGAGAATGATGTGGTTTTCACTTCAGGGGAAATAATTGTTTACCTTTTGGTCAGCTGTTTTTCAGTATTTAAAAAGTGCTTTTGTGCTAGCAATGTCCTGACAAACACTCCACAGTCTCCAGTCCCAGTTTTGACCCTTGCATGGGAGATATACCCCGATTAAGAACATAAGAACATAAGAAGAGCCGTGCTGAATCGGACCTCAGCCCATCTAGTCCAGCATTCTGTATCACACAGTGGCCCACCACTTGTACGCGGGGATCTCGAGCAGAAGGGAGGGCAAAACCTAACCTGCTCCCGACCCCCACAACCAGTACCCAGGGAAATCCTGCCTACCTCAACCAACTCCGAGGTGGCACTTGAATGTCCTTTTCAGTAACTACCGATACACTTGGTATCCATGAATCTGTCTAATCCTGCCTTGAAGTTGTTCAGGCTGACAGCTGTCACAACCTCTTCTGGAAGTAAATTCCATAACCCAATGACCCTCTGGGTGAAGAAATATTTCCCTTTATTAGTCCTAATTTTCCTACCTTGGAGCTTCAGGGAGTGCCCTCTAGTCCTAGTGTTTTGTGACAAAGAAAATATTTTTTCTTTATTCACCTTTTCTATCCCATGCATGATTTTATACACTTCGATCAAGTCACCTCTTAAACGCCGTCTTTCAAGGCTGAAAAGACCAAGGCGTCACAACTTGATTTCATAAGGGAGCCGCTCCATCCCTTGGATCATTCTTGTTGCCCTTTTCTGTACCTTTTCCAGTTCCGTTATATCCTTCTTAAGGTGCGGAGACCAGAATTGTACACAGTACTCCAAATGTGGCCTTACCATAGATTTGTAGAGAGGTAATACAACATTTGCTGACCTATTTTCGATTCCCTTCCTGATCATGCCTAGCATAGAATTTGCTTTTTTCACTGCTGCTGCGCACTGGGTTGACATCTTCATTGAGCTGTCCACCAAAACCCCAAGATCTCTTTCCTGGTTTGTCTCGGAAAGCTTTGACCCCATCAATTGGTAGGTGTAGTTGGGGTTCTTTGCCCCGATATGCATGACTTTACACTTGTTTAGGTTAAAATGCATTTGCCACTTTGTTGCCCATTCACTCAATTTCGAGAGATCTTTCTGGAGCTCTTTACAATCAGTTTCATTTTTAACTACCCTGAACAATTTAGTGTCGTCTGCAAACTTTGCTACCTCAGAATTCACTCCTACATCCAGATCATTAATGAATAAATTAAAAAGTAACGGACCCAAAACTGAACCTTGGGGTACGCCACTTCTCACCTCTTTCCACCCAGAGAAATGTCCATTTATTACCACCCTTTGTTTCCTACAGTTTAGCCAGGTTCCAATCCAGGACAAGACCTGTCCTCTGATTCCATGGCTGAGGAGCTTATTTAGGAACCTTTGGTGAGGGACTTTGTCAAAAGCCTTTTGAAAGTCAAGGTAAACAATATCAATTGGGCCCCCTTTATCTATGTGTTTATTTACACCCTCATAGAATTCTAACAACTTAATAAGACATGATTTGCCTTTGCAGAAACCATGTTGATTTTCTTACAGCAATGCCTGTTCTTCTATGTGCCTAGTAATATTTTCTTTGATAATGGTTTCCATCACTTTGCCTGGAACTGAGGTTAAACTGACTGGTCTATAATTTCCTGCATCACCTCTGGATCCTTTCTTGAAGATCGGTGTTACATTTGCCTCCCTCAAGTCCTCGGGTACAGTGCCTGATCTTAGAGAAAGGTTATATATCTTAGCTAGAAGTTCAGCAATTTCACACTTGAGTTCCTTAAGAACTCGAGGGTGGATGCCGTCTGGACCTGGTGATTTGTTGACATTTAGTTTAGTAAGGCATGTGAGAACATCCTCCTTGTTTATCTATATCTGTTTTAATTCTTTTAATTCCCTCCCTGAAAAAACTGACTCAGCTGCAGGCATATGTTGTCTGTCCTCCTGTGTGAAAACGGGGGCAAAGAGGTCATTTAGCCGCTCAGCAATCTCCTTGTCTTCACTGATTTTCCCTTTCTGACCATTGTCGTTGAGTGGCCCAAATGCTTTTCTAGTTGGGTTCCTGCTTCTGATGTTCTTAAATACGTTTTTGTTGTTTTTTTAAAAAAATATTCTTTGCTATATGTGCCTCAAAATCTCTCTTGGCTTTCCTGACTGTTGATTGGCTTCAGCACATTTTCTGATTATTCCAAACATTCTGTTGACCTTTTCAATGTACTGTTCCTTGTTTGCTGCATGCTGCAGTGCACATTGAGGTGCACACTTTGTGAACACCCCATCTTCGAGCCATCTTTGAACTGTATTATAGTGGGTGTGTAGAACAGTGGTTTTCTGCAAGAAACAGAAAAGTGGTATGTAAAGGTCTTTCTCAGAATTTTTAAAAATAAAAACATGAAAACAAAATAGCATTATATTTAAACAGATAATAAATGTCTATTGTAGGCTTACATCATGATAAAAATATTTCTACATTATCTATTCCCTTCCCATGATGTCACTGGACTGCAGGTGGAGGTTCCGCCCACAAATGGAGTGGAAGTGCCATATGATGCTCCCCTCTCAACACAGGACCCTGCCCTTGCTCCAATGGAGCCAGCATGGATTCTCACTGCTCAAGCACCACTTCCCCTGTGTGATGGGGGAACCATTACCATGAGGAGTAGCACTGGGGAGTGGGGTTTAACAACCGGAGTTGCAAGGATGCGACCACCCCCGCAGTCCCACCTTTTCAGCCATCCAGACCTCCTGGCCCCCGGACTGAAGGGCAACAACAGCATCCCCCCCCCTTTTCAGAGGGGGAGTGGGAGGCCGGACACTTAGATCATGCAGCGGAAAGAGGAGTGCAGGGGCGGGCAATACGCGTGATCTCGGGTAGGGGTATCGGGACGGTAGCCGTAGGCCTTATGAGAGAGGGCGGAGGAGCCGAAGAGAGGCTCGCCCGCCCTCTGACCTTCGAGCTATCCCCAGGCACGCAGTTGGGGAGCCCAAAAGCACCTCTCCTCCAACTCTGATACTGGCCAATACCAGGTCCGTGCGCAACAAGTCCGGGACCATCAGGGACCTCCTCCTAGAGAGAGAGGCCGACATAGCCTGTCTCACAGAGACCTGGCTACAGGAGGCGACAATGTCATCGTGCACGAGTTGACACCACCTGGGTTTGCGGCCAGTTGTCAGATGAGGACAGAGGGGCGGGGGAGGGGTGGCCATACTCAGTCGTGACAAGTTTAATTCCAGGACAATTCCGACGGCGAACATCCCGGAATGGAGTGTGGGGCCTGGTGTGGGATCTTGGTGAGAGTGTGGCCTTCCTGCTGGTGTACCGAGCACCCAACGCACCGGCAGGGAGTCTACCTAAGCTGCTGGAGGTGGTTGCGGAGTGGGCATTGAGGTTCCCTAAGCTTATTGTCTTGGGGGATTTCAATGTCACACACGACACCACCTCCCCGTCACCAGCAGCCATGGACCTAGTGTCCACCATGGAGGCACTAGGACTCTCACCGTGTAGGACTGGCCCCACGCACCAAGCCGGGCATACATTAGATCTGATCTTCGCGGCCGGAATACAGGTGATCCTAGCCTCCGTTACGGAGGTTCCATGGTCGGATCACAGTGTCTTGGAAGTCCGCCTGAACGTGGCCCCCCCTCCCGGTAAGGGTGCCGAACCTATTTTGGTTCGCCCGAAGAGACTTATGGAACCCATTCGGTTCCTGAATGCTCTAAGGGATTGGGAACTCCCCAGCGACTCGGTCGATGGGCTGGTGGAATCTTGGAATACCAATCTCGCCACTGCCCTAGACGAGATCGCCCCAGGCTCTCTCATTCCCGTAGTGTCGCTCGCCTTGGTACACCGAGGAGCTGCGGGCGATGAAACGGAGGAGGAGACAGCTAGAGGGCGTGTGGCGGAGTCTCCGTGACGAAGCCTCGAAATCGGCTTATAAGCAGTTCAAGAAGGCTTATGAGCGTGCTATCAAGGAGGCAAAAAAAAAGTTTATTACGCCTCTTTGATAGAGTCAGCTAGTTCACGCCCAGCTCAACTTTTTAGAACAATTCGGTCCCTGACAACAATCCCAACTGTCCCAAACGATAGGGGTTTGGCTCCAACAGCTGAGGCTTTCCAGAACTTCTTTACTGACAAGATTTCGAGTCTCCGCCGGGACATTCCAGCCACGGTTGATACAGTGAGCGAGCTCGAGACCCCGCCGCCACTCGGCGGGCCCACCTTCACCCGTTTCCAACTGCTGGACGCAGCAGCTGTCGATAAGTTACTGTCTGCGGCTAGGCCAACTACTTGCTCCCTCGACCCGTGCCCTTC
Source organism: Anolis apletophallus (assembly GCA_030556195.1). Lineage (NCBI taxonomy): Eukaryota > Metazoa > Chordata > Lepidosauria > Squamata > Anolidae > Anolis > Anolis apletophallus. The sequence goes on along the minus strand of JARBWK010000007.1, from coordinate 36,343,181 downwards.
CTGGCTTATTAGATCTTGCCGGGAAGGGCTACGTGGCCCCCTGGGCACGATCATAAATAGCTCCCTTGAGCAAGGAGTCTTCCCCGGGGATTGAAAGAGGCTTTAGTAAGACCGCTGCTGAAGAAGCCGAATTTAGACCCTTCGGCTCCTCCAATTACAGGCCGGTGTCCAACCTGCCCTTCTTGGGCAAAGTAATTGAGAGGGCAGCAGCGGATCAGCTGCAGCAGTTCTTAGATGACACAGCTGGACTTGATCCCTACCAGTCCGGTTCCGTATTGGGCATGGGACGGAGACCGTGCTTGTTGCCATTACAGACCAACCGCGCCGCCAGCTGGACCAGGGCGGGTCTGCCCTGCTTGTCTTGTTAGACCTGACAGCAGCGTTTGATACGGTTGATCATGCATTGTTGGCCCACCGTCTAGCCGGCCCCGGAGTCGGGGGACCGCACTTCAATGGGTGGCCTCCTTCCTCGGGGCCGGGGACAATGTGTGGAGGCGGGGTCTCCGGGAGGGCCCCACTCAACTGTGGGGTCCCCCAGGGGGCTATCCTCTCCCCCTTGTTATTCAACGTCTATATGCGCCCCCTGGCCCAGCTGGCCCGCGACTTTGGTCTGGAGTGTTATCAGTACGCGGATGACACCCAGCTTCTGCTGAGAATGGACGGCAGGCCGGATACCGTACCCGATTGTTTCCACCGATGCCTGGAAGCCGTGACTGGTTGGCTGCGTGCCAGCCGGCTGAAGGTGAACCCGTCGAAGACGGAGATCCTGTGGCCTGGTCGCCCTGGGCTGGGTGGGTGCCGGTTGCCCCTACCCTGGATGGCGAGCAGCTTAGCCCGTCATCATCGGTTAAGAGCTTGGGTGTTCAGTTGGACTCCTGCTGACCATGGAGGCCCAGGTCTCCGCGGTCTGCAGGGGTCCTTCTATCACCTGCGTCAGGCTAGGCGACTGGCCCCCTACCTGTCCGGGAACGACCTGGCGACGGTAATCCAACGACGGTCATCTCGAGACTGGACTACTGTAACGCCCCTACGTTGGCCTTCCCTTGTCGACACTCCGAAACTCAAGCCAGTGCAGAATGCCGCGGCACGCCTGCTGACGGGTTCGTCAGTGAGGGACCACATCACGCCTATTCTTCGGCAACTGCACTGGCTTCCTATCGAGTACCGAATTGTCTTCAAGGTATTGGTATTGACCTTCAAGGCACTTCACGGCCTAGGGCCTGCGTACCTGAGGGACCGCCTTACCCCGTACTTGCCCCCGAGATCACTGCGGTCAGACGAACAGAATTTGTTGACCATACCATCAGTCCGCTCCTGCCACCTATCCGCAACCCGACAGAGAGCTTTCTCAGCGGCAGCTCCAGCGCTGTGGAACTCTCTGCCTGATAGAGTCCGAACCATCTCGGAATTAATCCCGTTCAGAAAGGCATGTAAGACCGCTCTTTTGAGCTAGCATTTACTTAAGCCTGATTGGATGACATGCTGTATACCCTTGTATACTGTTGTATATCTCCTGTACCTCGCGATCGTGGAACTTGTGTTTTTAACTGTCTTTTGTTTTAATTGTAGGGCAGCATGCCGAGACTTGGCCTGCCCAGGTGTATTTTAGTGTCACCCGCCCCGAGCCTGTAGGGAGGAGCGGAATATAAAATCGAAGAATAAATAAATAAATAAATAAATGAGGCCACAGATTCACCCCACTTCCCTTCTCTTTGGCAGTGAAGCAAGACGCTTTGCCTGGCCATTGTGATAAGTTCAGTAGAGTGCTCCACTCTCACAGGCCCAGCCAAAAGGAGAAGGAAAGTGTCCCCATTTTCAGTCTCCTCCTTACAAGGAAGAAAGGATCAGATGTTAGGCATAAGGGGGAGGGCAAAAATTGCAGTGCTGGGCTTGAAGATCATTTTCAGGCTTAGGTAGCAGGGAGCTACTGTATATTACAAGAAGGAAATGGCAAATGGGGCTCTGCCAGGTAACCTGGGATATGAAGATAATCGGGGATCAGATCCTGGGATACAGGGACATTGTGGAAAGGGCCTTAAAGGTTGGAAACCACTGGTGTAGTACCACCCTTATTGTCCTTCCTTTAATGTTGATTGTGCTCATAATACTCTCTCCATTGACACCCCCTTGTCATGGGGGAGAGGCTTGCGTACCCTAATGAAGTTGTGAGCTATGCTGGCGGTGGCATAATAGCCACTGGTAGGGCCTCCCATGCCAGAAAGGTCACAACCGAAGGGTCTGACAAAAAGTGTCAATGGGTAGGATGGGCTCTCTAGCCTTTTGGCAACCATCCTAGGAGAAGGAAAACTCTAATTTCAAACCTGGACAGATGGTGCTCAACTAACCCTGTAAAGTCAAGAAAACTCAAATCAAACCTACAACCTGAGGACCTCACTGCCACCATCCTAAGCTTGCTAGGCCCCAGCAGACAAACCTTTGGTTTAAAGGGTGAGGCCAGTTCTGTGCACACTGTGCTCCACCAGAAAAATCAATTGCACACGCTCAAAGGACTCATCCAATCTCCTAGTCATCAACACACTTGTAGAAAGTGTGGGATGAGTCCTTTCTAAGAAAGAATCTTCATTCGTGAAGTAATACCAGAGAGAGAGAGAGACTCATACTACACAGTTGTAGCAGGACTGTGATACCACTTTACTGGCCATGTTGGTGTGGCAGTGGATTGTTGCACACCAGGGCTGGATATGCACATTTAAACCAATCTTACCCTACAGTTTATAAGCAAAGCAGTTTATTAAGGAATAAAGCCTTGAGTTCATGAATCCCATACACATGAGAAAACTTGAGAGAGGAAATTGAAACCCAGACCTTGGCTCCTCTAAGGAACAACCCAAATCAAACCTCATTTATACTTAAGAACCTTGAGCATTCTCTGCAGAGCCCCTTCCCATTAACAGGCACTGAGAGCAGTGCCTCCCTCCAGCTGCTTGTCTTTGTTGACAAATCACTCTTCTTCTATCTAACTCAGGAGAAACAGGGAAGTCAGGAGACACATCTGCAATTACCACATTCCAATCAGAGACTGACCTTGGTTCCTTTGAAAAATCTAATTCAGGCATGTCAGCCTCTGAATTTGTCTATTAGGGTTGGTTTAGAACCCAAAAATTGCAGTTCTAAAAACCAATGGGTGGGGTTTTTTTTAATGCTTAACATAATGACTTACAAAAAAATTTCAAAAAATTCTTATTTGATATGTTATTACTTACAACATTTTGTAATTAGTTCTAAATTGTCCAAAGCAGGAAAACAGGACTGACACTGTTTTAAGCACAGGCAAATCAAGGGGCAACATTTCCCTTCTTCTCTGGAGTGCAATTCACTGGGACCTATTATTATTATTATTATTATAAAATGCCTGGGCCTGCTTGGAGGGAAATATAATGAATTAATATTATTAATATTATTATTATAATAAAATGCCTGGGTTTCCTTGCAGGGAAATATAATGATATAATATATTATTATTAATATTATTATTATAATAAAAAGCCTGGGTGTCCTTGCAGGGAGATATAATGAATTGATATATTATTATTAATATTATTATTATTACAAAAGGCCTGGGTTTCCTTGCAGGGAGATATAATGAATTGATATATTATTAATAATATTATTATTATAATAATAAAAGGCCTGGGTGTCCTTGCAGTGAGATATAATGAATTGATATATTATTATTATTATTATTATTATAAGATGCCTTGGCCTCTTGGAGGGAAATATAATGGATTATTATTATTATTATAAAATGCCTTGGCCTCTTGGAGGGAAATATAATGGATTATTATTATTATTATTATTATTATAAAATGCCTTGGCCTCTTGGAGGGAAATATAATGGATGTCACGATGCACGGACTTGACCGGCCCCTTAATCACACACACAGAGACGGACTGAAGGCTAACTACTTTATTGAATATAGAACAGTTCAAAAGGTATAACGTCCATAAGAAAAGCAAAGTAATCCAAAAGGCTTGAAGCAATCAATGTCCAAAACAGCTTGGCAAGGCAATCCAAAGGCTTAAGCAGGGCTCCGCGCAGCAATGCTGATTCAGGAACAAGGCAAGGTAAATGCAAGGCAAGACTTGGTGGCCACTAGCCAACTTAGCTCCGTAGACCCACTTCGCTACACGTCTGCTCAGAAGAGACGTGGCCGAAGCACTGGGGATTCGTTCCCACGGATGCTATACTTAATCTTTCGGCCGAGGTCCCCGACGCTCTAGGCCTTGTCGTCTCCAATCTTTGCTGACGGACCTCGGCCTGTCTAGGCTGCGGTGCCATCCCCTTATCCTGGACTCATTGCTACTTCTCCTATCAAAGGTTCGACCTTGTCTCTCAGCAGCTGGTCCCTATCTCCATGAGAGCTCTCCTCCCTAGAATCTTCCCAGCCGCTTTTTTCCATGTTTTCACTTAGAAGCTCCTGTGACCCTCGCCCCCCTGGATGCTCATAACTTCCACTATCACTGCTTTCAGTTTGCACCTGGCTTTCATCTATGTCTGCATAGGGGTCAAGCCAACTTTCATCCCAAGCCAAGCTTTCAGTGGGAGAGAGGGGCCCAGTGATGGGAAACGCTCCTTCAGGCAACCCTTCCAAATCCTCTTCAGAATCTATCTCTGCCGGTGCTGGCCCTAATGCTAATGGAACCCCCGGTGCTGTTCCCTGGTCCCCAGGCACAAACGAGAACTGCTGTGCTACAATGGATTATTATTATTATTATTATTATTATTATAAAATGCATTGGCCTCTTGGAGGGAAATATAATGGATTATTATTATTATTATTATTATTATTATTATAAAATGCCTTGGTCTCTTGGAGGGAAATATAATGGATTATTATCATTATTATTATTATTATAAAACGCCTTGGCCTCTTGGAGGGAAATATTGGCCCCCACTTGCACTATTGTATTGCCAAGAAAGCAGTTCATTAGCCATCGAGACTTTTCTGTTAGGGACCGGCTATCGTCTCAGAAGGCAGCTTCATGTAAAATCTGTGGCCCCGGCTCATTTGCACCGCTCCTCTTCTAGGTTTGAGGCACGGCCCAGCGCCACCTGCTTCCTGTTCTTCCCTGTGGCTGCTGATGTGCCAGACCCTCCAACGAGGGAGAGGCACCCCTCGCCCTCCTCGCTCTGCCACCCACTCCCCAGCCTCACCCACAGCCTCAGTTGTTGCTCCCTGAGAAAGAGTGGCTGCATGGAACCAGGCAAGGGGGCTGGTGCTTCCTCTGGCCCTTTGTGGTCGTGATTGGGACGTTAGAGCTGGGAAGCCATGGGCCCACCCCAACATGCTTTCTCCATGTGCTTCCTTGGCTGGTTTTTGTTCTGCTGTGGCTCTTCTCCGTCCCTGTGGTGCCACACGAGGCATTAGTTTGCCATGCCACTCTACTGGAGCCCAGAGGGAGGCCAGCGCTGGGGGAGGGGAAGATCGGGGAGGCTCCTTCAGTTTTCCAAGCCACTCTAGGACCTCCATTTTTCCTCTATGGTTTCTGTTAATTCTGTACTTTTCCTTCTTCTCTCCTGGTCTTCTGACTCCCTCCTTCCCTTCTTTCAGCCTTTCTTATGTCCTTCTCCTCTTTCCTTCTATCTAGCCTAATTTCCCTGGGGTTTAAACCGCTGTTTACCTCTCAGTCCTCCAAGCTGTTCTAGGAGTCGTGCTGTGAATCTCTATGGTTCTGGCTGCTTTTTCACTTCCTACAGGAAGGCCTTTCAGTTAAATTAGGCTCCGACCATGCAAAGGCCCCGATCTGACTGTGAGTAATGTCTTGGAAAGCTATTTTGGAGGGGATAATTTTCCTGTTAGGGGGGGCATACGAAATAATTACAATAATAACAAAAATTTGGGCCCAGGAAGTGCGTTAAACAGTCCACTTCCGGTTTGGCAGGGGAAGTGCGGAAAAGCTCAAAATTAGCATTTTGAACGGATCTAATACGAACTAGTTTATTTTTTTTTCCGAAAGCCCAACCCTACTGTCTAACTGCAAATCTATTGCTGGCCTAACAATCCCAGAATCCTCTGCCCCATCAGGTATAGAACCAGACTCCTGTGAGTCTTCAGCTGCTGGCACAATGTCATCTGAAACCTCAGACAGTTGCACAATCACAGACTGAACCACAACATAAATGTACAAAATTCACCAAGGGGAAATGTTGAGCAGCGTTCCCGATTCCTGTGATATCAGAGATTGCAATATCTACATTAAGTTCAGGAGTCTATCTTCCATTGATAGAATCCACCCAAAAAACTCAAACAAATTCACCCCAAAAACAAACAAATTAAAATAGTTCAAATTGATAAAAGCAAATTAATTATTATATGTGAATCTCTATCTATCTTTGGCAATTTCAGTATATTAGTGACCTTTTAAGAATTCTCTTTCCCTATCTATTCATGTCCTTATACTGTAGTAATTTATGTTCCAGCACATGTTGTATTTAGTCAATGCCATGCTCGAGGTCAGACAGTACATCCAGCAGATCTTGCTTGTCCTTGAAACTTTCCCATAAGCATTTTTTGTTCCAACTGGCTGTGTTTGTCACCATCCTACTGTACTTTGATTTCTCATCATAACACCTTTCTAACTTCATTTGTTTTAAAAGTCAGTATACTTCATAACTGCCACTGATGAAACACTCATTCCTATTGCCTCCAGACTTCCAATGTCAGCTTCATTTTAAAATGTCAGAGATCTCAGAATTGTAAGGGGAGGATGCTTAGTGTCTGGTTATTCTAAATTGAAACACTGGTCACCTTAAGTAGCCTTACAACTGGTGGAGTTGGTCGATTAATGTAACTAAATCTTACAGTTATTTACTTGGGAATAGCTCTATTGTGGATCTTCCTCATAATTAAGTGGATGCAAAAAATGAATGTGGATTATGTCTGGTCTGGGATGAATTTTCACATCACTCACTGCTACATATATAGTGGGCCATTAGTATCTGCTAGGGTTTGGTTACAAGAAATGTATGCTTTAACTCTACTGTGTTGATGCATCTTAAGGGTTAAGGCACTTTGACAGCACTTTAAATGTCAGGATTCAATATTATGAAATCTTGGGTGTTACAGTTTTACAGGGTCTTTAGCCTTCTCTAACAAATAAGAACATAAGAACATAAGAAGAGCCATGCTGAATCGGGCCTCAGCCCATCTAGTCCAGCATTCTGTGTCACACAGTGGCCCACTAGTTGTACACGGGGATCTCTAGCAGAAAGGAGGGCAAAACCCTCACCTGCTCCCGACCCCACAACCAGTACCCGGGAAATCCTGCCTGCCTCCATCAACACAGAGGTGGCACTTGGATGTCCATTTCAGTAGCTACTGATTCCCTTGGTATCCATGAATCTGTCTAATCCTGCCTTGAAGCTGTCCAGGCTGACAGCTGTCACAACCCTCCTCTGGAAGTGAGTTCCATAACCCAATGACCCTCTGGGTGAAGAAATATTTCCTTTATTTGTCCTAACTTTCCTACCTTGGGCTTTAGGGAGTGCCCCTAGTCCTAGTGTTGTGTGACAGAGAAAATATTTTTCTTTATTCACCTTTTCTATCCCATGCATGATTTTATACACTTCGATCAAGTCACCTCTTAAACGCCGTCTTTCAAGGCTGAAAAGACCAAGGCGTTGCAACCTGATTTCATAAGGGAGCTGCTCCATCCCTTGGATCATTTTTGTCGCCCTTCTTTGTACCTTTTCCAGTTCCGTGGAATGCTTGTGCCTCAACAAACTACAAATCCTAAGATTTAATAATATCTAGCCATGGCACTTAAAGTGGTATCAAACTGTATTCATTCTACAGGTGTTTTTTTTTTCTAAATCCACCCTCACATCGACTTTTTTACACTGATCATTTAATGAGCTTCATAGATCTATGGCAAAATGACATGGATCTATGGCAAAATGAACAGTGCTCATGCATGCTACAACATAGATTAAAGCGGTTACAGCACATTAAAGAAAGTTGCAGGAAAGTCTGAGGCTGGAACTACACTGCCCTGTATCCCAGGAATTGATCCCAGATTATCTGCTTGTACCAGGTCATCTGGGTGTGTAGACTCATATAATCAATACCCCTTCCATACAGCGGAATAAAATCCCACATTATTTGCTTTGAACTGGAACAGATGACAGTGTGGACTCAGGGCCTTTCCAGACAGGGTGTTATCCCAGGAGCATCCACGTTTAAAAATGCGGATGTTCCTGGAGGCCCATCTACACTCACCCCAGAAAGCATGCACTTTCTGGGGTGGCTGCCCAGATGTTGTATTGGGACTTCCCAGTACAACACCAGAACACATAATCCCCTCCACAGAAGCACCTCTAAACACAGAAAAAAAGGAAAAGAACTCACCCAGCCTCCATGGGATGGCTGCCATAGTTTTCCTGGGATGTACAAATGACACACCAGGAGAAAGTGGGGGACAGGAGTGATTTTCCTCCCCCCTCCTTCTCCTGGTGTGCCATTTGTACACACCAGGAGAACTCCAGCAGCGATCCCATGTTGTCCGGGTGATTTCTTTACCTTTTTTACTGTGTTTAGGAGGACTTCTGGGGAGGGGCTTCGTATTCCCACAGTTTGCTGGACTAATTTAGTGTAGTCCAGACACCAGAAGTAGGGGGTTTATCCTGCACCTTCCAAGAAGGCACGGAATAAGCTCACTATCAAATTAATTCCAGGTTGCCCAGAACGTTGTATGGACATCCCCCTTTTTATTGTAGAAGTTTCTGCAATAAAGGGGCTGTCTCGATCCACCCTCAGATAACCCAGTTCAAAGCAGATATTGTGGGATTTTCTGCCATGATATTCTGGGATATACTGTATGTCTATGTGGAAGGGCCTCAGATTCAAAGCAGATAGTGTGGATTATCTGCTTTGATAATATGGATTACATGGTAGTGTAGATTCAGCCTCGCATAAATCCTTTAATGCACTGTAGTGGATTCCAACATATTTCAGGCCCTATCTGCATGTCGTATAAAATCCAGATTATCTGCTTTGAATATGGCAGTGTATACTCATTTAATCCAGTTCCAAGCAGCAAATGTGGATTATTTTCTTTGTTTATATGGCAGTGTAGAGGGGGCTTCAAGATTGTCTGCTTTGAAATGGATTATGTGGTGGCATAGACTCGGGGCCCTTCTACCCAGGCCCAAACCCTGTGATGGGTTTTAGGTTAACCCGAGGCACTCCAACAGTGCCTCTGGTTAATTCAGATTAATCTGCCATAAACTGGGATTTCCCTGTTTACTCCAGATTAAAACACCTGGAAAGATCCAGATGTGTGAGGATTGACTCTCGGGACTGCCCCTTGTTATCCTTGGAGTCAATACCCATTGCCATCCCAGTTTTTCGGGGTCTAAGAGCCCGAAGAAAAGGGATGGTGCCCACCTTCTCCTCTTCCAAACTTTGATCCAAAAACAGATGACCACATTCCTTACAAGAAACAATCCTCTGCTTATTTTACATGGTAAACTGCCTTTCAAGTGTTATTTTAGCCTACTCAAAACGTATTTTAAAAATCACACTTCACTTAAAGCTATCACTGAAAGCACAACAGGTACCAAGCTTTCCCTTCTGCAGTCCTTGTGCAATTAGTGTTTAAATTATGGGTTTGTGAAGTATAAAAGCTTCAATACAAAACATATTCTATTTTATTAAAGGGACATAATTAGGGAGAGGTGGATGTAAAAATGTAACATAAAATGAGACCCATTAATTTTCCGCTCCCCTCACCTCAAGTTGATTAGCACAAATTAAATTTCATACTAGTCAGCCTGGGTGCTTAGGAGGTAATAAAGTGTACCCTGAATTTCAAAAGAGATTGTACGTACATGCACATGTGTACTATTTGTAGTGACTTAAAAAAAAGATCTCCATAATGACAACAGTCATTGTAATGAGAGTCCCCATGAAATGCACTCCAATGAACAGCATGAAATAAGGCACCCCTATGCTGCTTCTCAATCAGTATGCCTGTTCCTTAACGAAAGAGTATAAAAGGATCTTTAATTACTCATGGTACTATGTGCCTCCACTGGTGCATTTACAGTGTAGAAATATACACAGCAGAATTAGTGCAGTTTAACACCACTTTAACTGTCATGGCTCAATATGATGGAACCCCTCGGATTTATAGTTTGATAAAGCACCAGCACTCTTTAGCAGAGAAGGCTAAAGGCCTTGTAAAAGTGTAGCTCCCATGATTTCATAACATTTATTTATTTATATTTATTAGCTTTATTTATATTCTGCCCTTCTCACTCACACACACACACACACACACACACACACATACATATATGTATATATAAACAGGTTTTCAGTCCATAATGAGGTCAGTGTTATAGCGTGAAGCCATCCGTTCAGAATAATTGGATGAATAAGCCTGTGTCACTATTGTAGGTCCTGCAATTAGGGGTTGTCAAGTATTGTAAATTTTTCAATTACAATGTAATTATGGAAGATGTGCCATATTTGAGATTTAACCAATAACAACAACAACACATACATGGACTTCAGTTTATTCAGAAAACTCAGTATATTAGAGTGAACCCAAATTAACCAGTGCTACATAAAACTTTGTACTGAGCTTTCATACACAAGTAGGGATGCCACTTTTTTGATATAAGAAATAAGGGACATTTACCTTAAAATACAGAATTTTTCACAAAAATAAGGGACACTTCATAAAAAATTAAAAATCAACATTAGGTATAGTTTTATTGACAGAATAAGATAATGATTGAAATTCATAAAAGAAACTGGCTTACACCCTCTTAACAGTACATAGTATGTTTCCTAATGTTTTGTACTGTCTGTACTACATACAGTACTACTACTACTACTACTACTACTACTAGCTTTATAATAGCAGTGCAATGCATTAGGTATGACAAAACATGCAGAAAAAGCAGTGATTTTTTTTCAAGTGCAGGCCAAGGTCTTAAGGCACTGCACACAGTGAGCCCATCACCACTGGGACCCCCTTGACTGGCTTGTGCCAGAGTCTTTGATGCTTTAAATCTCAATGATGATGATGATGATGATTAGGCAGCGGCCTGGGGAGATGGAGCAGAGTATAAATCAACATTATTATTATTATTCCTATGAATAATATTATTTCTCCCTGCCTTACCCCCTCCACTCAACCAGTCTCACCCTTCAGCCTCCATCTGCCGGGCCCGCTTCTCGACCTGTTCACTCACATGGTGCGCACTGCCCCAGGACGGGGAGGCCAGGCCCAGGCCCGAGCTGGAACCCACGCCAAGGCCCAGGCCGGAGATGGTGAAGGGGTTCTTGAGGATGCCCTTCACGGGGCTCCCGGCCCCTGGAGATGACAGCGACAAGGACAGGGAGGCCTTCGCCTCCATGGCCAAGCACTCCTTCCCTCCTCCATTCTCCTTGCCACCCGTTGCTTCTCTTCACTTCCCTTCTGCCTCACAGGCTGTAACCGCCACCCCACTGGGACCCCACTGTGCATGTGCAAGAATGGAGGGCAGGTGGGAAGGAGAGCGGGCGGTGATGTCACAAGGAAGGGGCGGATTGTGTGGGGATGGTAGAGAGGCCTGGCCAATGAAGGAAGGAAGGCAGCAGGGATGGATGGGTGAGTGGGTGGGTGGATGGATCCCTGCCCCTGCACATGTGCAAAATCTCCCCTTTCCCAGAAGTACCCTGCCCTACTCCCAAAATGGCCACCCTACCAACAGAGAGACACACACAAAGCCACACAGCCCAGTTCTTGGGCCTTCCCTCCAGGTGTTTTGGATTCCCAGCTCCAACAATTCTTGACAGCCGGTATTATGGGTGAGAGGTAGGTAGGGAGGGCCTCCTGCTGCCACCTGTTCTGTCATGTCCTGTCAATGCAGGACAGGAGCTGAAAATATGGGACACGAAATTCAGAGCAAAAATATGGGACATCCCATATAATACAAGACAGGTGGCAACCCTATACACAAGCTATGCAATACAGTTATCCCTTGCTACTTCGCGGTTCACTTATTGCGGAGTTGCTATTTCGCGGATTTCAAAAAATATTAATTTAAAATATATGTCATTTTATTTTCGCTGTTTTGTGGGGTTTTGCCACTGCCGCTGCTCTCCAAGGTGCTTTCCCTCCTCAGTTCTCCTTCCCTCCCTTCAGCCTTGAAGGGCCCCCTTCCCTTCCTTCCTTCCTTCCTTCCTTCCTTCCTTCCTTCCTTCCTTCCTTCCTTCCTTCCTTCCTTCCTCACTTCACTTCACTTCACTTCACTTCACTTCACTTTATTTTAAGTTTATAAAGATTTAAAATAGTGTATAACTGCTAAAATAATATATAAATATTGAAATAAATAAGAGCATCGCTACATTGCGGTTTTTCACTTATTGTAGAGGGTCCTGGAACCTAACCCCAGCAATAAGTGAGGGAACACTGTATTTGAGAATTTACTTTTTTTCTCTTTAAGTCTGTAGTGTCTAACTTTTGGTCCTCCAGGTGTTTTAAACTTCAGCTCCCAGAATTCCTGACTTTTGGATGAGCTGTCAATGGCTTCTGGGAGCTGGATTTCCATACATCTGAGGGAGCAAAGGTTGAACACCACTGACTTGAGTGATACATTGCAGATATATGCTGAAGCTGTACATGCAGACAGAAGGCATGGAACTAAAAACAACAGCTTTTTATGTTGTTGCCTTAACTCAACAATGTATTTCTCATAAATCCACCTAGTGCTTAATAAAAATCTACAGTCAGATTTTGAAAACTGTCCCATTTACCAACATGTATGAGTTTTGTGCTTTTTACAGAGAAATGAAATGTGACCCAAGAAGCTTCAATTAACATTCTCATTGACTAATATTTTTAATAGGGTAGTTCTCATTTTGTATGATGTAAAAGTGGTCACATTTTGTAAATTGTCCATATAAGACATTCATGGAAAACTAGTGGTCCATGGATCAGATGTGATCCATAAAATCATCACCCTAGGCATGGAACAACTTCTGTTCCTCAACTTTTCCTATGGCAATGGAACAATTTTCTTGACTTCCTCAAGTAGGTATGGAATGGAAAACTGTCTAGTTTGGCAAGGAAAATTACTGTTACTAGCCTCAGGCTGACTGATAGTCTTTCATGTTCCATTAACATTTACCTACACATTTTATTGGGGGGGGGAATCAATGTGAGTAGGCTCAAATGCATTATTGATGTTCCACATGAAATCTGAGAATAGGCTGGAAACCATGGGCTACCCGTTGTAAGTGGTTATGGAAAACGTTATTAACATTGTTGTTTTGATTATATTTTTGTAACTCTTCTGGAGTTGTCTGTGGGGGGCCAATTTTGTTCATTTTTAATAAATAAAAATACATGCAGAAGAAACTAGAAGTCTACATACGTTACATATTTAAGGGTCCAGCTGTCAATTTCTGCTCATTTCTAGAGAGTTGTGATGTTTTTATCTTAGGATCCTTCTACATAGTTGGATAAAATCCAGATTCTCTGCTTTGAACTGAATTATAGGGCAGTGTAGTCTCAGATAACCCAGTTCAAAGCAGATAATGTGGATTATCTGCCTTGGTATTCTGGATTATCGGACAGTGGAGAAGGGCCCTTAGATATAACCTGTAACCATCATGTCACTCAAGTGATCCTCATGTGATCACCTGCATTTTCCTCCTTCGTAACGCCTAGTGAAACTGAAGATTGGAATTCTCACAAACAGTTGTTCTCAGTGCCTTATTAAAATGAAATGCAAAGAAAAATGAGAGAATGGAGTTTGTGACCTCTAGCTACATGACAGAGAAAGAGAAATGGAGGGAAGGAAATCAAGTCTAAGAATATCACCCCATGAGATAAGGAATGGAGAGAACTTTCAATAGAAAGAAATACTGCTGGAAGCCTTGATTAACTCTCTGCACCATTATTGCCCCCTAATGGCACAAACACACTTGTACAATCATTGGCATTTTTCTCAAGTACTAGAAACAGACTATTTGGATCTTTTGTTTACAACATCTCACCTTTCTGCTTTTCTAACATCTTGACATTATCAGTTACCTAAGTTGGTCAAAGCAAAGTATTGTCCTAATGTGGACGATGAATACAAAAGCTTCTTTCAGAAACCAGGGCTGATATCCACCAACAGATAATTTCTCTATGAATTTACCTTAAGATAATTTTAAGGCAAAGTCAGCATGTCCTTTTGTTACAATCATTGTTGGATTACAACTATTAGTAGCCACACTTACAGCCAAGACATAGCTAATTAACAGGGAATGTCTGTTAAGTAGAGGCTTCAAAAGTTTTTGAAAGACGAATAAACATCGTGACATATTAAAACCACTCACAGTTGAGCAGCAGCAAAGCAATGCGCTGAGGCTGAATCTACATTGCTATATAATCCAGGTTATCAAAGCAGATAATTCACATTATCTGCTTTGAACTGTATTGAGTCTAAAATGCCTTATAATACAGTTCAAAACAGATAATCTGGATTTCATATAGCAGTGTAGAAGGGGCCTGAGGTCCCTTCCACACAGTTGAATAAAATCCCAGATTATCCACTTTGAACTGGATTATATGGCAGTGTGGAATCAGATATTGCAATTCAGAGCATATGTTGTGTGATTTTCTGCCTTGATATTCTGGGTTACATGACTGTGTGGAAGGGCCTTGAGTATAATGGCATCATCCTGTCATTGCTCAGCCATGAATGACTTCAGTATGTTATTATATTTATTCTTCTTGAAAATTAATTTCCCAGCTTCCCTATCAATATGACTTTCAGCAGTTATACCAGAAAAAGACACATTACAATAGACGGTTTCAAAAATCTATGGTTGATTTTTTAAAATGTAAATGACAATGCTGTAGCCAGGATTTTGATTTTTTGGGGGGTAGGGGGTGCTGAGTTTGAGTGAGAGAGGGTCTACCCTACCAAACCTTTTGTATTGTTATCCCGATACCCCCATGAATATGAGATATATTGAGCATGGTGATCAGATCATGATATGAATAAACATAACAGTTTAAATAATGTACCAGTAAGGCCTACTTATGGACCACCCTGATAATTGGGGGGGAGCCCCTCAAGCCCCCCCCCCGCTATGTGCCTGGGAGATAACAATTACAGAACTTGACGGGACGATGGCCACCAGACTGGTCCCCTTTTTAATAAACTTTACTGCACATGCCTGGCAAAGGATGTCTACTGTATTCCATGCAATTGGGAATACAGTGCTAGTTCTACACTGTGGATAGTGCTGGGTCAATTTATTTGAAATACATTGTTGAAGGACAGTTCTACAAATACCATGGTTTGCCAAAAAGGCAAATGAATAGATCTTGAGTAAATGAAACTTGAACTCTTAGCAAAAGCAAAAATAGTTAAGCTTTTATTATTTTATTTATCGTGTCAGAACAGAATTGAGGGTACATTTTTAATGTATTTAAAAACACAAAAAATGTTAAAAATTGGCATTATGCTAAATGTCCTTTGATCAGCAGCTGGCCACTTGGAGTGCCTCTGATGTCAATGTGAGAAGGTCCTCCATTGTGCTTGTGGCAGGGCTCATGTTGCATTGTAGTAGGTGGTCTGCGGTTTGCTCTTCTTTAGACTTCCATGTCATGGACTCC
Organism: Anolis apletophallus; assembly: GCA_030556195.1. Classification (NCBI taxonomy): domain Eukaryota; kingdom Metazoa; phylum Chordata; class Lepidosauria; order Squamata; family Anolidae; genus Anolis; species Anolis apletophallus. The sequence goes on along the minus strand of JARBWK010000007.1, from coordinate 36,327,551 downwards.
ACTTTGTAGTCCCATTTCTAAAGGTTAGCTCTGCATCTCATGGTGCCAGAGCACACACAGCCCGTTCAGCACCTTCCAGGCCACCAAATCTTCTGTTTGCCCAGGAGGGAGTCTCTCATTTGATAATCAGCCACTTTTGGACTCTCGTTTGCTGAGGTGTTCCTGGTAGTATCTCTGTTAAGCTGAGGCTAACAGACTCCAGGCATATTATGAGATGATGTGAATCGTTAGAAAAAAATTATAGGCCTTGGTAAATTATGAGGCAGTAGGAAAATACTTAGATTAAATTATAGATGGATTAACTCAGTCACCAAAGTCACAGGCTTTAGTTTGGAAGACCTGAACAGGGATATTGGTGAAAGGGAATCATTGAGGTCCTTCAATTATTGGGTCACCATAAGTTGAAGCAGACTCAAATTTGTTGTGTATATGTGGATTTCAGTCAGGTCTAATGCAAAAGACATACAGGCAGGAGGACTCTCTTGTCAGCAGAGTCAAACATAAATTTGCAGAGTTGAATACAAAATCAGACAGTCCAACAAACTTACATAGTCCTTGTAAGTAACACAGACTAAGCCTTCATCTTCCTCCAAATGAGAGAGCAAAAAATAAAACTTGAGCAAAATCCTTGAGAAAAAGCATAAGCTCCTCAGAGCTAAAGGATTGCTAGAGCATTGCTAATGCAGTATTGCCAAACTGTATTTTAAAATCCATACAGCAGGCGTGCTCACACTTTTCCAGCACGCGAGCTACTTCTAAAACAACCAAGTCCCAAAGATCTACCCACCCACTACTCAGAGAGCCATAAAAGCAAAATATTAGTTTCAGTGAGAGCCATATAATACATTTTAAGACTGAATTCAACAAAATGTGAGTATAATAAGCCCCTGAGCATTCCTCACAAATGGCATGGGAGCCATACACACTGTGCCTGCGATCTACCAGGACGCCCTTCGAGATCTACCAGTAGATCACGATCTACCTAATGAGTGCCCCTGCCATACAGTTACCCTACCGGGTGTGGTCGAAACTTACTAGTTGACTTAGTTTAGCAGATGCACATAATAATTAACAACATAAGGTTTTCTTTAACACATATATACTTTATCCTGTTATGATTTACTGTAACAAAATTTTGGAGGCTTTTAATCGGAGGCTGGATGAAAATCTGTCAGAGGTACTTTGTGTTTTTCTTGCATGGCATGGGATTGGACTAGATTGTCCATGTAGTCTCTTCTAACTCTATTATATGATATTATGATTTTGTGATTTAATATCGCAATTAAACTAGTTCGGAAGAGAAGAGAACATTTTTCAAGGAGCAGCCTCAAACTTTATTTTCGCTTTCTCTTAACGTGATCTACTCAGGAGGATCAGGGGCAATGTGAGAGGATTATGGGGGAAGTACTGAGGTTGTCTTTGAACCTGCTTCCTTAATCCTGGAGCCTGGCATTGCTACAGTCTCCCCAAGCAGCTGCTTCAAACAGCCACACGAGTAGGCCTTTTATTTATTTTAAACTAGCTTGGGGACCCAGTGCTGCCCGAGTTATTTGAGAAAGGCATTGTGTGCCAAGGTTTGTCTTTGGTACTTCAAGTCCCATCATCCATGGTCCACCCTCCTCCAAACTGCAGTAGAATGTAGAGTGGGTCATAGGGGCTCTGTGTGCCAGGTTAGGTCTTTATTGTTCTTTGTTGGTGGCCACTGTGGTCTGTTGGAACAAAAGCATTTGAAAGTACTACAAATCTCATAATCCACGGTCCACCTCCCCTAAACCTCACCAGGATGTAAAGGGGGTAATAGGGGTTATGTGGGCCAAGTTTGGTCTTGAGCAGCCATTGAATGAGGGTCGCAGCACAATTGAGAAGTGAGTGGGGGGTACTTCAAGTCCCATCATCCATGGTCCACCCTCCTCCATACTGCAGTAGAATGTAGAGTGGGTCATGGGGCCAAGTATGTGCCAAGTATGGTCTTTATCGGCCTTTGTTGGGGGCCACAGCGGTCTTGGGGAATGAGTAGAGGTACTTGAAGTCCCATCCTCCATGGTCCGCCCCCCTCTAAACTGCAGTAGGATGGAGAGTGGGTCATGGGGGTTCAAGTTTGGTCTTTATTGGTCATTGGATGAGGGTCACAGTGGTTTCAGTAAATGAGTGAAGGTACTGCAAATACCATCATCTGTGGACCATCCCCCTTATAAGTGCATCAGGATGTCGAGAGGATCATGGGTACTCTATGTGCCAAGTTTGGGCCTGGTCTGTGATTTGTAGGGGCTACAATGTTCTGTGGGAAGTGAATTGGGTGAAGGTACTGCAAATCCCATAATTCATGGCCCGTCCTGCCCTAAACCACACCAGGTTGTAAAGTGGGCCATTGGGACTCTGTGTGCCAAGTGTGGTCCTTATCCTTCATTGCTGTGGGCCACAGTGACTGACTGCCCGAGGTCTTTTCTTCTCCCCTCTCTGCCTCCTAAGAATGTTGGAATGTTGACTGTAGCCAATCAGAGACCATATGCAAATTATACCACAGTGGCAACCAATACCCTCTGTCTGCTGCCTAAGAATGTTAGAATGCTGAGGCTGGCCAATCAGAGACTGTATGCAAATTCTACCACAGTGGGAGCCAATCAAAAAACTGCCACATTGCCATCCACCGCACCTCTGCATGCATACAAACATTCTCTTTTATTATATATACAGATATTAAAAACTGGCAAAACTAGAAATGCAGAAGGACAAAACCATTACAAGGGTTTTTATATGACATCATGGCCAAAATCTATACATTCAGGGGGAGGAAGTATGTAGTGGGGGAGATGGCTGATACATTGTTACTTAAGCAGACTCTGTAGTTTTCAAAGGAAGAATACAGAAAACTATTTTTAAATTAATGTGAACATATGGATTATAGAATTATTTATGAAAACATTCAGTCAGATGTATTGATCACAGCAGTTGGGGGGGAAACCCTGCCTTTTCAGAGAGTGCTACAAAATACTGCAGTTTATGTTTTACAAAATTCCAATGGTAAACAATGATTTATTGCAAATGTTTACACCTAAAATGTGGAATGTCTAATCAAGTGTCTTCAGAATATTGGCTCTTTAGACAAACGTTGACACTTCAGAAACAAACAACTACAAAGTAGAACAGCAAAGCTGTTCCCTTTCTGAATATTAATGCCCAAGTGAGAATGTGGCACAAACAGCAGAGAAATATATGAAAGGAAAATCCTTGTATGTTCCAATTAAAACCTAACAAACAAACTGACATTCTCAAGGCACGCAATATAGCCACAAAATTTTTGCAAGGTGTGTAAACTCATTAACCCGTTGTTTCCAAATTAAAGAGATGACAGTAGATTGTGCATATAAATTAGGATCAGCATGTCTCATATGAACATACAAAACTATTTGATTCTCACTCAGACAAAGTAGATGTCAAGCAAATGTAAAATGGGTTGGATTTGGAAGAATCTTGCTGCTCCTGAGACTTTCCCCATCACACCATGATGAAAGTGTACAAAATTACTGTTCACTGAATGTAAGGGTGGTTTTTAAACAAGCACAAACTGTGGTTCAGAACTGGGATTGTGGCCAAGAGGGGTGCTGTCAAACTGCATCCATGATGGGACACTGGTCTTTAGACCAGCTGTTTTGAATATGGTTTGGCACAGCTAGGAATGGGGCTGATTCCCACCCCCATCCTGCTATTTCCTCCCAAAACAAAGTAAAATTGAGGTGTAACTGATTTCCTGCCTATCTACTTTCTCACCCCTCTTCATATGACCAGCAAGACATCTTAGGAGAAGTAAGAAGGGGGGTTGTTCTCCATCAAAGATGGAGATCCTTTGGCTGGGTCGCTCCAGTGGGTGTGGGCTCCGGCTGCCTACTCTGGACTGTGAGGCATTATGCCCATCGTCAACAGTAAAGATCCTTGGGGTCCAATTGGACCCGCTGCTGACAATGGAGGTGCAGGTCTCCGCTGTCAGCAGATCCGCTTTCTTCCATCTGCGGCAGGCTAGGCGGCTGGCTCCCTACCTCACGGGGCGCGACCTAGCCACGGTAATCCAGGCAACGGTCATCTCGAGGCTAGACTACTGTAACACCCTTTACATTGGTCTACCTTTGTTGGTCATCCGGAAGCTTAAACCGGTGCAGAATGCTGCAGCGGGACTTGTGGCTGGAGTACCAGCTAGGTCTCATATTACTCCAACCCTGCAGCAGCTGCACTGGTTGCCAATTGAGCACCGGCTCATCTTCAAAGTGTTGGTGCTAACCTTTCAGGCCTTGCATGGTCTGGGGCCGATGTACTTGAGGGACCGTCTGCTCCCATATCTTCCCCAGAGACTGCTTCGATCTGAGGATCACAACCTCTTACAGATCCCCTCCCTATGGACTATTCACTTGTCTTTGACGAGGCAGAGGGCCTTCTCCGTTGCTGCTCCAAACTTGTGGAACACTCTGCCACTTGATGTTAGAGCAATTACTGAATTGCCAGCTTTTCGGAAAGCTTGCAAAGCAGTTCTTTTCCATCTGGCATTCAATGTCTAGCTATTCCTTGGTTATGAGTTAATTGTAATTTCTATTTTAACTGGTATGTCGTTTTGTGGTTATGGTTTAAATTTGGTCAATGTACTGTAAACCGCCCTGAGCCGAACTGGAAGGACGGTATACAAATTGAAACAATAAATAAATAAATAAATAAATAAAATAACTGCCTTGCTGGTCTCATGGAGAAGAACCAGAGAGGAGACTGGCGGAAAATCAGGGAAATGCCATTTTTACTCTGGTAGGGAAATAAATCTTGTTGCAGGATTTCCCCTGTGTTTTTTAATAGCTGGATTGCTGCTTTTTTATATGGCTTCCCTTTGGTTAAACCACACCAGTCTACATCCATTCTATAGATGGGAAAACCCAGATCTGTTTGATGGATGTGCCCCCAGACTCTTTCCTCCATCCCCCGTCTGCCTTGGCCCTCATCTGAGACACGATGGCCCAAGGTGGCCCCAGACTGAGAGGACGACCAAGACATAGACATCAACCATGTCCTCTCCTTGTCCTCTCAGCCTGAGACGTGGTGGGCTGCTGCATCCTATGACTGAGAGGAGGGCTAGAGCAGCTGTATGTGTTACACACAAACACACCCCACACGCCATCCCCCAACCCACCCTACATGGCAGGTAGTTGGACTGGATAGTCCTTGCAGTTTCTTCCACAGACTTTTAAATTATGAGGTCCAACTTTTTAAAATCAGCTTCCTTTCTTCATTTGCCCTAATTTTATCCAAATTCTGAAAGTGATACAGAAAAAAAGTGTTTGCTGCATAAACATTGCATGGAATTTTCTCTAGGTAGTGTTTTTTAAAATGAATTACACCAAACAAATACTGAAGTGACATAAGAGTACATTGACTTGAATCATGCCAACAGAAAACTCCAAATACATATGCAAGGGGATAGAGCGATATACACACACATATGTGAGAGTATGTGTGTATTTCTGTGAAATAAAAGCAGCTTAACATTGAAAGTATATAACAATCCTGGGGCTCCCTCTTATGGATTGTAGATACCTTAAATTCGGCACTATCTGTATCTCCCTCCCCATACATGCACACAGCCCTAAAGGAGAGAAAAAAAACCCACACACAACAAAAATGACACATCCTTAAAATTGCAGAATGAGCCGCAATGTTGTCTAGGGTGGTAAACACAGTGAATAAAACATGTGTTTCCATAACAGTTTCTTGTAAAGTATAATCATTCTGTACACAGAGAATCTGTATCCTACACACACACACACACACACACACACATTCACTTGCCACTTAACTGCTGTGACAAGATTTTCCCAGGTAGTCAGAGCTTTATAATAGAACTGCATTCTATGAAAAGAACACAGAATGGGGGAAAGAAAGGAAAATGAAAGATTGTAATGGATGTTGTCTTATTTTCAAGCAAATGAATAAGACCTAAAGAAATTATGCATGGGTGGCATGAATTAAAAGTTTGAAAATGAGTCATTTTTTTAGTATCCACAAAGGGATGATTTCTGGCACTCAGCAGTGGTCTATTCACAGTACACAATTAGAGCACTATGATTTCACTTTAACTGTCATGCCAACACCCTGAGAAGTCCTGTGCTTTGTACTTTGGTGAGACAGTAGAGCATCCTAAATGTGCCTGTCTAAATTTCACATACCAGGATTGCACAGGATGTTGACTGTTAAAGTGGAATCATATTGCTATAATTGTTTGGTTTGAAAGGATCCCTAGAGCTCACTCAATCAGAAAAAAGAGATAAATTGATTGTGAAAGACAATTCAAAGTTCTACCTCTTTATTTTTTAAAGTGATGTTAATAAATGTACTGTCATATAGCTATACAGATTATGTATCTATTTAAAAGTGAGAATTGTTTGTGGCTGCAGGCTTCATGCCATGAGGGAGTTTTGTGAAACCTTTAGAAACTTTCCACTTTGGGGAAAACTTTTGATAGAAAATGTGGGGCTGTGTTTCCAAAGATCTGGTAATTTATAGGACTGTGATGAAGAGAAGAGGGGAATGATCCCATTTATCAACCTGACTTGAGAAAGATCAGTATGCAAAATGCAATCATTTCAAAATGGTAAATAGTAGGCTTGTTTAAGTTCGCTTCATTAAAACCTAAAGAGAGATAGAACAGTGGTAAGAACAGCTGTGCTTGCAATCTGAAGGTTGCAAGTTGGATTCCCGAGCTGGCTTGGACACCCAGCTGTGAACCCTGTCCACTGTTCACCCAGCAGTTCAAAAACAGCTGTGATTAGATGAAGTGGGAACCTGCCAAAAGCGGGGGAGGATTCTTTTCAGTAAGGACTTTACAACAACTGAATAAATAAAGATCAGTTGTTGGAAGGTGGAATGCGGAACAGAGGAAGTGAGGCCCTCCGTCATGAGGATGAAGCAACAGCACCCCCTTGTGACGTAATGACGCACCCTGTGACAGCCAGAAGAAATCCTTCAAAAATTGTATGTGTTGCATTGTATCTGTATGTCTGTTGCAACCTGGACCTAGAGGATCCCTCAGTAAACCACCACGAAGCAGCCATGATTAAATGCTTTATTGAGAATAGATAGAAAAAAGGAAAGAGATAAAAATATAGTCCACTGATGCTCCCAGCATCCAAGTATTGCAGTGCAATAGTTCTAAAAGAGTTCAAAATCCAATATAAAAAGTAATAGTCTTGAAACCCCGATGGGCTAAAATCTGGGATAAGTCCTTGGCAAACGATGGCTTGGCTGAATACTTGAGTACTGCGGCGTGGAGGATCTGCAGCCCGGTCCTGGACTTGAGTTCCATGGAGCTTGGCAATGAAAGCTTAACGTTGGTGAGAGATGCCGAGCACCAACGGGAACCAACTTAAATAGGCCCCCCAATGTTTTGGTCTCGGAGGCGCTGACTTCGGCGCAACACTTTCTCAGGAACAGTTCGTGGGCCTGACCTTCCCAAGCCTCCCGAGGAAGGCAAATATGTCAGCTCGTTAGCAGCTGCACCTGGAGGATCAGTCTGGGAAGAAAGAAGGCTACACCTGGCCTTGGTCGCTGGCTGACGTGGAGGCCTCTGCCAAGGTTTCTTCTCAGACCTGTTGGTTGCCTTGAATTTAACATGGCTTCTAGCTGGCTTGGCTATGGAGTCAGGCTGGGGCATGACACCATCTTCCGGCAGGGATTGTCTGCCGTATGTGTGATGTAATCCGCTCTGAGTCCCCTTCGGGGTGAGAAGAGCAGAATATAAATAAAGTGTATCATCATTATTATTATTATTATTATTATTATTATTATAAAAGTAGTAAAAACCTACCGACTTTGGGCTTCCGAAGCAATTTTGAACCATGCAGGAAAAGTAGGAGGTGCAATTCCGAATATGAACCACTTACCTTTTTATTTGTTAATATTCCATAATGTGTGGATGTCTCCCAAGGTTATTTTAATTTTCCAAAGCATTAAGCAACTTTTGTAAAGCCTAACAGTTTTAAAATCTCATGCTTGCCCTCCCCGGGCGATGCAAGGGAGGAATGAGGTGCGCATTGTTTATTTATTTAAAACATTTGTACCCCGACCTACTCACCTCTATCGAGGGACTCAGATCGGCATTACAGCAAAAATTCAATGCTATAAATTTAAAAACAACTACAACAACATATTAAAATACATAAAAACTCAACATAAAACCACATCGCCATTAAAACAATCCATCTCAATCTGTAAACGTCGTCATACATTCAGACAATAGCCAATCTCAGCCTATTCCGGGAAGGCTTGTTAAGCACAGCCATTGTGAAGGGCAGGCCTCCAATGGTAGAAATTGCAAAAGGCCCTGCTGTTAAACTACATTTCCCACACTGCCTTGCTGCTCATTAGCCAAAATGGCCGAGCAGCAATCTTTGTCTAATGCTGAGGAGGAGGCGGCGCTAGCCTAGGATAATGAGAGAGACCAAGGGGGAAACCCATGGGAAGACCTTTACCTGAGTCACACTCTCTCAGCCCCAGAGGAAGGCAAAAGCTAACCCCTCTCTGCACAAACCCAGCCAAGAACCCTCCTCTCACAGGAGGCAGGCAGGACTTAAATGTGCAGAACAAACTCTCAAGTCCTTCTCTCCCACCTCAGCCCATTCGACCACTTTCTAGACCACCAGTCCTTTTCTGGAGGTGGCAAAGGAAGGAAAGCCCTCTTCTTCTTCTTCCTCCGCCTGTCCCGAGTCATGTCTGGGCTGTTGACACAGCTTTCCCTGTGCCGCTCTCTAGCTCTCTCTCTCTCGCCCCTCTCTCTCCAGATTCAAAGCAGTTTGAACCCGGTTTAGCAGTTTGAACCCTGTTTAGCAGTTTGAACCCTGTTTAGCAGTTTGAATCCGGTTTAACAGTTTGAATTCGGTTTAGCAGTTTGAACCCAGTTTAGCAGTTTGAATCCAGTTTAGCAGTTTGAATCCAGTTTAGCAAGGTGATCTCCTGTTGTTAGCTCCAACTTCTGCCAATCTTGCAGTTTGTAAGCATGCAAATGTGAGTACATCAATAGGTACTGCTCTGGCGGGAAGGTAATGACGCTCCATACAGTCATTCTGATGTCATTACCTTGGAGGTGTCTATAGACACATTCTCTTTGGCTTAGAAATGGAGATGAGCATCACTCCCCAGAGTCCAACAAGACTAGACTGAATGTCACGGGGAAACCTTTACCTCTACTTTGATAATCTGAATTACATGACAGGAGGAGGAGGCTGTGGCGACCAGGCTGTGTATGGCCTCCTCCTCCTCGGAATTGACTGCAGGGGTAGGCCTGGAGTGTAAGAGCCCCTTGTTCAGGACTGGAAAAGCCCCTGAAGTTTCCCCGGTGCCCGTGCTGTTTTTTTTCCAACTGCGCATGCATGTCTGCCATTAACGATGCTATTCCAAAGTTTCGGAAGTTTCAGAAAGTTATGGATTTGGGGGGATCTTAATTCAATTCTGAATCGAACTGCCAGCACCCCCTACATCTGAAAATAGTTTTAAACCATTTTTTAAAATCAACCAAGCCTATTAAATAGCAAATGGATAGCGGCAGGATGTCCTGTGGGAAAAATGTTATTTCAGGTATCTCAACCTGCTATCTGAGGGCCCTTTCACACAGCCATATAACCAATTGCCTTTATTTCAGTTAACAAACCTTAGGCAGATACAGAAAAATAGAATACAGATAAAAGTCACATATAAAACACAATACAGATTATCAAATGTACGCATATTAAAATCGCTGGCCTTAAAATTTATAACTCTTAGAAGCTAATAATACGTATCTAGGGCTGTGTAGTTTTCTACTATTTGGTATACTACAGTTATAATCGCATAAAGACTGTAGTTAAATTTCTCAGTTTCTCTTCGGTTACTTTTCTTTAGATAAAATGCTCTTTCGGGTCTTTGAGGCATGAGCAAAAAAGTTGCTATCTCCTCTGTGACTTTTTTATTTGAGTCCCCCAAAAGATACTTTAAATACCATTGTAAAGATCTTCCTGGCCAATGACAGATAAGAGGCTTTATTACCTACCTTCTTTCATCCCTATAAAAGGAACATTCAAACATGACATGCAGTCGAGACTCTACTACACCCTCCCCACACGGGCAAAGCTGATCATTGTAATATTTATTTGGAAAAGTCCTTCTAAGATAGCTGAGGGAATAACGTTGAATCGGGCTTTGCTAAACGCCTGTCGATATTTAGGGATATTTAAGTTTTCTAGGTATTTAGCTCCACTTAGTGGTCTAAACTCCAGGCCCAGGTTTATAGGGGAACAAGTACTACATGCTGCAGTGGTAGAATTTCGCATATCTATGTCAATTATTCATTGTTTCAGAATTTGTATTGCCCTACTTGGGTCTAGGGAGAGTAATAGGTCTTGTGAGAGCCCCAGTTTGAGTAGTTTCTCTTTTAATGTCTTCTTCATTTGAGAAGCGCCCATTTCCATGCTATACATTCTACAGATGGTGTACCCACTTCTAGGCGCAGTACTGCTGAGGGCACGCAGTTGGGTATGGCAAATAGTTTTCTTAAGAACATAGATAAAACCCATTCCATTTGAGATGTAAAGCCCAAGATCCATACTGGAATGGCTTACAGCAGGGCTGTCCAAATTCTACTGGCCCAAGGGCTGGAATTCCGGTCACTGATCACCTGGAGGCCCGCAGCGGGAGGCAGGGTCGCTCGTGGGGCGGGGTCAGTTGCGGGGGCGGGGTCGCTCACGGGGGTGGGGCTGCTCATGGGCATGCATGGCAGGGCGGGAGCGGCGAGGCGCCCTCCGCCCTGTCCTTGGCTGCTGCAGCGGCCGCCCCAGGAGCTTACCTTCCTTTCTCTTCCTTTGGAGAAGGAAGGTAAGCTCCAGTGCAGCTGCTGCAACAGCCAGGGACATGGTGGAGGGCGCCGCCACTACGCTCCTGCCGCGCATGCCCGGCGTCTTGCGCCCCCCGCCCCTTTGGTGGGGCTGGGTGACGTCAGGCGTGGCGCTGGCGGCAAGGAGGAAGAGGTGGAGGAAGCCGGGGCCTCTGCCTCCACCTCTTCCTCCTCACCACCGGCGCCACGCCTGCTGTCACCCAGCCCTGCCGACCAGGGGCGGGCCACGCAGGACGGTGGGCCTGCGCAGCAGGGCGGGAGCGGCGAGCCGCCCTCCGCCATGTCCCTGGCTGTTGCAGTGGCCGCGCCCAGGGAGCTTACCTTCCTTCTCCGAAGGAAGAGAAAGGAAGGTAAGCTCCCGGGGTGGCCGCTGCAGCAGCCAGGGACATGGCGGAGGGCGCCTCGCCGCTCCCACCCTGCCGCGCATGCCCGCAAGCGGCCCCGCGCAAGCGACGAACAGGCGGGGGGAAATCCCGATCCAAGGGCGTCTGACGTGGCTTCCCTCCACCTCCTCCTCACTCGCATCGGCCCCGACCCGCCGCGCGTCGCCCCCCCGGAGATTGATTTTCAACTTTTTTAAAAAACAGCTGATTTCTTGCAGGAGGGTAGGCGGGCCGCATCCAAGGGGCTGGCGGGCCGTGTGCGGCACGCGTGCCGCCTGCTGGGCAGGTCCAGCATGCAGTAATTGTGGAAGCACCTTTGCCTGAAATATCTTAATTGCTGATGGAATAAACAGCCATATAGCCCAGAATATCAAAGCAGACTATCTGCTTTGAACTGGATTATCTGAGTCCACGCTGCCATATAATCCAGTTCAATGTGGATTTTATACAACTGTGTGGAAGGGGCCTGAATCCCATTTCACAACTGAGGAGCATCTTCTAATCACAAACAGAGCCAAAATTGAAAGTGTAGAAGCAAAATAAAATTGATTGTAGATTAAAATACTTACTGCATTGCCCATAGTTAAATCTTAGGGGAACTATGTCAGCATTTTAGAATGGAAGATATCGAAAACATAGGAAGCCACAACATGATACTACCATGGCTGCTTCTGGAATCCTAGAGGGCAAGATCGTGACTCCAGGAGGCAGGATTCAGATGCAAATCTGAGTCTTCCCAATCCAGTGCTATCTACAGCTTTTAAATGAAGGAATCTGAGACCAAGCCTGGGAGTTTTTGGATGCAAAGCATGTGCTCTGCTATTGAACTTTGGATCCTTTCTGTCATGCTCTGTAAAGTGGATAAAGAAAAAAAATTGGACTTATCAACACTTCCATAGATAAAAACAAAGCTGTGTTTTAAGAATGTTTCTTTTGGTTAACTTTTTGTCCCATAAGAACTGTATTCTACCTATAAACCAGCTCTTTGGGTAAATCTAAACCTGAATTTAATGGAAGTTCTGATGCATCTGAAGAGTAAGAGCTGATAAATCTGTGAGGTGGTAAAGTGATTCAGTGCTATTTTCAGTATGTAAAGTAAATTCCAAATGATATCTAACAGATATTGACTTAAAGCTTTCCCTTCCCCATCAGTGCTGTGTCACAAACTGAAGTGCTAACATACTTGTAAAAAGTCATTTGATCACTGCTGAAAAACATGTAACACACTTATGGACTCAAAAGATATTTTATCCTCCCAGAGTAGAAATAAAGAAAATGAAATATCATTTGAATGAGATATATTTGGATGTTGGTAAGTGGATGTATTTCAAGTGACATTTTCAACCAAGATACAGGGCATATATTTATGTAGTTATATTTCTGGATTACCTCTGCTACAAAATAGATACACAAAAGGAATCATGTACTTCTCATTGGGCTGTGATACAATCACCTTCGGAATAATTCTGGACCACTTTGGAGGTTTGGAATCATTATAGTGTACTGTACAGTGCTGCATAATATTGATTCTTTTGGCATAAAAGAAGTATTATGATCATTTGTAGTGAGCCTGATCAACACTATCTTGGCAATAACTGGCAGCTTCCCATGTTCTGTACTGTTTACTAAGCTTTATTGTATGTGCAATGCTAAAAGTGTTAGAACTGCAATATTGTGTGCCCAGTAGGATTGTGTGTGGATCCATTTTAGCTGTTTTCTTTTGGCCAATCTGACTTCTTCGACTTGGCCTCATGGCTGTAATGGCAAGGGCCCCACTGTCACAGATTCCTGTCCATAACAGGACCATGTGACATCCAATCACAGTCCCCACTCCTTGATTCGGCATCACAGTTGCATCCTGACTTCAGTGTATTTTTTGACTTGGCTTCTGGCTTGGCCTCTCTCTTGATTCTTTTTGAGTATCATTTGTTTTCTTGGTTCCTTTTATTTAGTGGGACTGACTGGGAGTTGGGAACTTGCGGGATGGGTGGGTAGCGTGTGCACACATGTTTTGGGACTTGGAAAGTCACCCTTTTAGCTTCTTTTTCTCCTCCCCTCCTTTTTTTCCAGAAAATACTTCTAAAGTATTATGATTATTTTAATCCCAGCAGACAAATAGAAAAGCCCAATTATCAGAAAACTACTACCACCCAGTTACCTCTCCTCTAGAATAGAAAGCAGAAACAGTTTTAATGAAGCATTAAACTTGAAGCAGAAAGGCAGTGCAAATCAAGAGAAAAGAGAGGGCTTTTTAAAGGAAGCCCATGGTAGATAGCTCCAGGTTGATTGCTCCCTGGTTGATTCTTCCCTGGAAAGTGTGAAGTCTCCTTAAAATGCCTTGGAAAGCTGCATGCAGGGAGAGACTGCATGCCTGTAGCACCTGTCTAGAGTAGAAAGAAACAGCTTTGAGGAAGCATTAAACACGGTTTCCTCTACAGACAGAAGGGAAAGGATGACAGAAAGAGTGGTATCTTAACTCTGATGCTTTTGATCTAGGTCTTAATGAAGGATATAAGGACAAATAATGCCTAAAATGCCAGAAAGGGGAGCATGGGAAGTCTCCCCTCCATAATGGGCCAGATAGGGTGCTTCCTTAACCTGGTTGCTAAAACCCAGGCTCCCATGAAGGGAAAAAGGAGAAGGGTCCCAGGAAGGGTACTTCCTTAAACCCATTGCTGAAACCCAGGCACCCTTGAAGGGAAAAATTGAAAGATCCCAGGAATTGAAAGAAGAGGTTCGTAAATTCCCCATTGTTGCCAATGGGCTGGATTTAGGAGGCACACAAAAATGGATATGGGGGTCTACCAGAATCTGGCCAGCAGAAACGGACTGAGGTTCAGCCAAAATGCACAAGCCTAGTGCCCTGGGCCATCACCAGGAAGTTATGGTTATATACAGCGCCAGATCCAGAGAATATCCTCTTAAGCAACAAACAAGCTCTGACATTCTATACTGATTGCATAGACCTCAGATAAGGAATTCCATATATGCAATAGATATGGTGGATGTACACTTTGTCATTGTCCATGTAACTCCGGTGTTCTATAAAATACTGATGCTTGGAATAAACTTTATCTACACTGCAAATAGATTTGACTGAAAGTAGGACTAGGACTTAATAGAACCTTTGGCCAAAGCTATTGTTTATTATTTGTTTGCCCGGTTTTAGAGTTCTATTCCTGTTCTACATTTCACTTGGGATACTGTTCCATGCTAGATTTTCTGATTGCTAAGCTGGCATTCTCCATCTTACAACTAGAGAGACATACAATAATCAGTACAGCAGAGCATATTTTTCAACATTTTTTCTCCCATCATCACTTTTGCCTGATATAGAGTTCTGGAAGACTCAAAAGGCTCTCACTATTTGTGTGCCTCTTGTGTAACAATTTAAAGATCACAGATAGAGGCACCTATTTCAAGCTTTCTGGTTTGTGAAGATAATATCTTTTTTTCTCCAACTTTCCCAAATAGAGGGGTGGCTGAAATTCAATGATTAGCTCACTGTTTTGGTTTTGCTTTGGGTTTTTTTTTAAAGCTAACTTTCAAGTTGACTTAGAGCGGACTCACATGGATTTTGTAGAACAAAACGGCAACATAACAAGGCTGGCTATTAAATTTAAGTGGTACACTAGATAACAAAAAGTTAATTGAAGTCAAACTGTAGCTATTATCTGATTACGGTTTCAGGTAGCTGGAAACTTCAATGTGGTAGAGTTCATCTTATAGTAGTTGGAAAGTTGGACTCAAGATTATGTCCTGTTCTGCTGTTTTTAAAATTCAATAACAAGTGATGACAAACAACTGAATACTGACAAAAAAAGAACATACTTTAACATTAATTGGTATGGAATCAAGCTGGCAGGAAATCCATTATTTTTCGTTAGCATCCAGACAACCTACAGAATTATAGAGGGAAAAGTCTTTTTAAAAAAACTATTGTCAAGAGGATTGTATTTATGTGTGTGATGTGAATGCAACCACTTGAATATGCAACTGTCCTGCTTGTTACCACGACTCAAAAGGTGTCTCTTGCTGAATTTCTGAGCTAACACCCATGCTCATAGGAAATGAGGAACTTGCTTCCATTAATCTCTAGGGATGCTATACTCATTAAATTATTAGCTGTGAGTGAATATCCCAGGGAATGTTCTGTTTCCCTGTGCATCATCTTTCAACTGGAAAACAATGTGTTAAAAGATGCATCTACACCAGTGTTTCCCAATCTTTCTTGAGCCGGGGCACACTTTTTACATTTCCAAAATCCTGGGGCACACCACCAACCAAAATGACACTCTAACACAGTAATACATACAGTTAATATGCTTTTAAATGTATTTATACACTCAGTGTGAAACCTGGGCCTGTTTCGATGAACACAACATAGAAATCCTGGCAGGAATGGCAGAAAGACACAAACTTCCCACACAGAACTCCCATAACCAAGAGAAAATGCTATAAGAGTTTGGTGGGCATTGACCTTGAGTTTTGCAGTTGTAGTTCACCTATATCCAGAGATCACTGTGGACTGAAATAATGTTGGATCAGGACCAAACTTGGCACGAATATTCAATATGCCCAAATGTGAGCACAGATGGAATTTGGGGAAAATAGACCTTGACATTTGGGAGTTACAGTTTCTGGGATTTATAGTTAACACACAATCAAAGAGCATCCTGAATTCTTGCAGAATTGGAATTGAACCAAACTTGGCATATTGAACTCTCATTACCAACAGAAAGCAGTGAAGGGGTTGCTTGGGAACTGACCTTGAGTTTGGAAGTTGTAGTTCACCTACACCCAAAGAGCCTTGTGGACTCAAATAATGATGGATCTGGACCACACTTGGCACGAATACTCAATATGCCCAAATGTGAACACACATGGAGTTTGGGGAAAATAGTCCTTGACATTTGGGAGTTGTAGTTCACCTACATCCGGAGAGCACTCTGGACTCAAATCATGGGAGGGGGACACTCCACCACTTTCTGACCCTCCCTCCGCTCACCTCAGCCTCTCTGCTGGCCTTTCCTCCTCAAATGGCGACCGCTGGGAAGGGGGCGGGCCCCGAGTGACGTCACCCTTCCCTCCTCTCTCCCTTGATTGGAGGCTGGCTGGCTGGCGCGTGCAGAGGAGAAATGGCCGAAGGAGGCGGCACCCCGGTCCCTTCTTCTTTTCCGCCACCACCCGGCCCTTCTTCCTCCTCCTCCTCCTCCCCCTCCCCCCGGAAGCAGCAGCAGCAGGAGTTCGGCAGGAGGGGGAAGAAAGAGTATATTGGAGGTTTCTCATGGCACACCTGACGATCGCTCACGACACACTAGTGTGCCGCGGCACACTGGTTGGGAAACACTGGTCTACACTATAGCATCAATACAACTTTGCTTTAACTGTCATAGCTCAATACAGATATTTGTTGAGGTAGCAGCACTCTTTGGCACAGAAAGCTAAAGACCTCTACATCTACAGTTCCCCTGATTCTCTAGCATTGAGCAGAATAAATAAATAAATAATAATAATAACTATTATTTTATTTTTGTATCACATCACCATCTCCCGAAGGGACTCGGGGCGACTTACATGGGGACCAAGCCCAGTTAGACAGAGTTAAAATATAACACAATAATGTGTATGTGTCTACATACACACACAACATCATAAAAACATAATCCATCATACAACAAGCAGTAGCTGAGCATAATGGACATTTCATAGCTAAGGAGCAAGGGAAAGGCTTGTGCAATGCAACTGTCAGGACAGGGCTGATGGCAAAGTGTGGGAGGCAGATGATAAATTAAGGCTGGAAGGGCCAAGTTGTAAAGTACAACTCCAGAGCAGGGACAATAGTAAAGTCCAAGTGTTGAAAATGAAGCTATGCCTAGAAGGGCCAAATCTTTTAGTGAACCATTTAATCAAAGGCACATTGGAGCAACCAAGTTTCTAGGTCTGTATGGAAAGTAGACAGAATGGGCACTAATCTAATCTCCTTAAGGAGAGAGTTCCGGAGCCAGGGGGATACCACTGAGAAGGTCCTCTCCCTCGTCCCCACCAACAGCGCTTGTGACAGATGTTACGGTCATGACATCTCTCTTTCCTTCTGAACAAAATAATGCAGTATCCTGTGACAGTGCAATGTGTGAAATAAGCATGTTTGAGCAAAGCTTAAGGATCTTTACCTGCTTCAAATATCATATAACGATCCCAGAATACAAAGGTCAGACATTCTGGGTAAAATATACTTTTCATCTTGCATAAGTTTTCAGTCATCTGCTTATGGATGTGCCTTGCTGGAATAGGGCTGAAATCACTAGATAGGTTTTATTTAGTTGCTTCAAACTGATATCGTTGGAGCCTTATCTGAACTCAGACACCTGAAAACATTGGGGGGGTTTAAGTAGGGTGATTTTATTAATTCATTCTCCTTCTTAAAATCCTTTTGGAGTCAAGAAAATCTTTGATTAATTCACTCTTCTTGTTGCTAACAGTAGATTATGAATCTGCATTTTCTAAGGAAGTCCCACAAGATTTATGCTAGATCATGCCATCCTGAAATCCATCATTTGTCTGAACATTGGTAGTTCTCACACATATTCCCTGTTTGGCATGTGGATGAGTAGGATGGAGTGAAAAGATCCTTGTTGCTTCCACCTATCTGCATTGCTGAAGTTCCCTTCTTCTCCTTCCTTGTTAACATCAGTCATTGCTTACCCTGCATATCTTTCACTAGACAATACAGTCAACAAACATCTAGTTGCTAGGTTAAAAGTTGATGTTTCTATCTTCCTGATTGCTCACTTTGAGGACAGTCCTTTTAGGGGATTTGTTGGAATGTGTTCAGATGTTAATGCACTATGAGAGCTGACAGGAAAGTAAGGGTGCATCTTCACTATAAAACCAATGCAGTTTGACTCTACTTTAACTGCCATAGCTCAATGCTATGGATTTCTGGGAGTTGTAATCTGGTGAAGCACCAGGGCTCTTTTGCAAAGAAGGCTAAAGACTTTGTAACAATGTAGTTCTCATGAGGGATGTGCAACTTGGCAAAGAAAAGTGCCGTTTTGGTACCGTTTTTGCCTTCTCCCCAATTCTGTTTCCTAGGAAATTCTCAAAATCAGGAGATCAGGAGATGAGTGCCATTTTCAGTCCAGTAAGATTTGGTTTATTGGTGCTGATGGGGAACATTTAGAGACTCATTTCTCTGTCATTTTTAGGCCTTTCACAATGAAACTTGCCTCATTTGTAGACCACCTATGTAAGCTTGTCAAGTTAGAGAACATTTCACCAATCCACTGATTTTGGGGAATTTTTTTAAAAAAAATTACCATAACATATTCTTTTTTAAAAAAGCACAAAAGAGGAGGTTCTGGAAACTGATGCCCCAACCAATGTGCACCACCAGAGGAGAGGAGAATGAACACAGTCAATAGGGCCTCTGATTGGCTGAGAAACACGAGAAACAAAGAGAAAAAATCCTTCAATTCCAATCATGCTCTAGGAGGGAGTGCAGAGGCTGTATCAATGCTCATTCCACACAAAGTTTTACTGAGAGTTTGGAGGAGAGGCCTAGGGAAGCATTTCCTGCCCCCCCCCCCTTTTCTGGCCCTATTTGACTCAAGCAGGCACTCCACCTTGGGGGGTCGGGCTTTGGGAAGGGAAGCAGGAAGCTGATAGGGAAGAAAGAAGAGGAGGAGCCACCAAAACCATGGAACCCACTCCTGCTTGATTTGCGAGCTTACTCATATGCTTCCACCTCCACCTCTGGTAGAATACTACTCTGCTCTATTGCCCCCATTAATCAAAAGATCCAGCTGTTTGTCATCTATTCTGGCTGAGGTTTCGGCTGCTCCCTGCCTGGTCTGTTTTTTGCAATCTGGCTGCTAGGTCACCAAATTTCCCTGAATCTTGAATCACCAAACGGAAGAATGCATTGATTCTACAGTTTAAACGCACTATAAGAATAGTGACCAGGGCAGTATATTCATCGCATAGATCAGAAAGTTGTGCAAGAGGTAAAAGTCTAGTTGTTCTATGTACTCTTTTTGGTGGGATCGGTCACCATGGTCGCTTTGCATCTGATAATACACGAACAGTAAAAATACTGCAATGGTAACGTAGCTAAACACACAAGAATAGACAAAGAGATATCAAAAATAGCAAAAATATCATATGTATTAAACAACAAAGCACAAGGTGAACGCTGTGAGGGGGCAGTGACAATAATTACCCCCCGGCGCTACATATACACAAATATCGGCTTGAATACCAATGAGTAAAGCGTGGCGTGGTTCTCAAATGGAGTTCCAGGAACTGAAGCGAAGAAGCTCAAAGGGGTGGCGAGATGCACTAGGGATGAGGATCGTGAAGTCAAGATGGGTGGGTGGAAGATGCCCAATACGATCCAAGCCGTCAAACATAAGCGGTGAAGGCAAATGCCTTATTTGTAATCCCTGCTCCTGTGCGGCCGATTGCCGGGAGCTAAGCGCGTAATGCGCCGTGTCTAGAAGCCCGAGCCCCACACGTCGTCCTGGGAAGCAACCTGGAAGAGAAACCACATGCCAATACAGCGGACCAAAGTGCAAAGAAACGCCGGGCACGCCGCAATGGTTTCAGCTGCAGTGGGCCCGTCCGTTTCGCCGATAAACGGCTTTATCAAGCGGCCAGGTGCTATACATAAGAACATAAGAACATAAGAAGAGCCATCATCCCTTGTTGCCCTTTTCTGTACCTTTCCAGTTCTGTTATATCAAGCGGTGCCAGGTGCTATAATAACAGAGATGTTTATAAATGCAATACATTACATACATTACATCGTGCGATATCATGGCCCCATCACAGGTAATTCCATGGACCCAAAGGCCATTGGGGGAAATAATACTGCGCATTTCACTGCACTGTTCTACTTAGCATTTGGGAGACAGAAAATTACAAGTTTATGAAACACACAAACATTTAAAATAATGCTGTACAGTAATATTGAAGTGCATAGAAGCAGTTTATGGGTGTGAGAGTTGGGCAGTTTGAATAAAAACAGCATTTCTACTACAGAAATAACAAGCTGTAGGAATTGTTCCATACTCTTTTGACTGGAAGAAATACTCTCGGAATAAAATAAGCATGTTGGCTTTGTAAATAGTCTAGTTTTCTGAAAAACAGAAGTGAAATGTGTTCCCAAAGAAGAAGAATCGGCACCAAATGAAACAAAGGAAACAATTTAGAAAGTTTGATGCTTATGATTTTTCAAATTTCTATTCATGATTTCCCTTTGCAGCTCAAAAAAGAAAAGTTGCACAATAAATGGGATCAAGAGGGTTTGATCTCAATGAAAAAACACATACATTTTCTCTTTGATTGAAAAAGCTTATCCTGCCAATGATTTACCTGTTGAGTTTCTGTAACAATCACCATAGACACAGTAATAGGTAAGATCTTGCTTCCCAATATGCCTTATTACATTGTGAATGTTCTGATGTCCACTGGAAGCCAACCATTGTCAGGAAGAGAAGGTGCTGCCCCCCACTTCCTTTTAGCAGCAACAACAATGATAATAATGCATTTTACTTGTTTTAATAAGCTTTCAGTCATTCAATAAATAAATGGACGGTCACACTTGTTTCATCCCCTGTTGTATAATTCATTTCTGAAATTTATTTTTTAAAATATAAATCACATAGTTGTCCAAACTACAATTTCTGCTGCCTTGTTGAGCAAACTTGCTGGAATTTTTCTATATCTTTTTAGTTCAACTAGCTGGTACTTCTGTGCTTGCTGTGTAGGTTCATCTGCTTTTGTGGGCTGAAGTGTCCATGTTGTGATTGAGCCTTCACTACTACTAATAGTAGTAGTGAGGAAGATGCTGGGTCAATAGCATCAAGCAATAGTATGGACTGGGGTGTGGATCTGGGTGATCAAGAGTCTGCAGCTGGAAGGAAAAGGGCTGCTAGTGATTCTAGTGTGGAAGGATTGGAACAGAGAAAAAGAATCCGGCAGATACTTAGAGCACCTTCTGATTCAGACACTTTCCAAGGTTTTTTGGGGGAAGAAGAAATGGGGTCAGAGGAAAGTGATACGGATTTGGATTCAACATTGGTTCAGGAAGTAAGGGATGTGTGTAATGAAGCGTCTAATTCTGACATATCTTGTGGGTTTTACAGTGATTTATACTGGCCTTCTGGGGGTTCAGTGACAGATTGGGACACTTTAAGCATGCAACAGCGTAGGCAAGAGTGGAGGCAAACACAGAGCACCACATCTGTAGGAGATACAGCAGCTGGTGCTCATGATCAAGGAGAGTCTTCAGAAGACAGTGATGTGTAAGGGCTATATAAGAAATGAGTTTTGGGGCTGTCTTTGCAGCAGTCAAAGAGTTGATGTCTGGTTCTTGTCTCTGACTCTCCTGTGTTCTTGATGTCAAGTACCTTGTTCCAGTTTCCTGATACTCTTTCCTGCCGTGTGTCCCTGAGGCGGGGTTTGCTCTCCGCTGTGTTTACCTCCTGATTGCCTTGGAGGTCTCCTCCTTTTCAACTACCTTTCTCCGGCTTTGGACTTCTGGATTGGACTCGTGACTACGCTTCTGGATTCTCCCTTCAGGACTTCGCAGATGGATGTCTAGTGTTTGTTTTGACCTGTTTTGTTGCTTTATTTTGTGGGACTCTTCCCTGGGATTTTTGAGGGATTTTGAGCCGAGTTGGCTACTTTTTTGTTCGTCCTTTCTCCAGCTATTGTTAAATAAACTTTTTGTTATCCCCTTTTACTCCTGGGCCTGGCTTTGAAGTCTCTGCATCTTAACAGTCCATATGACCAGAAGGAGGAGGGAACCAATCTTCCCATTTTTTCCTGTTCACAAGGCATCTCTGTCGATGTCAGAGCAGGACATCATTGATGGCCAGAAGTTTGTACAGAGCTTTTCGATTAACTGAAAATGTAAACAGTAGTGAGACGGGTACAATCCATTCCCTTCCATTTTCCTTGCAAAGTTGAATACAGAGAAAATATGATGTTGGCAGTATCCCTTACATATAGCAGACCAGTCCATATCAGATCTGATCCATATTACCACAGTGCCCCCAAAGTTATGGGATTATTTGATCTGGTTTGCTATCCATATGGTAGCATCTTCCAATTTTGTGTGAAGTGTGAGCAAAGTTGTATTAACACAGATAACCCACAATACTCACCAGAAGTGGTGAAATGTTGTGAAGACAGCTAGAAATTAATTTGGGATTTCCATGTCCTTGTAGATGAGTCCATTGAGATAGCACAAGGACTTGTCTAATATCTCTTTCCATAATGTCCAAGATGTGCTCACACACTCCCAAATGGCATGAATGTATATGAGAAACAGCAGTCTGGCCTTCATGTTCAACCCTTCTGACTATTATCTCCTTTTGCATTTTTAATCAAGTGGAAACACAAATATGTCAGTACTTTACTTAATGTTTGGGCTCAAATGTTAAGGGTTTTCACCTATTCTGTTTGCTATGGTGGGTGTAAATTACAGATGGAACTCCACTATTTGGAACTAATTGGTCATCTTTAAATGAGAAAATGAATGTCCTCAGTTGAAGGGCAGATCTGGGATTTTGTCAGATGCACAATAGCAGCCTTCCACGGTTGGTGAGTAACTTGGGGGGGGGGATTCTTGTAATTCTCATTTTTCTGTCAGCATGAGAGTTTAGCAACTGTAGAAGTCTAGACCATTTTAAAATGCAATGCTAATTAAATCATTTGGGAATTATTTCAAAGCAATTGGTTTGATCTTTATTCTACTGAAGTAATAAGATTCTCATTTGGCAATCATTTGATGTAAAAAAATGATTGTACATGTTAAATGCAGCAATATTTTTCATCTTGAAAGACTATAACAGAATCTTTACTGAAATTATTGTGGTGTCTAAGACCAAACTGGCGAACAAGTTTTTAGAGATTTATCTATTTTTTCCCATTTTAAACAGTGCTGTCTCAGTACATGGGCATGCTTAGCAATTGCTCGGGTGGCCCATAAGCATCTTAATCTACACACGGACCAGAAGTTGAAACTAATTTTTCAATCACATGCCTCAACATTCAAGTCTCCCACTAACTCAGAAGAAGGAGGAAAATTACAGCTTGTAGTGGAGAGTTAGCAATCTGCATTTGCAGATTCACTCCCCCCCCCCCCCATTTTTATTGCTTGCACAGTTATGGAAGATGAATATTGTAACATATTCATAGGAGGCAATTAATGACTGGGGACCGCGTTCACTGACAGTGTGCATTTCCATTAATGGAGCAGAGCCTATGTTATTTGTGTTTCAAGAATTTTATTTGTGTGGTGAAGGTTTAGATGAAGTATATGAAAGTGAAGTGAGAGGGAAAAAACTCTGCAGACTTATGTGTCAGAGAAAATTGTAAAAAAAACCCGAAACCAGTAATAAAATGTAATCTAAACAAAATAGGATATGAGCTGCCGAGCAGAAAGAACATGTTTGTATTGATTAATCTTTGTTGTCCAGCATATTTTTGACATCAAAATCTTGGTTTTGTTGAAGGTATCAATAAACATAAATGTATTTATTGATAATTTGCATTTTCATTCCTGTGTAGGAAGGGCCCAGCGCACCACTTTGCCCAAGAGCCTATGCTGTGAATATGGCCCTGATTTTACAATAACAGTAAAGATTATCTGCTCTTCGCCATTTTAGGAGCTCTAAATATATAATAAAATCCCTTATAAACTATCTGCCCCTTCCTAATATGTTTTCAGTTCAGAAACTATTATTTCCCCAAACTGCTGTTACTGCAGGAGGGGAGCTAAATCTAATTTCCATTCCCTTCCCATTTTTCTGGACATCCCAACTACATGGAAGAGTTATAAAGCATTTCGGAAAGAAATATAAAAAAACTGGTCAAAAGAAGCATAAAACACAATCCACATGCTGTGTGATTTATTTGAGTAACAAATAGAATTCATTCCCTGTTTTATGCCCTGATTCCCTAGAACTCAGGACATAAATGGATGTTCTACTTTTCCCAACCATTCTTGGAACTTCAGAAACTCAGCCAATGGTGAACCAAAGTACTAAGAATGTAGTCAGCTTAGCAAATGAAAGGCAGGCTGTCCACGCCATCTGGAACAGTTGGACAATTGAGCCTACCACTGCCAAAAGTTCTACTTGTATTCGTATGGAGTGAAGCCATTAGTGAATTTCACACTTTTAATTACTGGTCAAGTTTTTGAAGAGAATCATTAGAAATGTAAGACCATTGGGCATTTTTTTAGCTACTTTGTTGGCTTCATTACAAAGCCATAGCCATGGGCCTCTATTGCGAGTGGGCTGAATTAATTGTGTTCTACTTTTCTAACCAGAAATGGAAGAGTATGAGTCATTTTAATGCTTATACTCAGGGAAAACAAAAGAAAGACAACAAGCAGATAAACAGATCCATGGGCTAACCTGAAACTTGGCTGCATGAGAGAAAAACAATTTGAGTATAGTTTGTGTTATGAGGTTAACCCCTCTCCCACCAGCAATTTGCCATATTCTGTCCCATCTTCCATGAACTTTACTGAAATCAATACATACATCTTTCTAGAAACAACTTAAGTTAGACTATACTGAAGATCTATCATTAGTTATACTCCTAGTAATATAAGATATTCACGTTAGTTTTGTTGACTCATTTAATCCTACTAATTTTCTAAATCCTACTTATTACATGTTGGATACTTTGTAAATTTTATGAAGAAGAGACCAGAAGGGAAGGTTTTAGAAGATGGGATGGTGGTGTTGCTGATTATTCCAGTCAAAAGGGAAAGATTGTAGAAGAAAACTTACCTATTTTGTTAAAGAGACAGAAGATTTCACAAATAATTTCACCACACCTTCAAAGGAGATCGAACTGTTTTCGAAGTAAAGCGGAAATACCCCAGAAGAGCAAATAATAATTCATTTTATTTTTGTCTACTTATTTCTTATTAATCCTAAATATTTTGAACAGGTTATTAACAAATTGCAGTTGATAACAACAGTTCGCGTGTTAACATGTTTAGATAAAAGACTTTGTTGCCCAGTCACACACCAAAATATAGCTAAACTGCAGATACTGATACACATCCTGGGCAGGCGTAGGACTTTTCTTATGCTGCCCCTCATTTCCTTTTAGCAACAACAACCATGATAATAATGCATTTTACTTGTTTTAATAAGCTTTCAGTCATTCAATAAATAAATGGATGGTCACACTTGTTTCATCCCCTTACCTCCATTTTTCATTTTGTGCCATTTCCCTTAGACAGTAAGACTGGGCAAGGACTGTTTTGTTTCTTATTGACCTACTCTTTTTTTACTATGTTTTTTTATTTGCAATTTACGTATTCATAAAAACAATGAAACAAATCTATATACATGAACCAATACAATACACTACCTAACATCTATACGATATTCATATTTGGCTATACCTAGCCTCCTCCCACCCTTCCTATTTTTGTGACTTTCCATCTCTTGGGTTGAAGACATTCATATATCATTCTATTCTTCCTTTGTATTACATTGCTTTTCTATTATTCCTTCTGGCCTGATAGTTATTAATTGAAATGTGTTTTATTATGCTTATTATGTTTTAATTTTTAACTTATGTTATAACTGATGTTGTGGAGGTGCAATTGTAAGCCAGCTTGAGTCCCCCTTGGGGTAGAGAAAGGCGGGATATAAATAAGATAAATAAGATTGTTTACCTTGACTTTCAAAAGGCTTTTGACAAAGTCCCTCACCAAAGGCTCCTAAATAAGCTCTTCAGCCATGGAATCAGAGGACAGGTCTTGTCCTGGATTGGAACCTGGCTAAACTGTAGGAAACAAAGGGTGGTAATAAACGGACATTTCTCTGGGTGGAAAGAGGTGAGAAGTGGCGTACCCCAAGGTTCAGTTTTGGGTCCGTTACTTTTTAATTTATTCATAAATGATCTGGATGTAGGAGTGAATTCTGAGGTAGCAAAGTTTGCAGACGACACTAAATTGTTCAGGGTAGTTAAAAATGAAACTGATTGTAAAGAGCTCCAGAAAGATCTCTCGAAATTGAGTGAATGGGCAACAAAGTAGCAAATGCATTTTAACCTAAACAAGTGTAAAGTCATGCACATCGGAGCAAAGAACCCCAACTACACTTATCAACTGATGGGATCAAAGCTTTCTGAGACAAACCAGGAAAGGGATCTTGGGGTTTTGGTGGACAGCTCAATGAAGATGTCAACCCAGTGCGCAGCAGCAGTGAAAAAAGCAAATTCTATGCTAGGCATGATCAGAAAGGGAATCGAAAATAGGTCAGCAAATGTTGTATTACCTCTCTACAAATCTATGGTAAGGCCACATTTGGAGTACTGTGTACAATTCTGGTCTCCGCACCCTTAAGAAGGATATAACGGAACTGGAAAGGTACAGAAAAGGGCAACAAGAATGATCCAAGGGATGGAGCGGCTCCCTTATGAAATCAGGTTGCAACGCCTTGGTCTTTTCAGCCTTGAAAGACGGCGTCTAAGAGGTGACTTGATCGAAGTGTATAAAATCATGCATGGGATAGAAAAGGTGAATAAAGAAAAAATATTTTCTTTGTCACAAAACACTAGGACTAGAGGGCACTCCCTGAAGCTCCAAGGTAGGAAAATTAGGACTAATAAAGGAAATATTTCTTCACCCAGAGGGTCATTGGGTTATGGAATTTACTTCCAGAAGAGGTTGTGACAGCTGTCAGCCTGAACAACTTCAAGGCAGGATTAGACAGATTCATGGATACCAAGTGTATCGGTAGTTACTGAAAAGGACATTCAAGTGCCACCTCGGAGTTGGTTGAGGTAGGCAGGATTTCCCTGGGTACTGGCTGTGGGGGGTCGGGAGCAGGTTAGGGTTTTGCCCTCCCTTCTGCTCGAGATCCCCGTGTACAACTGGGGGCCACTGTGTGATACAGAATGCTGGACTAGATGGGCTGAGGTCCGATTCAGCATGGCTCTTCTTATGTTCTTATGTTCTTATGTTCTTAAGATAAATCAATAAATATACATTCGTTACACAGATTCTAACAAATTAAATTATGAAGCTTTCTATAAAAAACGTTTCCCTCTTTCTTTCTTTTCACACAGTTTAGAAATGGCATCCAGCCTTTGATTTTTGTGTTTTTTTTCTTTGTTCATCATTGCTAAGTTGCCCATTTCTGCTATTTTGAAAACTTTAACCATTAATTCATCTATTGTTGAAAGGTCTGCCTTCTTCCAAAACTGTGCATATAATATTCTTGCTGCTAGTATTATGTAGTGCAATACTTTACAATTTAATTTTTTTAGTTTGTTTATTTGACAATCCCAATAAAAGTAATTCAGGCTCCAATTATATCTTTGATTGAAAAAAAATTGCAGTGTTTTTGTACCTTGCCCTAGAATTTTCTTGCTTTTTTTCCAAGACCACCCCCATTTCTAAACACTTAGAATTGATTGAGGGTACAATGTATGAAGGAGCCCTTCCCAAGATGCAGGAGGACTTCCTGTCATTGCTCATCAAGCTTCTCTAGGGATTTCCCCCCAGCTCTTTTAGTTTTCCCAGAGTTTAAATAGAAATGTAATATAAAGGAAGCTAGAACGTTGAATGACAAAATGCAGTGAAACAGCTCAGTGGTTTTTCTTAGTGGCAAATTACTGAAAACTGGGGCATGTTGTGGACTTCTTCCATTAGGAGGGAAAACATGTTTGGTTTCCACAATCAGCTGATTCCCATATTCATGAGAAATCTTGCTGAAAACTCTGACTAGGTGGTTTAAAGTGACAGTCAATCCCTCTTCTGAAAAATTGTTGCTAGCTAGTAGGAAGTCACATTTGGCTTCAAAGATAACTGTCCCCCTGTTGTGAGTACTTTACACCCACTTTGAAAACATATTATTATGTCTCTAAGCACAGTTCTCTATGCTTTGCTTTAGGGATGTCAGAAGCTAGGAAAAATCCTATAACATATTTGTGAGTGACTGCAAAAATAATTAAAAGCATTTCCATAGGGATTGCTATAGTAACAATTTAATGGCATAATTGTTAACAAATCCTTATCATTGATCTCAGCAAAGCATATTATGTCATAGTATATCTTGAGAAGCTAAACACCACATGCCTTTGAAAGATAATGAAAACATAAATATTGCAGGCTTGACCGTAAAAGGCTTTACGCAGCTGGAATTCCCCCATTACAAAAATGTGCCCCTGTACTGGTTCATGGTCAAATTCCTGCAGGGTCTGCAGTAAGCAAAAGTGGAGGAAATATCATGACAGACTGACTTGTTTTTCTTTCCTCATGATGGGAACGTTGGGGACAGGAGAACTCCTTCAAAATGTTTCCAGGCATGTGGCTGCTGTTGCTGCTGCTCTTTCTATCACAATCATGGCATAAAGTTCCAGTTGTTCTTCATTTTTTGCAATTCCCTGAACTTGGCAGTGCAGTTTCGCCATCTAAATCATATACCGAAATGTGTACATTAAGTTAAAATAGTGTGCATTAAATTGAAATATTATCCATGTTAGCAAAACAGTATATAAGCTATATATTAGGTGAACTCTATTGGGAAGTCCATAATCTATTGGAAATCTATTGGAAATTCCAGTGCACCATAGCCTTATTGCAAAGGCAAAAAATGATATCACCTCTGTTTGGCAAAATGTGAATCTCTATGAACAAAGAGACCACTTGAAAACCACTAGTCAAGAATTGTGTTACCTTGTTAGAAGTCAAACCTTAAGACAAGTAATATTAATAAAGTATTAGTGTAATAGCACCACAGGTAGTTTAGCTGTTAATCTGAGGAACCATGTCTTAAATGGCTAAGGATAAAAACCGGCTGCTACAAAATATATCTGGTTAGCAAAGGATGGTTGTTTGAAGTAGAATTTGAGGTGCCGTAAAACAGTGTTTCCCAACCAGTGTGCCGTAAGCGATCATCAGGTGTGCCGTGGGAAATTGGAACCTCCAACACTTACTTTTTCGTCGACACTGCCGCTTCTGCCACCATTTTGATCCGAGGGGGCAGCGTGAGTGTGTACAGTGGGGAGGGAGGAGGGAGGAAGACGTGACCCATGCGGGGACTACTGCGCAGACTCACCGCAGAGGACAGCAAGGCAAGCGAGCAGAGCGAGGCTGGGAAGAAGGGAGCCTGAGTAGAGAAGAAAAAGTGTTTGGCAGGAGGGGGAAGAAAGGGCGTGAAGGGGACGGGGGAGGAAGAGGTCTCTGTCGAAAGCTGGCAGGGAAAACTTTGACCTTCCAGGTGTTTTGGACTCCAACTCCCACCATTCCTAGCAGCCTCGGGCTCTTTTCCTTTCCCCCCCCGCCCTCAGCCATTTAAGCAGGAAAGGGCCTCAGGCTGTTAGGAATGGTGGGAATTGAAGTCCAAAGCACCCAGACGGTCGAAGTTTTCCCATGCCTGTTTTAGGGACCTTAAAGTGGTGAGCCTCCTTCCAACATTGTGATTGTGTATAGAAAACAAACAACAACATAACATAACATTGTGTAGGTGAACTACAACTTCCAAACTCAAGGTCAATTCCCAAGCAGACCCTTTCAGTACTTTCTGTCGGTAATGAGAGTTCAATATGCCAAGTTTGGTTCAATTCCATTGTTGCAAGAGTTCAAGATGCTCTTTGATTGTGTGTTAACTATACATTCCAGAAATTGTAACTCCCAAATGTCAAGGTCTATTTTCCCCAAACTCTATCTGTGTTCACATTTGGGCATATTGAGTATTCATGTCAAGTTTGGTCCTGAGCCAACATTGCTTGAGTCCACAGTGCTCTCTGGATATAGGTGAACTACAACTCCAAAACTCAAGGTCAATGCCCACCAAACTCTTATAGTATTTTCTCTTGGTTATGGGAGTTCTGTGTGGGAAGTTTGTGTCTTTCTGCCATTCCTGCCAGGATATCTATGTTGTGTTCATCGAAACAGGCCCAGGTTTCACACTGAGTGTATAAATACATTTAAAAACATATTAACTATATGTATTACTGTGTTAGAGTGTCATTTTGTGTCATTTTGGTTGGTGGTGTGCCCCAGGATTTTGTAAATGTAAAAAATGTGCTGCGGCTCAAAAAAGGTTGAAAAACACTGCCTTAAAACATGCACTCAGGCGACAAAACAAAGTAGTCTTCTTTGAAAAATAACATCTGTTTGTTTACTAACAAACCTGTATATATTCAGTATACAGGCACATAGTCTTTAGAAATGTCTTTAAGCCAGGGGTGGGAAATTACCAGCTCTCCAGGTGTTTTGGACTTCAACTCCCAGAAATCCTAACAGCTGGTAAATGGGCTAGGATTTCTGGGAGTTGACGTCCAAAACACCTGGAGGGCCGGTAATTGCCCACCCCTGCTTTAAGCATATCTGTACTCACTAAAGTCAATGAGCACACACATCCACTTCCAAAGAAGTCTGAAACCAAACTTATCTCTGTTGTGGCCCCAGTGGGCCTGTTGCATTGCCAGATGCTATTGAGTTGCATGCTTGCAACCCTTTGTCTGATTTTTCTGCAGTTGCAAATATGTGTGTGCTTTGTGTGGGAGGAGTTTGAGTTTGCCGCCAAAGTTGTTCTCAGGTACCTTAGCTCCTCCTCCTTCTAAGGTCACCTGAGAAGGGGGCTTCTCCTTCCATTGCAGCCTAACAAAGGAAAAGCAAAGGACGTGCTGGCTGAAATCTGGGTTTTCCACTTGGACCAGCCATTTTCATCACCTAAACCCATCCGAGGTCACCTTTCAAGGATACCACATCATATCGGAAAGCTTTGGTGAAGCTTATGTGACTTAGCATCTTCAATCAGTCTGTGAACTGTATAGGAAACCCTGTGAAACGAAGGTATTCGAAACACCGCCTAAGGCTAGCGTCGAAACCCCTTGTAGATTTAAACTGACCACTGACCACTTCATGGAGACGCAGCCCACTTTTAGGATCTCTTTACAAATACGCTGCCACCATATTAATTCTGGCTACCGATGTGAGGGCTTTGATAATAAACGACTTCCACAGATGTTGTGTTGAAAGTGTTTAACAATTTATTCACAAATGGGTACAATGCTTGGTTGGTTTCCAACTCCGAAGAGGTATACACTTGAAGTTCCAAACAATTTAACACTGGGGTATAACTTCCCCTGACACAGTTACTAGCAGGCTATTACTCTTCTGCTACTATAGGTGTATAACTAAATAACCCTTTAGGTTATTTACACCACTATCCAGGACAAAACCTGTCCCACACTTGGGTTTCCCTAAACCCCACACACAGAGCTGAACTGCACACTTGCAGCTCTAACAGACAGCTGGCTATCCCACCAACCGCCAAATACCAACTGACTTTCCCAACTGACCAAATTCAAACTCTCCAGCATTCTAATTTAGCCTCCTGGCTGGCTCCGCCCACTGTCACTATGGCAACACATTCCCCTAGGAGGGAAATGCCTCAATTATCATAGTTAACCCTTTAGGGTCTGCCTAACACTTAACCCCATATTCCAACAATAAAACAACACACACATTTTGACTTCATTACACCCTGTTTCGCCAAAGGGTTTATAGATTTGAGGGCCTTAAGATTTCCATAATCTCAAGAGCCATTGATGAAGACAGGGACGGCATGGAACCTTCAAAGAACTACAGCTTCCTTAACCACTTCAAGGCAAGGAACCATTCCTTCAAAAGACTTATTAGCTAAGAAAGATATCAGGCCACCAGGAAAACTGGTTGTAGTAAATAAACCTTACTGAACTTTACAATTCAGAGTTCCAGAATCGTATTTGAAGTCTGTTCCACCTTCTTTGAGGAAGACACCCCGTAACCCCGAAAGCCTCAGAGGCCACGCGTCCATACGTGAAATAGCACAGAGGGCCTTAGCGTGGAGGCACAATCTCATTGAAGTCCATAAGCACACTTCTACATCATTGAGGATCAAAGGTACACTGAACACAAAATGTGATTGTATATACTCAGTACAATCACATACATAACTCAGCCCACATCAAAGAGGTAAGTCAAATGGGCAAATCAACATACACATAGAATGCAGGCTAACAACTGTATATACATTAACAAACAGTTAATGGAGGCTTGGAATGTTGCTATTTCCAACAAAATCACTTTTTTCTGTATCAGGAGCAACTTGAGAAACTGTAAGTCACATCTGGTGTGAGACAATTGGCCATCTGCAAGAACTTTGCCCAGGGGACGCCCAGATGTTTTACCATCCTGTGGGAGGCTTCTCTCATGTCCCCGCACGAGAAACTGGAGCTGACAGATGGGAGCTTCCAAAAGTACTAATAAAAAGTATTAGTAGTAATAGAAGAATAAGAATGATAACTTGACAGACTGTTCAGATAAGCATATGAAGTGTTTATGTTTACTTGAATGCTCCCCTATCAGGAGCATTCTTCCATAGCATTTTAAAAGGCAATTTAAAAATCTTTCCCTCATGAGCTAGCTCTCTCTCTCTCTCTCTCTCTCTCTCTCTCTCTCTCTCTCTCTCTCTCTGCAAATAATATATCCTTTTCTTTTTCTCTCTCTATAAAGGGCATTGAAATATGCAACATATTGAGTGCCACTTACAGCTTGAAGTGTGACATCCGCACCAAGCTAACTGGTTGTCAACATTCTAAACTCACTGCAAAACAATTTGCAACTTGTGTTGCTGGTATTCTTTTCAACAAATAGGAGGGCTCCATTTTAGACTGCTGAAGCCATGCTGAAATAGTGTCTAAAGTGTTTTCAATCATGTGATAAGCTACAAGTGCTCCTATGGCTACTTTAGAGGCGGTGGTGTTTGATAGTGAGCATATTGTGGGTATTCCTTCAGTCTTCTGCACTTCTTTGTATCCAAGCTGCTGCCATTGCAACTTCTATATAGCAGACAAATAGGACCTCTGGGTACAAAGTCATAACTTCCCACTTTCACAGTTGTTGTTTTTTTAAAAAATAATAAACCAAGAAACAGTGCAGCTTTGCAGGTAATTCCAGGCACAGGTAAGAATTTCCTTTGTCTCCTTTTTGTTTGCAATTCTGTTTTGCAAAATTTCCAACTCCTGCATACATGTACATCATTGCACAAAGTTTGCAATCAATAGTATACCCCTTTACAGAACACATAAAGCACAAAAAGGCTGTAATTACAAAATACATTTTTTGATTTTTTAGTAATAGTTGGGGTTGTGAAACTCGGGGGAAAATGATGAATCACAAGATTCTGAACTCTATCCATTGTATAATTATTCAAGAGAAAAAATATGTATGGATGAAGAGGGGCAACACACAGGTTGAGATGAATTAAATCCCAACAGTTGTGATAAGATAAAAAAAACTTTCAGCTTTCTAAAATCATTTGTAGAATGGATTGGTGCAATCAGAACAGTGGCTATCCAGGCATAATCCCATCTCAACTAAGACAGGTTTGCAATGCAAGAACTCATGTTTAGAGCCTCATGCAATAATGTCCTTTCTCTTGTTTATATAATATATAAGGTATCTTTATTATTAATAACTTGTGTGTGGTGAAATAGATGGTGCAATGAAGGAGAGTATGAGAGACGAAAAATGGCTGCAGGTTAGAGTTACACAAGAGTCTGTGAAAATCAAGCAAGCATGAAGTCAACAATCATGCAAAGTAATGATTTTAAGACATGCCAAGGTTAACTCTAAAAGAATGCTATTATTGCAATCTTACAACACAATTCATGCAATTGTGATTTCTGCATAATTAGCTCATAAATTGCTCTTTAAAGAGAAATATTTTTTTTCAAGGTCGAAAGACACTATTTCACAGGAGATGAGGAAAATCCCATTTCCTGTGAGAACAAGAAAAGACTTCCTAATCCAAACACATACAACAATTTGTGTGTGCACAGACAGATATACTCCGCACAGGGATTATCCCACATTATGCCTTACCATTAAATATGTCAATATAGGGAATCCATATTAGAGTAGATAGTGCACAAGCAAAAGAAATAGAATAAGAAACCTAGTACAGTTCAGTACAGAAATAATAATAATAATGACAATTTTATTATTATACCCTGCAACAATTTCCCCAAAGGGGCTCTGGGCAGTTTACAAGGAGACAAGCCTGAAAATACAGATGAAAACACACCCAATGAATTAAAATCAACAACAACATCATAAAAACATTACTATCAACTAAATCAAACAGTCAATTAAATAAGGAAAGAGAACCGTGTCATAAAGCAAATGTGGAAATATTGTAGCAACTGGTAAGCCCAGCACCATCACCTGGCATTTTCAGGTAGTTGCTGAAGATTATTTCCCATGGTGACTTCTGCTGGGTTCTACAATGTCAGTGTTTCAAAGACCTAACAAAATTCTTTATGAAAGCTGGTTATTTTTCATCAATCAATACCTTCTGATGGCTTAAAAAAGCACACATCTTCTAGCTGGGCTAGCCCAAGACAATTGTATATTGATTTTTTAAAATAGTATATAAAATCTGCCATCTGAGACACCCCCTAACTTCAAAGATATCCTCTACATTTCTAGTTTTGGTTTTTGCATATTTAATTATGTGTTAATTTGATTAAAATGGTATCTCTAGGAATCTCTCAGTTCTCATGTGTGATTTCAAATTTCTAATAGTCATGCTGGAGAACCTAAAGAATTCTAGAGAGAACATTTCTCTAGGAATCTCTAGACCAGGAGTCCTCAAACGTTTTAAGCAGAGAGTTGGTCCATGGTCCTTCTGACAGTTGAGGTTGGGGGAAGGGGGACAGACCACAGTTTGAAAAAAAACTAACAAATTTCTATACACACTGCACATATGAAAAAAAATGCAATATTCCCAATGAAGAACAATTTTAACCAACATAAACTTTCAATGTAAGTGTGGGCCTGCTTTTGGCTGATGAGATAGTCAAGTTGATTAGGATCATTGTTGTGTGCCTTCAAGTCATTTCATACTTAGACCCTAAATCCAAAGTTTAGGGCAGTGGCTGAGTAAATGACCTTGGAGGGCCACATCTGGCCTGTGGACCTTTGTTTGGAAACCCGTGCTCTAAATCCTCTATTGCAATTGTATTTTCATATTCAGTTTAAGTTGATTGTATGGTTATGCTGGAAGATGTAGAAATTCCTAGAGACATATTCTTTCAGGTATTTTTTTTTGCAATTTCTTTAGTCATAGTTTTCACTTCCACCGGTGTCTTATGTCTTAAACCCCACTGAATGTGGAGTACAGACTAAAGTATAGCCTGGCTTGTGGGAGTTTTATTCCAATCTATATCCTCTTGCCTAGCTGGCTTAAACTGTATATAACCTGCCCAACTCCAGAATTTAACAAGACGGTTTGCCATGACTTGAATACATGTATTTAGAAACTTTTGACAAATGTGTACATTATGATTTCTAAGCATGCATGATATGCATTGGATGCATTATTGATAAATGGCTAAGGGGGAAAATGTTTTCCCACTGTAGTGTAAAAACTGACAGATGGAATAGGGAGACAAAAAGCATGTGCAATACATTGACTATATCCCACAGGATAAAATGTGATTCCTAAGATAAAGTGAAGCACAAAACATATCCAACTTCAAATATAAAAGCTTGTTCCTCATAAAGCTTCAGTATGTCTCAGACAAGTTCCAGTAAGCATCCAGTAGAATATTGGTGGCATAATGCAAACACATGGGAAGCATGCTGGCATGAATACAAAGAATGCTAAAAATGGTGGCCTCTATAACAAAATACCAGAAAAAAATAAATTGGGCATTGTCACATTTGTAAAATTCCCTGTTGTAGAACACTTCACTGATGCAGCCAGTACAGAGCTGCTGGATCTCATCACATGATGTACAGCTATTTCTGGAGGGGCTCCATGCTGACTGCATCGGTGAACAGTTCTTGGACGGGGGACTCTGATTTTGGGAGACAACCCATGTTCAGATAGAAAATGCTGGGAACAGTAAGGGAGCACGTTGGAAAGGTATGCTTTCTGGCAAGTGATGGGCAAGCAGGTGATGTGGGCTCTGGGCAATGGATTCACCCTACTGCCCCACGCCTTGCCCCACTGGTCCTAGGGATTTTCTCTCTGTTTTCCCATATCAAGGATCTCATGTGATGAGATCAATTGTCAGATAGCACTGCTTACATGGCCATGAGCACTATTATCTTCTTTGTATCCTTTGCACCCTCTGTTTTGAGGACAGTGAGAAAGAGTGGGTGGCTGTGTTAAATATCATCATTTCTGCTGATTTGATTGTGGCTGTGGGATTCATCAGCAGGTGTCTTGGAAATGCTTACTTCTTAGTTTGCCACTCAATTTTAGTATAGATGATGAAACGGGTTTCATGGAAAGGTGGGATGATCAGCAGGGTGGTCTGTAGTGGTTAGTTTGGCTACTTCATTATGCAGCTCACCGGCAGCTCACCGGCACCCCGGGGCCCACCCTCTGACCAGCCCGATCAGCCTGACCCTAGGCGGCTTGCAGAGCTGATCGCGGAATATAACAATCTAGCGGCCCATGCTGAGGACTTTAGGAAGAGATTCGAGGACCTTTTAGAGGGAATGGGTATGCCGTGCCCCCATATCCCGCAGATTCCCCTCCCGGGCGGTACTCCCAAAAATCGGACTAGCTCCCAGCAAGGACCCCAGCGGGATCCCCCCCAGGACCTAGATTTTGCCTGGGACAACTCGTGGGATTTTCCCACTGAGAGCCTGGACCCTGGCCTGGAGAGGCGAGCCCCCAGCCTTAGCCCTGAGGTCAGTCTGGCTACCCCCACTGAAAACCCCTCAGGGCCGGCTGAGTCAACTGGAGGGTCACCAACAATAGAAGATAAGGTGCAGCCCCCTGACCAACGAACCCCTCGACCTGATACCTGCTGTCTGCCCCCTGCTGAGGAGATGGCCGGAGACCAGCAGATGGGCCTGGATGGCCCGCCACCTTGGGTCAGTTTGTCGCCGGCCGACCTGGACATCTCGGCCGTCCTGGCTCTCCCCCGGAACCCGCGCGCCCGCCGACGCCGCGCCGCGAGAAGCTGGGGGAGCCAGTTGGAGCTTGAGCGGCCCAGCATGGCGGCCGACCTTGAGGACGCCCGTCTGTGCCATGTGCCTGGACCCGAGGGTGGAGCAGGACCCGGAAGTGGTTGTCCGCCGGTAGTCCCGCCTTTGGGGGGGGGGGATTTGCTGCAGAATCCCGGGCTCATAGAGAAGATTCTGCAGCAAATCCCCCAAGAATATGTATGTGTGTGCACCCAGGCAGCAAACGCTGTGCCCGGGCTTTTGGCTTTTCCCGGGCTCATAGAGAAGAGCCTTTTGCAGTTTTCACAGCTTGAGGAGGGACCACAGTCAGAATACTTCGGTTTGAATTTTACCTCTTCTTATACCCATTGTTATTACTGCTGTATTATTGCATGTGCATGGAATGTAGGTATATGACCAGTTGGATTACTTATAATATTAGGCACTTACAGTAGCATTCATTCTATTATACATTAGGTTGGTTTCTCACAGGATCTAAAGCGTGCCAAGCCTTGATGCGCTTTAGATCCTGGCAAGGCAGGAGGAGTGGACCTCCGTGCCCCTTTTGCCTGCCAGGATCTAAAGCCTTGAAGAGGCTTCATGACGGGCCAACTTCAGCCCTCCAGGTGTTTTGGACTTCAACTCCCACCATTCCTCGCAGCCTCAGGCCTCTTCCTTTTCCTCTCAGCCTGGGCAAACTTGGGCCCTCGCTC
Organism: Anolis apletophallus; assembly: GCA_030556195.1. Taxonomy (NCBI): domain Eukaryota; kingdom Metazoa; phylum Chordata; class Lepidosauria; order Squamata; family Anolidae; genus Anolis; species Anolis apletophallus. Next base: position 36,289,562 of record JARBWK010000007.1, on the reverse strand, counting down.
CCTCAGGATCGGGTGAGAGAGGCAGCAAGGAGCAAGGGGGCTCCTCCTCCTTTTTTTGCTGCTTCCAAGAATAGAATACCCCCTCTCTCCCTCCTTTGCTCCCTCCTTCCTATTTGGAGTGTCCCATCTAGAATTCAGTATGATTTATTCAAGTTTTGGCCTACAACTCCCAGAAATCCCAGCCAATTTACCAGCTGTTAGGATTTCTGGGAGTTGTAGGCCAAAACCATCTGGAATGCGCATGCGCTGGCATACGAACTACTAACGAATTTCATTAGTAATTACGTTACATTTTAGAAATTTTTGGAAATTTTTTTGTAAGCCTTTCTATTACTAATCAACCCCCCCCCCCCATTTGATTTTAGAATCACGATTTTTGGGTTCGGAACCATGCCTAGTAGTTAGCCCTTGATGTGGTGAGGTATTTCACCTCATCAAATTTAGTGGGGTGAAGGGGATACCTAACACATTGATATAGCCCATAGAATGATAAATAGGAAAATTTGAAATGTTTTAGATAGGTTATTATTATATCATATTTCAGTGACTTGAGCTATATAGGACTGATGGCATGTATCTATCAGTAGAGGAGGGTGATGCCAAATGAGTGATGACTATTTTGGCAAGTCTTGTGGAAATAAATGGGCCAAGAAGATGGTTCAGGCCCCGCCTATCTCTGCAATTGCATCTCCCCCTATGAATTGGTGTGGACTCTTAGATCTTCCGGGGAGGTCCTTGTCTCACTCCTGCCTCCATTTCAAGTGTGGTTGATGGGGATGACAGAGGGGGCCTTCTCGGTGATCTAAGGGAAGCTCCATCACTAACTTTCTTCCAAAAGGACCTGAAGACCTGGTGGTTCCAGCAGGCTTTTGATAATGTTGGTCAGGTGCTACCCTGACCAACAGTTAGGTTCCTGCTTTGCACTCTACCCACTTCCCTGGCCCTTGACCTGGCCTAGCTGTATTATAGCTCTTCAGCAGGCCCTGGAAATGAATAGTCCCAGGCACTTGACTGTCCATTAGTTAAGGCCCTCTTTTGCACTGTTGGCCCCAGGTACTACCCTGGCCAACAGTTAGGTTCCTGGTTCGTACTCTACCCTCTTCTCTGGCCTTCTGCTACATCATTGCCCTTGACCTGGTCTAGATGCATTATAGCTATTCAGCAGACCCTGGAAATGAATTGTCCCAGGCCCTATTTTGCACTTTACCTACTTCCCTGTCCCTATGTTTCCCATTGGCCCAGCCCTCTCATATCTGTGCCTCAGGCCTTGGAAATAAATAGCTCCAGGTCCTACCCTGACCATCATGCAGGATCATGCTTGCATTTTATCCACTCCCTTGGCCTTAGTTTACCTTGTTATATTAGCTCAGCCCTCCCATAGTTATCAAGGCCTATTCTCAAATCATGGCCATAGGAAACTGAATTTGACAGATGAAATTAGCACTGAACTGGTTTTTAATTTTAAATATACATGACTGTTTTTATGGTATTGTGGTGTTCAAGCCTAGTGGCCATAGACAGACACCGGGGGTTCCAGCTGACCAGGGTCAGATCAGGGATGATGGGTGGCCAGATGGGTATGGGTCTGCTGATGAAGAATTAGCCTGGGATGATGAATGGTTACATGGGTATGGGCCTGAATACGAGGATAATGATGACTCCATGGATGTTAGTTCTGAATTAGATAGTGAGAGGCCCAGCGACCTTGATTCTCACGAGAACTTCTCCACTCCCTTGCCAGGTGAGCATTCTGAGGATAGGGAGGACCGAGTTTCCCAGCATGATAGCACTGCACCTGGGGCCGCTAATGAGCAGGAATTTGACAGGATCAGATCCTCCTGGAAAGATTGGGCTTTGAGGAAGGGGGTGCATTGGTCACATAGAACTTAGTTCCCTTTATTAGATTGTGCTGGGGTCATTCAAGTCAGACCTGAAGCTACGTTCAACTTGGAAGGACTTGGGTCCTGGGTTTCAAGTTCTTGTCGACCGCAGGAGTGGTTTGCCTTGTCTTTGCAACTTTGTTTTCCATGGGGTTTATGCCAGCTTTCACTACCATTGTTTTGGAACTTATTTGAATTGCTTTTTGCCTTGGAATTGAATTGCCTTTCATCTTCCTACCTTTGGACTATACCTTATTCTAAATAAAAGTACATTTATAGCATATGCCTGGGGTGTGTGATCTGGGGGAACTGAAGAACTGCATGTCTGAGATGCAACAGGTATTATGATTTTTATAGTGTTTACTTGTATATTTTTATGTCTGTATTTGCAATGTTTGACCTATGCTGAAAACCGCCCTTAGTCCCCTTGGCAAGATAGAGTGGTATACAAATAAAAGTTTATTATTATTATTATATTGTCCCTTTTTGTTGCAATGAACACATTGACACCCTTTTTCTGAAGGTGAGGAGGAAGTAAAATATTCTTAGCTTGGATCTGAACACTTTGACCTTGACGTAAGTCCTGAAACATTTGGTTAAAGGAGGCACCTTGGGTCTGCTTTGCAATAGATAGGCAACTCAGCTGTTGGATTGTCCTTAGGACTCAGGCGATTTGCTCATAGGAAAACTGAGGAGGAAGTCAAGGGTGAAACTTGCCTGAGCTCAGGTGTTCTTTCCACTTTCAACACAGCTTAAATAGGTGAACATTATTTAACACACTTCTTTGTGTCTGGTCTCATTATTCTGTTGTTGGTCAGTAATGAGGCTCCAGACACACATAGTTCAAGGTGATGTCAGTGTGAGGCTGTCGTTGATAATTTCTATGGAGAAAAGACCAGAGGCATTTGCATCACATGCAAGGCCACCCTTTTGTAATATACTAATCCTGTTACAGGGCCATGACCAAAAGCAACCAGTTGCCTCCTGGACATAGTGGGTTGACTATAGGAGTAAGCGGCTGAGCTGGGACTATGTATTCCAGACATCCCTACTCAGATTTAAGATACAGAATCATTGACACCAGCAGACATAGGTGGTTCTGTCCTCTGTAGCAGCCCACAAAGGAAAAACAGAGCCAAAATCTCACATAATTTCATCAGAAATGTTTTTACTATTCTACATTATGTTTTGATTTCGTAACAATGACATTAGTTCAATGCACTCTTTACATGAAGTAAACAATGTGTAAATTTATTTTTTATTGTCCCCATGGGATTGTGGAATCAACAAAAACAGTATTAATCAAACAACCTTTTAAAAATCACAAAAGGGTTTTCGGAATTAAGCCAAGAACAGATGTTTTTCCTTATTTAAAAAGCTACACATTATGATAGCAAAATGTGCAAAATTGCAGATTTTAAAATATGAAATATACAAAAATGTATATTTATTATTGCTGCACAAGTATGAAATTAAGTTAATCAATCAAGAGTAATACTTTAAAGCTACAATTTGAGGTTGTTTGGTGCCTTTTAGTAACTTCTGACTGATCGTGACCCTTAGATAGACAAATTTTACTGTTAGAATTTTTTTAGCAGTGGGGTTGACCTTTCCTTTGAGGCTGAGAGTGTGTGACTTTCCCAAAGCCACCCAGAAAGTTTCAATGGCCCTGTAGGGATTTGAACCATGGCCTTCCAATGTCCTAGTCTTTTACTGAAACTACTATAACTCACAGGTTCTCTTCTACTTCATGGCTTTTCATAATATTGTTTTCCAAGATCATATTTAATTCCACACTAAATACACTGTCCCAGTGTAATTATCCAAACTGCAAGAACTATGCATTATCATTTTGAATGGGATCCTTTCCTTCTGACAATACAAATTATTCTTTAAGACCAAAAAAACCCATAGATTTGTTTCATCTACCAACCAGAAGGTGACACAAACCAACATTAAAAATACCAGTTTGTGCCACATTTTGCAGTGACACAGGGTAGAGGCGGGGGACCCCCTTGCTAGAGGGGAGATGATTGAAATATATACCAGCAGCAATAGGAAAAGGAAATTTGGGTTTTGCGACATGAATTCTCCCAGCTTGGTTTGGTTTTACTGGCATGTTAATTTATTATTAAATTTACTGATGATGTTGTACAATGTTTTAAAATGATTTTATTGTGAATTATAATTTTATGGTATTTATGTTGTTAGCATCTTCTTATGCTCATATGAGGCCGCTCTGAGTCTCCCTTGTGGGGAGAAGGGCGGGATAGAAATATACAAAATAATAATAATACCTATCATGCACTTGCCGATGCACTGTTGGCACAGGTGAGTATGGCCAGCACCACCCTTTCTTCCTTGTGCCTGTTTCATCCTCCAAAACAAAGGAACAGCATGTTTACCTATGCAGGAGGCTTCCCTGTAGCTTCACTATGTTCATAAATGATTCAAGGGGTTTTGAAGCAAAATGGGGTACGGGAATGGAAGGTTGGCACTGACATCTCGCTTTCCCAAGTTACCTAAGCCCAGGGATCATGGCATGCCATGGCTGTGGAAAAGGCCATCATGAATCACACATGATGATTCCTAATAACAGTATCCACAACTGTGGCATCATCAATGGTGCCACAGGAAAGGAAAACCTAGCCATTTGCTGGTGGGGTTTTTTTTTTGGGGATAAATCCACAGTAACAGGCTTACCCCAGGTTACATTGCATCTGTCTGGTGCATCATTTGAATACTCCTGGCTAATGAAGATGCAGGTTCGCCGCTTGGGAGTGATCCTGGATTCATCGCTGAGCCTGGAACCCCAGGTCTTGGCGGTGGCCAGGGGAGCTTTTGAACAGTTAAGACTTGTGCGCCAGCTGCGCCCATACCTTGGGAAGTCTGACTTGGCCACGGTAGTCCACACTCTGGTTACATCCCAAATAGATTACTGCAACACACGCTACGTGGGGCTGCCTTTGAAGACGGTTCTGAAACTTCAGCTAGTAAAATGTTCAGCAGACAGATTACTAACTGGGGCAACATACAGTGAGCATACCACCTCCCTGTTGTGCCAGCTCCATTGGCTGCCGGTCCATCTCCGAGTCCAATTCAAAATGCTGGTTTTTACCTTTAAAGCTCTAAACGTTTCTGGTCCAGTTTACTTGTCCGAATGCATCCACCCCTATGTCCCATCCCAAAATCTAAGATCATCTGGAGAGGCCCTGCTCTCTCTCCCTTCTACAGCTCAAATGTGCCTGGCAGGGACAAGAAACAGGGCCTTCTTGGTGGTGGCTCCCCACCTATGGGACACACTCCCGACAGATGTAAGATCAGTTACCTCCCTCCTGGCTTTCCAGAAGAAACTAAAGGCATGGTTCTGGGACCAGGCGTAAGGCAGCACATTGAAAGGACAATCTGGAATAACAAGATGATAGGCGGGACTGGTTTACGGTTTTAGTTGATGGCTTTGTATGGTTTTTGATTATGTATTGTTTTTAACTTTGATATGTTTTTATTTGTGATTTTATTATTGTATCATATGTAATAGCCTCTTGATGGGGCTTATTGTAAACCGTCCTGAGTCCTCCTTCGAGGGTTGAGAAGTTGACGGGGTATAAATACGGTAAATAAAATAATAGTAATAATAATGTGATTACTATCTCACATCATGTGGCAGTATAGATGGGCCCTGTGATGCATGCGATAATAACCCTACACCAGTTCAAATACATTTTAAAGTGAATTAGATACCAGAATCATGTGGAAATGAAGACCATGTTGATTGGCAAACAATTTGCTTGTCACATCTTGGCATGCTGATTTTATATAGATCGGAAACATAATACAGTGGAGTACTGCAACAAATAGCTTGAGAAGAACTACCACAATAATTTTATAGTGCAGTAGTATTCAAGAACTATTCTGGGACTCTTTGAAAGATTAGTGAGAGTTTCTCAATGATAAGGCTAATAACTACAGATCTGAAAGATGAAAGACCCACAAAGTTCTATCTCCATTAGCATGGTGAACTTCAGGACAATGTTCAGGGTGAATTTTCATTCACACAAGCTAACATCCTGGGAGCAGACACATTTGCATCTGGTCAGAACAAATGGGTGCAGGTCACTTAGTGGTGATTAAAGGTAAAATTAACAGTGAAGCTAAAAGAGATAGTTCCATCCCCCACCCCTCTCTGTATCCTTTTCTTTCTGGCAAACATGTTTCCCTTTCTCCTTCTTCCTTCCAGCCCAGTAGATTTTAAGGAAGAGACAGATCTCTCTTGTCAGAGCAGATGATTGAACTAATGGTGCACAGAGGGAATTTGATACAAGACAAAGAACTTCATTCAGTCCTAGGGCCACAGATTATCTATGGCTTAAAACATCAGTTAATCATTCAGTCGTTTTATTAATTTTCTGCCTTTTCCCCAAAATGAGACTCGGTGGCTAAAAATACTCAAACATCCCTGAAAATTCATGGCACATGAACTAGTACATAAATAGCTCTTTTAAACATAGCAAAGTTTGAAGATACATGCTTGCCTCTTAATATATTTTTTATATTGAAATAAATAAATAGAATTAACTCATTTTTTAATCCAATCTGCAGATCGTGTGCAAGAGGAATACAGTATTATTTTTAAGAATTCTTCCAACTTGAAACAAGAAACATACTGAGTCTAGCCAACGTTTTGCAGAAGGTACTGATGATGAGAACTTGCTACTGTTTGTCATTTCTGATCTGGACTTGTATGTTTCACGAGGCACCTGCTTCACCATCACCAAAAAGGACTACTATGTATTTGCAAACTGAGCGGATAATGGGTCTCCCTAAGGATCATGGAAAAGCATTGCATCGTTCCAAGCGGGGATGGATGTGGAATCAATTTTTTTTACTGGAAGAATACACTGGGCCAGATACTCAGTATGTAGGCAAGGTAAGTACTACAATCCATAGATGTCATATGATGCTGAATTCTAGGAAAAAAATACATTTTAGTTTATCAAGAGCAGCACTGAAGCAAGTCTGAACATAGATATCAACTAGAGAGAAATAAGATTTTATGACTGACAGTTCTTGGAATACTTCTGCTTTATGGGAAGGGGGAACAATTCTCTTATTGCAAGCTATATATTTATAGGAAAACATTATTTATTTGGTCATTTTAATGTATATCCCGAGAACTAAAATTTATAGCAAGTGTTTGGCAAGGCACTGAACATGATATATGGTTGCCCGTAAAATCAACTAGATAGCTTGCCTCTAGGAACTAGCATGAAAAATGTATGAACCCAGAGCACATGCTGTCAAGAGTAAAGACTCTGGTATGCTCCAGATAATGTGTGTTGATAACATACTCTAATCAAAAGAGAGGCTTAAAATTAATTTCTGGTCCCAATTAAAGTAGACCCATTTAATCAATGGGATTTAAGTACTGGTTTCACATTCAGCAATTAATTCTAGTTAGGACTGAGAATTTAATTTAACTTAAAATAGTGAATCCAATATACAGCAAAACACACCTCCATGAGTTCATTCTGGTTAAATACAATATGTTAATAATTGTTTGGTCAATTCTGAGAAGTAGACTATCATCATCATCATCATCAAAAATATATCCAGGAGTATAATTGGTTTTTTTTACATATGTTATATGTGATCTATACTTCACCCTTTCCGATAGAATACGAGATCACATACATAATGCCAAAAATAAAGGCTTTTAGAGATTTGAGCAAATAAAAGCAGCCATTAAGACATATAAACTTTGGCTAAAATCAGTGCATACCAGCCCCAAAATTTGGATCTGTGTAACACCAGTGAGCCCCAATGCACAGTGTATTTGTATGGAGTGGAATATAGAAGAAATCGTTTTCAGATGTCACATCCCAATTGTGGATTACCCTCAGTTTGAAGTTTTCTTGGCCCCACACTAAAATGCTTTTTTAATCAATAAAGGCATTTGGGGGTCATTTATTTCAATGATACATTCATATTTTAAATATTGACTTTTATTCAGAACTGCAGAGAGAAAAGTAAAGAAAATACAAACAATACCAGGAAAAACTTTTTTCATAATATATAAAACTAAACTACAACAAGCAAAACAACTATATCTGAGGATAACAATAACAATAACAACAACTCTATTTTTGTACCCCACCTCGATCTCCCTGGAGGGACTTGAGGCAGCTTACAAGAGGACGATCACTCTATCATAAACTAACCCATAGTAATAAACACATTCTAAGCATATAGCTACTAAAACTAATATACAAGCCTCATGGTTATTGCCTGCTGATTTTTACTTAGTTTCCACTTCCCTTGACCATCATTATATCTCCACCCCTTTACTCTTCTAAATCAAAAAGCGAGAAGTTGAAATTATTAATAATTTTTTGGGAGAGTCATGCATTTCAGTTATACATGCATAAGGCTTTGAAATATATAATTTTAAAGTGGTTTGAACTGTTGCAATGTTTAAAATGTTTTTCCATTGTTTAAATTATTTATGCTTTTTAATCTGGAAGTGTTTTACATTACTTATATTGTCTGCCAGCCAGAAATGCTATGATAAAGGGTGGAATAGAAGTGTTTTGAAAGAAGGAAGGAAGAAAGGAAGGAAGGAAGGAAGGAAGGAAGGAAGGAAGGATGGATTGGCTGCAGAGGTAACATTAGAGGATTTTCCATGGCCTAAAACAAATGGATTTGTCAGCAGAGTTTGACCTCAGGATGAAAATCTACACTCAAACTGCATTTATAGAAAATGTCTACTTTTCACTAGCCATTTACCTAATCATGGAATCATAGAGCTGAGAGAGGCCACAAGGTCCATCCATTCTGATTGTGTTACTAAAGAAGGGCTAAAACTTATTTTCTAATAAATAAATAAATAAATAAATAAATAAATAAATAAATAAATAAATAAATAAATAAGGAAGTCCAAAAGAAACTGTTAGGAAAAAATAGATATTAAAAAATTTGAGATGCGATCATGAAGTGGCGGGAAAAATGCATACTGCATATCTCTTCGCCAACTAACTTGATCTACAGCTCTCAGTTCATTCTGCAAGTCACAGCAGAGCTTCTCCCAAACTTTCTACCATCCTCCTTAGATACCATTGTAATTAAGGACCTCATCAGATACAGTCTTCTCTGTATCATATTTTGGGGGTGTGCTGGCAAAACAGAGTCCCAAGGTGGCCATCCCACTATGCATGTCCACTTCTAGTGGCTGCCTGTGGGAATCTGTATTGCCATGGTTTGAAAATGGAGAGAAGTCTTTTTCAGAAGTCAGGTGCCGATCATGAGAAATAACAGGAAGTGATGTGGTATTGCCGATCATCCAAGAAGAAGGGGAAAGACAGTAGGGAAAGAAATAAGATGGTTCCCCCTGTTTTCCTCCTGTCCATCTGATGAAGCCCTAACTGGTCTGAGAGGTTTTTTTAGTCTGCTATCTACCCACTAGCCCATGCAAAAAGCTGATACAAGAAGCTGGAAAGTCCAACCACCAATGGCACCTGATGCAATCATATTCAAAATGAGGTTACAAATGTCAGAACGTTCTGATGTTCTGCTGTTTCCAGTGATACAACTTTGTGTTATAAAGCCTTTGCCCTTTCCCTGCCTACGCAGTGGGCAAGGAAAGGATGTTACCTCCTCACACAAAGGGAGACAATTGGTTCCTTGGGAATCTCCTGGGAGTGGGCGGAGGCTGCCTATGTGTGGGGCAGCCTCCTGCTTCATTCCTGTTCGAGGTGTTGACCCACCACTCCAGCCCGGTTACAGTATAGTGGTCGCCTTAGGGGCCGGGTAGGAATTTTTTCCCCTTCTACGTTGAAAATAATAATAATAATAAATACTAGGGGGGGGGGTTGCCTACCCTGTACTGTTACTGGGCCTTTCTGGGATGGCGGTTCTATAAATAGGACAGCGTAAATAGTTTAGGGTAATCCATAAACCCATATTCACTCATGCACTCTTCAAAGTTGGTTGGGCTAGTGCACAAATACACTCAGATGGACGTCTGTTTCAGGCTGAGGGGGATACCATTGGTCCAGAAATTTTGAGAGTCCGGTTAAGTATTTCCAGAGAGGTTTTCTTGTGTTTTCCTTGATAGGTTGCAGTTTTGTGTTGTAGGGGACTCAGGAGAGTTTCCCATTGTTGCGAGGGGTCGATGTTGCCCAGTTTTGTGTTGTAGGGGACTCAGGAGAGTTTCCCAGTGTTGCCGAGGGGTTGTTCGCTCGCGGACGATACCTCGGCTTAGCCACACCTTGTTCCCTTGACACCTGAGTTTAGTGAGGTTAAACTTAAATCGGTAACTTTAAAATAAATAAAAGTTGCCCTAATTTAATCCAATTACTGTTGTCTGTCTCGTTATTTCGGGGGTTGGAAGGTAAACATCTGTTTTTCCCAAAACACTGTTCCTCGAAGGGATGGCATGTCACTGAATCCTGCCCAATGATGGATAATGGATTAGGTCTTCCTTGAAATGGAGTTGTGGATTAGCTCTTTTCATGAGTTCCACAGAAAAAAATGCATCTAGAAAGAGTTGATGGGCATGCAGATCTATTATTATTGCAAGTAGAACCAAGATTGTTATAAAGGCCCATATGTCCTAATTCTCCTGGACTATCATTTTGTGGACTGGGGAGAGAATGAATTGTCTTTCCTGAAAACCATCATTATTCAAATAAGTTGCACACATACACATGGTTTGCATTAATAAATTGCTTAGGATTCAGAAACAGAAATGGCCTTCTGGACCCTTCTAGTTTTGTTCTGCATTTTTAACATCTTGGGACTCTGTGAAGAAAATTTTCTCAGACCCCTTGAAGATCACTTTTAAAAAAGAACCTTTATTTTATCTTGATCAAATTTCATTCTGACTCTTCTACACTAGATAGTATCGACTCCTTTACTGTCCTCTCCTTCATCTCCAAATATTTTCAATTTATTATTTCTCAGACAACTCATATAATGCAATTTTAGTTCTGAAATCTTCTCAGATCTTAAAAAATTATTGAGTTCTGATTTTTTTTACTTAATTTGGTATCTATTAATTTGGGTAGGCATATTGAAGCAATGAGATTTACATTTCTTCAATTTTTCTTTGATTCAACTATTTAGCTGTATTCAGTCAAACTTGATTAGTCAGGTTTTTTAAAAGTATAATTATTCTCAACAATAGCAGTCTTAAATCACAAAGTTCATTTTCTTGTTCATTGTTTCAAAGAAAAATATTTATTCCTTTATTTATTTATTTCATGCTCAGTTGAGTGATTTTTAAAACATATTTACAGAACGACAAATCTCACAAGTTGGATTTCAAGCAACAAGGTGATTAATGAAAACACAATACAGAATAACTCTCAATAAGTAAAATAAAAATTACCAAGGACAACAGAAAAAGAGGATGCACTAAATTGAAAAGAAAAAGATAGACCATTTAATTAGGCATGAAATGTTAATGATTATATATGAGGTAAATGACAAATTGTAATTAACACTAGTATTAAAATTAGAGAAAATAACGAGCCAGCAAATATACAATGTAAAAAAGGTATAACATAATGATATGTTCTTTCTCCATTAGAAAAAAAAGTTTTTCTCTAAACCCTCCTGGCTAATGATTTCCACATCATTGGAGTGTGTAAACTGCTCTAGCTTTTAGCTTGTGTTATGTAAAATATTGAGCCTTGTAGTTCAATAGGTTTTGTACCTTACAGCTCCTTTATATTTTAGACTAAAACCTGACTGTAAAGGAGCTGACTGAACTTCACCTTTCCTCCAACTCACCAGTTGAACTTTCATTATACAATATAAAAACTGGAAAGTAATTACATAATGTTGGATTTTTCAGACAGTGCAGAAATTTTGTGGATGTCTGGAAATCAAAAGGGTCCAGAGATGGGACACATGTGGTGCTTAAAAATATATGATTTTGCTTCCCTTCAAGTGTAATCACCACTTCGGCCCCTTCTACACTGCCATATAATACAGATTATCAAAACAGATAGTTCACATTATCCGCTTTGAATGGGACTATATGATTCTGCACTACAACATAATCCAGTTCAAAGCAGATAATCTGGATTTTATAAACCAGTGTAGAAGGGAATTGAGCTATGTTAAAATTGAACTAACCTAAATCAGATCTTGGTCTGCTGCCTATGGGAATAAGGGAGAACGGTAGGATCTTGCCAGTCATGGTAAAGGAATATAATAATAATAATAATAATAATAATCTTTATTTATACCCTGCCCCATATCCCCAATGGGGACTCGGGGTGGCTCACATGAGGCCAAGCCCAAACAACAAATTACAATAAAATAAAATCAAAACATCATCAATGAACACAAAAAAAAATATTCTAAACTCATCCACAATTATAGGTCTGTAGAAAAGAACAGTAGAATTTATTGTATTCATTGTGAGATACTGATTTCTGTGTAGACTAAGAATCAGGACTAATTTAAACTTCTTCACTCTGAACATCAATATGATTGTCATCACAGGACTCTAGGAAATGTTTGAATGATCAATGATGTGGAAGCAACATTGCTATTTTCTTTTTTTATAATATACTTTATTTCAGTTTCAATATTAAAAAGACAAATGACATACAACAGACCCACACGGGGTCTAGAAAGGGAAAGGTGGGGATGGGAAAGCAACATCGAGGGGGTGTAGGGAAAAAGGGGGAAGGGAAAGGTTGTGTAAAGCATGACAGTACATAAGGGGAAAGGGGGATAAAAGAAAGATCGATCCAATTTGGATTTACAACTTGTGGAGACATTACACATCTTCGTCTTCTATATTTTGATGGAGTTTTTTCGTGCCTGCATTTGGATATACAAAGATATATCTACATAAGTGTCCATTTTTAATTACACCCAACCTCGGATTACCTTTAGGGTAGGTCACCCGGGCCCGGCCATCCTACCTTTTATTTATCTTATGTTCCTTGAATCCATTCTCACTCGACCACTAATGTGCCTGATATTTATTATACACTTATTTATATCTTGGTTACCAATTCAATCTAAGAGCGATCTCATGCTCCCTCTTAAAGTAGCTTTGAACTGGGGACCAGTCCGTCTTATTAACTTCTATCCCATCCATACTTCTTATCTCTTGGGTCAGCCATTCCATCTGGACCATTTCTATTAGTTTATATAGCCATTCCTCCTTCCCAGGTTCCTCGGCAGTTTTCCAATGTCTGGCATATATCATTTTGGCTGATGTAGTTGTGGCCAAAAAGATAGTCTTTTCATTGGCACTCCAAGTTGGGTCTATCATCCCCAGGAGGAACATCTCTGGTTTTCTCACAATCCTTTTGGGAAGGATTTTATTGATTTCTTTGTGGATGACGTTCCAAAATTTTTTGGCCTTAGGGCATAGCCACCATAGGTGGAAGAAGGTTCCGCACCGGGCACCGCAATTCCAACAATTTGGTTTGATGTTGTGATACATTTTGGCAAGTCTATCTGGGGTCAGATACCATCTGTATAAGACCTTAATCCAATTCTCTTTGTATTTGTAACAAACTGAAAAATTGGTATTTTTCCCCCAGATCGACAGCCACGTATTCCATTTTATTTTTACGCCTATGTTCCGAGACCATTTTTTAACATGATCATCTATTTTAGCATCAATTATCGATAATAAATTATATATCTTTCTGACCAGGTTTTTGTCGGGCCCAAGGAGAACCCCCTCCCACTCATGTTGTTCGCCCTCAAATCCTTTTACTCTATCCAATTTATATTTCTCGACAATTTGATAATATGTAAACCAACTTATATCCCTGCCCTCCCGGGCTAATTGCTCTTTATTTTTTGGCATGAAATTTTGCCCATTCCAATATAGCAACTCTTTGTAAGTGTACCATTTTGTATCTTGCAGTTGTCTTAGACGGAAAGCCTCAATCGGTGACAGCCATGTGGGGGGTTTTGAGTATATTTTACTGTAGTATTTATTCCAGATTCTAATTAATGGGTCTCTAATATAGTGGTTTTTAAATTTTTGATCTTTGATTATTTTATTGTATCCTAGATAACCATGTATGCCAAATTTAAGGTCGTAACCTTCTAAATTTGTTAACCTATTATCATCTAGCTTTATCCAGGTCGTGACCCATGCCAGACAGTTAGCCTTGAAGTATCTTTTTAAATCTGGTACCCCCAACCCCCCTCTTTTTCTCCCTGTTTGAAGTAGTTTCATTCGTACTCTAGGTTTTTTGCCGTTCCAAATAAATTTAGATATGTCCCTCATCCAAATATTGAATTGTGAATCTTTTTTGATTATTGGCAATGTTGCGAAGAGGAAATTCATCCTGGGGAGGACCATCATCTTAACTGCCGCAATTTTACCCAGGAAGGAGAGATTCAGCTTGGTCCATTGGCTAAGATCTTTTTTTTGCTATTTTCCATCAAGAGAAGTCATTCTTACACAAGTCTTCCCCATTCCATGTAATCAGATTTGTTTTTACCAAAAATATTACTGTTATCAGTAGCACAGGAATCAGGAGATATATGAGAAGTATACCCAATCAAAATCTGCAAGCAAACTGGAATATTTTTATTTGCTTTTTAAACATGTATACTGAATTCAAATAAATTGGCCTAAAACTTTTTGTTAGTTCCACCTTAAGTAACTCCACTAAATTGTGAGTCAAAACATCAGTAAATTCAATTGATGTAATTGATCTGCTCTTATTTAGACAAGAAGAAGGTTTTAGGTCATTAAATCACAGGTGCCCATCCAGTTATTGAGCCATTGGAGCCCATTTAATACATTATTTTAAAAAGTCAGAACATCAGGCGGAAAAAGATAAGCTGGGTTGAGCAGCTCTGTTTGTACATTGTACATGCCCTTAACATTTTCCCCATTCATGTACATGCCTGGCATACATGCCTATCATAAGGGAAACTGTACACAAACATATAAGGATTTGAAAACATTGTGTTTGAATTATAGTTCCTAGAAATTAATAGCAGTGTCTGAAGGATCTGGAGATTGATAATCCCAAAAGAAATATTTCCACACATAAGACTCTGTTTCGAACCTACAACTATCAAAGTTCCTCTTTTTATATCAATCTCTATAGATATAGCACTTTCTGCACATTTTCAGTAAATGTGTAGATGTTGGGGAAAGGAGCTGTGTAACATTCATGACACCAAAAACTACCTAGTTATTTCTCACCTAAAATGATGCACATCATATTTCTATTTCATATTCGCCGCTTGTCAAAGATATATGTCTCCTTCTGTAACCCCACTATTGATTACTTAGACAATGCGGTGATATAAATTAGAGAATTTTCCTGTCAGACTCTCTCTCCCAAACTTCAGAGTTCAAATTCTTGGGTCTTCTTTCCAAGTGTGACCACTTTTACAAAAATCTTTTACCAGAAAGCCCAGTTGGTTTAATTTATTGTTCCAAATGTTGCAGAAATGGTTGTCCATGCTCAGTTTGTCAAAGCTTTCCTGTCTTTCACTTCATTATAATCTATTCCTTCAGTACAAAAAGTAGTGAAGGAAAACAGATCCATGCACAAGGATAGTATCCACTCCATGATCTCTCTCACATGCTCTTTACTGCCTGCATCTCTGATGACAGGTTCAATGGTGTAGGCAAGATCACATCAGGAATAAGGTACTGGAATTGCAAGGGAAAGCCATGCCTTTCTATCAGGCTGAACTCTTGGGGTGCTATGTAGAGGAGGTTATACTGGGTGAAGTTAATCTGGGAGTAACCTCTGAGTGAGTGATCCATCTCACAGGAGATGAAGGAGCAGCAGATGTTGGCTGCAGCTGCAAGGTGTCCATGTCCCTCAGGGTGGCACCAACAAAAAACAAAAGAGTGAGCAAAGAGTGGGAGGGATTACATGTGCAATTCTAACATGCCATCAAATCTAATGCACATCTCATTTATGGTGATATAATTCAGCTCAAAAACATGAACATTAGACTCGAGTAATATTATAGCAATACAACTGGATTGGCTTTATTGGAGGAGGATCATAAAATGATAGAATGGAGAGGGAACCTATGGAGCATCCTATCCAACGCCGTGCTCAAAGCGTGATTTCCAGGTATAGCATTCCAAACAATTAGCTTTCCAGCCTCTTTTGTAAGACATCCAGAACTCTGATAAAAGAGTAACACTGATGTTATAATCACTCCATCCAATTATCTACAATGGTCTACTAGTAGCATTTTTTCCTAACAACTCTTGATTCCTCCTTTTTTCCTCTTGTCATTTTGAATTCATCTCACCCCACTCGGTTATATGAAATCAAAAACAGATATTGTCGTATAAAAAGTGATTTTGTAATGAAATTTGGGAGTTTGATATTAGAAGATTGAGTTCAAAATCCTGCTTGACCATGGAAACGTACTGGGTAATAATAATAATAATAATACACTTTATTTATATTCCACTCTTCTCACCCCAAAGGGGACTCAGAGCGGATTACAGGTACACCTACTTAGCAGACAATTCCTGCCGTTTCCACAATACAGACATATAGACAAACAGAGGCAAACTCTGGCCACCAGGGGGAGCTGACACACTCCTCATCTCTCAACATTCCCAGCATCCCTTGTTGTTCCTTCTGCATTCCTCAGCATTCCTGGAGTTCTTTATGGCCTCATAATTCAGTCAAAATTTGCCTCCCCACTTAATGTGGTACCCTTATCTCCTACTTAACAGATGCAACTGTCTTTCGGGCTGCAAAGGTCGACAGCAGGCTACACTTAAAGGTCGAGCACCCACCTTGACCCGGGCAGGCCTCAAACTCATGGGTAGTCTTGGTCAAATCACACGGTCTCAGTCACAAAGGAAGGCAAGGACAAGCCCCATCTTAATACATTCTGCCAAGAAAACCAGAATTGGTTTTAGGGTCACAGTCAGTTTTAAGGTCACCATAAGTCAAATGTGTGGCTGCAAGTTATGTCTGATTCACCCTCAGTCAGAAAAAGCTTGAAGTCATACAACAACAATTCTAACAAGCTTTTTTCTTTAATGTTGAAAGAAGAAAAATGAGTGAAAAATGAATATTTAAAAATATGTAACAATGCATACATTAGGAAATGTATCAACTAAAATAGGTACACATTTTGATGCAAGAAGGGGGAGTGTTGTAATTAAACTTTGACAGGGAAATATTGTTCGTAAAATGTTTTTTAAAAAGGAATGAAGACAAAACTGACAAGCATTAACATCACTATGAAATCCGATAGTTGTCACCAATGACTTCTGCCAAAACAAATTCTCAGTGATCAAGGATTTATGACACCAAACTAGATGTTCCACTAAAAAAACAGCTGTTGAACATGGTGATTGGTGTATTTAGCTTGTCTTTTTTCTATGTAATATCAGCAACAGAGGTAATCAGTTTTTCATTCTTCAAAGGTCTACAATATGCTTCAGCTCCATCTCTAATTGCCAGTTGTAGGGGACTGCAATCCAAACCGTGTTAAAGTTAAGTTCTTTCCCTGACCTAATTCAACCTATGACATTCCAGCTCATTCAACTACCAGCAGCCAAAAATAGGTCTAAGGAGCTGAGTGATGTTTGGAAAGAAAGGTGTGTGCCAGCAGTCACATATCTTAGCAGAACAATTGATTTATCTCCGAGGTTCTCACTGATTATGCTGAGATCTTAGAAAAGAATATATTGCATTTATTCTAGTTGCATATGTGATGCACCCTCAAGAGAAAAGAGAAAGCTTGTAGAACAAAGAAATACAAAACTACCTTGGCATATCAATCTGGCTGTTTTTCAGGTGATGTTTTTCAGTGAGGTATTATCCATAGTCACCTTGAAGAGGAAACAAAACACTGTCAACAAGTAACTGTCATAAACATCAAGTCTTCCCACACCTCCTTACATAAGACTTGTACTTTTGATCTTGTTCTGTTTTCCTGGAATGATTTGTATGTTCAAACCTATCATAAAACTGAAAGACAAGTGACAAAGTCAAAAATAAAATGCACTGTGTATACAATCTATTTCTGCAGTATTAAGGATTGGCAACTCTTTCTGCTATGTTTTGCTGTCACTTGCCTTCACCCATAACTTCATTCTGCATTATATTCGCCATTTTCTGTTGTTTCTGTTGTTTTAAAAAGAATCATGTAAAATCACTGTTAAAATGTGCATTCTATTTTCTTTTAAAGAATATATGTATTCAAAGGATCACTCTCAAAATCAATGATGCAGGGCTTTTTATGTTGGAGGGATCTCAGGAAAGGTCACAACTTAACATATAGCCACCATTATTATTCTATGATTCTACGATTTACATTAGTTTGAAAAAATACAACTCATACAGTCTATATCACTCAAGCAACCTTTGCATGTGATTATAGATTTGTACATAACCAGGCAAAATATTAAAGATTCAATTGGGTATCATAGCAATCTTACAACAAAAGTGCTGTACTATCATTGAACCAATTGTTGAATGTTAAATAAACACATAGGTGCATTCCATTATTCAAGTGTGTTTACTAGGCATGGTTTCGAACCCAAAAATCGTGATTCTAAAATCATATTGGGGGGGTTGATTAGTAATAGGAAGACTTACAAAAAAAAATTCCAAAAATTTCTAAAATGTAACTTAATTACTAACGAAATTCGTTAGTAGTTCGTATGCCAGCACATGCACATTCCAGATGGTTTTGGCCTACAACTCCCAGAAATCCTAACAGCTGGTAAATTGGCTGGGATTTCTGGGAGTTGTAGGCCAAAACTTGAATAAATCACACTGAATTATAGATGGGGCTCTCCAAATAGGAAGGAGGGGGGGAGGGAGGAGGGTATTCTATTCTTGGAAGCAGCAAAAAAAAGGAGGAGGAGCCCCCCCCCCTCGCTCCTCGCTGCCTCTCTCTCACCCCGATCCTGAGGGAGCGAGGGCCCAAGTTTGCCCAGGCTGAGAGGAAAAGGAAGAGGCCTGAGGCTGTGAGGAATGGTGGGAGTTGAAGTCCAAAACACCGGGAGGGCTGAAGTTGGCCCCTCATGAAGCCTATTCAAGGCTTTAGATCCTGGCAGGCAGAAGGGGCAGGGAGAGCCATCCACTCCTCCTGCCCTGCCAGGATCTAAAGCATCAAAGAGTATTGGGGTGAGAAACCAACCTAATGTATAATAGAATGAATGCTACTGTAAGTGCCTAATATTATAAGTAATCCAACTGGTCATATACCTACATTCCATGCACATGCAATAATACAGCAGTAATAACAATGGGTATAAGAAGAGGTAAAATTCAAACCGAAGTATTCTGACTGTGCTCCCTCCTCAAACTGCAAAAGGCTCTTCTCTGAGCCCGGAAAAGCCAAACCCTGGGCACAGCGTTGCTGCCTGGGTGCACACACATACATATTCTTGGGGGATTTGCTGCAGAATCTTCTCTATGAGCCCGGGATTCTGCAGCAAATCCCCCAAAGAATATGTATGTGTGTGCACCCAGGCAGCAAACGCTGTGCCCGGGTTTTGGCTTTTCCCGGCTCATAGAGAAGAGCCTTTTGCAGTTTGAGGAGGGACCACAGTCAGAATACTGGTTTGAATTTTACCTCTTCTTATTCCCATTGTTAGTACTGCTGTATTTTTGCATGTGCATGGAATGTAGGTATATGACCAGTTGGATTACTTATAATATTAGGCACTTACAGTAGCATTCATTCTATTATACATTAGGTTGGTTTCTCACCCCAATACTCTTTGATGCTTTAGATCCTGGCAGGTAGGGAGAGGCAGGGAAGCCTGGAAAAATGTAAACAGAGAGGTTTACTCAGAAGTAAATCCACAAAGGAGGGCACTTCATCCAAAGTGCCCTCCTTTGTGGATTTACTTCTGAGTAAACCTCTCTGTTTACATTTTTTCCAGGCTTCCAGCCAAAAGAAGGAGCGAGTTTAGGGCTTGCCTTGCCATAATACTTATTGGCAAGGGAGGCGGGAGGGTGGTGAGAGAGAAGGAGGGTGCCCCTTACAACCTAATAACGACACTTAAGAAAATCCTGGCCCCGGTTCTATAAAGAAAGTCCACTTCCTGGTTGGCGTTCCAGATGCGGAAATACTCAAAAGTAGCATTTCTTACGAATTTCTTCCGAATCATTTCATTTTCATAACTTTTTTCTCATGCCTAGTGTTTACTCTTATGATATTTTTCTTGTTTTTATCTAACCCATAGCATTGACTATAGAATGGGCTCTGCCAGTTGTCCTCCCAGAAAAAGGCAATAAAGCAAGACATTTTCATTCTTTTTTATAGTTGCTCAGCTCATCCATTTACTCTGGGGCTTAATATAGACTTTGGCTGGTTTCCTTTTGCGGGCTGGGTAAATCCTTTTGACTTTGACAGTGGGGAACATGTTTTGCCTGCCTTTTACTGTTTCCCCATGGTAATATGGAACAATTAACTTTGAATGGTAAATTAAAATAATTTGATTGGATTAATTGCATACCTTTAATACTTATTGTATTACATGGTACATATGTATTATGTTGGCATTTAATTGCAAATACTCAGCACTTTGGACAGGTTAGTATAGAATGTGTTTAAGCTTAGGCAATGATCTGTGAGCACCCATAGGTACATTACATTTAGTAAATGTCGCCATTAACCTTAACAGCCATGTTAACCATACCACTAAATCTGAGTACATCAGAATCCTATTGATGTCATAAAATATCTTATAACAAAATGTATTCATTCTGTGTCTCTGTGTGTCCTCATGCACAAGGGTAAACTACATAGAAATTAAGTGGTCTAAGAACTCAAATGAGTGATATCTTAGGTCTTTTCCCCCTCCTTCTTCCATTTGTTCTTGAAGCAAATCTCTCTGATATTTGCTTTGTTGATCAAAATTCAGGCGTCAACCTCACCCAAAATATTCCAAATAGTGTGAAATTAAGAGTGGATTGCTTCCCCAGAGGTATCTTGAAAATACATAGCTTTAGCAAGAATTGAACTGAATTATTTCAGATTTATAGTTTTAGGCCGAATGTTGAGAAATCCCTTTTAAAACAATTTCTTGTGGGTATCTTTTTTGTTAATGAATTCTAGAAGCAAATAGATAAAATCTGTTAAACTTGGTTTCATTCAGTATCATTCAATATCACAGGGTAAACCTTGACCCTTTTTGTGCTTTTTGGTGGAGTCCCCAATCCATTTTTGGGAGCTTCCCAAAATTGGAAGGGTAGATATCTGTTTTCACTCTGGGGTGCTGAAAGATCCATTTTCTATAGGCCCATTATGGGGGGGGGGCTTTCCTGGCTCCCCTTCCCATCATTTTAGTCATTTAAGCTGTTATACTCTGGAGGAGAGGCACTCAGCTGCAGGCAGGCACGTGCTTTATGGAGGTTTCTTACCTGTTCTACTGTAGAGGAGAAGCACTTGACTGAAGGTAGGCGTATGCACTTTCTGGGCCTGCACACCACACATGCACTCACAAAAAGCAGGCAAGGAGCTTTTGTGTCGAGCTGATTTTCCAACCAGGAGGGGTCTTCCTGTTGCATGCTCCCGAAGGTAACAGAAGTAATGAAAGAATGAATGTAGCAAAGGAAAACAGATCCATGCACAACGTTAAATAAACACATATGTAAATTCCATTATTCAAGTGTGTTTACTCTTACGATATTTTACTTGTTTTTGTCTAACCCATAGCATCGACTATAGAATGCCAGTTGTTTCTCCTTACTTGAGGCACAGACTTCACTTGAGGCACAGACCCTGCCAGCTCCCATCACATGGCATTGATCAACTTCTGGCAGGACTCCATGCCTCAAGGGAAGTCGAAATAACACAGTAGGCAGCAGTGGAAACACAGCAATGCTTCTTTGTGAGATGAGGTGATGGGAAAGGTAGGTGTTGCAGGGCAATGGGTTCTCCCTGCTCCCTGCCAGACTCTGCTGGATGCATCACAATGTGAGGCAAACCCCACCCTTAATGTGATGACTTCCTTATGCATTAGTATGTACATTAGATCTATACGTGAGTATATAAATAGGGTCACTATGTGGTTGTAAGAGGAAGCAATAGCAGGCATGTAGCTTGTTTGACTTGCTATTTAAATCCTCACTTTGATGCCAAGCCATGCTATATCATATAAAGTATGAGAATTTAAAATAGTAGGTCTAAGGTGCTGAGAACCAATGCAATGTAATGGTTTGAACTTTGAATTATGATCATGGTACAAATCCCCATTGAGCTGTGTAAATATATTGGGCCATACTTCCTCAAACTCAGAAGAAGGCCAACTCCCTCTAAAGAAATCTTGCCTAGAGAATGCCATGATAGGTTCACCTTAAGACTATCTCTATTCTTATTTTATCAAGGATATGAAAATAATAAAGATAAGTCCAAAGAGGAAATACCTCAGGGCACTTATAGCTTAGTATACTGAATTCAGAGAGCATGAAGACTGAGTGCTGTAGATGTTATATAATTCTATGTGAAATTTGTACGAAGGGGAAGATATGCAGAGAATGAAATTAATAAATCAAAATAAATGTGGGGGATATTTTTTATTAATGCTGCAACCGTTGACAGTTTTATTCACTAACCTCAGGAACCAATCCTGTTAGACACAGCTTCCAACAAGATTAGGCCTGGAAGACTTATCACTTAAAAGAATTATGTTACCCAACTTCATCAGTGCAACTTGATTAGTATTGGAACCAGCCTCCAGAGCTATTAAAATGTTTTATACACAGGAGTAAGCCATAAAATGTTGCCTTACTGATAACAGCTATTTGATTCCTTTGACAGTTTACAAATGGATCAAGACTTTTTTTTCATTGCAAATTAGCATTTGTGATGGCTAAACACTATAGAACATCGGGTGGTAAAGTGTCTTTAAAAGCTCCAATTTTCCCAGGGAGGGAACCTGCAATCATATGACCAAATTAGCAAGTGAGACAGAAATGGAATATAAATGAATTCATCAAAAGGTTCTTTTTTTAAAATCATGTCTTGTGGAAAATTAAAAGAACTGCATGACTCAACAGAAGACTTCAGATACGGAGAAATAAAATAGCATTAAAAAACACCAGAAGTGACAATGGTGCCCTTTCTTGATATTCCCCAAGGCCATTTATCCATGAACATCTAGTATCTTGAAGAACATTTAAATGACACAACCAAAAGAGTAAGAAATAAATAATTTATGTTGCTGTTTTTCCAACATACACTCATTGAAAATCCTTCTGTCTTTTGTTGGACCAGCATGGTATCACTTTAACAAGTAGAGATTTTCCAGATAGTGTATCCCAGTGTTTCCCAACCAGTGTGCCGTGGCACACTAGTGTGCCGTGAGTGATCATCAGGTGTGCCGTGGGAAATTGGAACAATCAAAGCACCTCCAATAGACAGCCCACCAGCATGTTGCTCTGAGGCATGTGACTGTGTATCAACTCTTCTGTTCAGGCCCAGGTTTCACACTGAGTGTATAAATACATTTTAAAACATATTAACTATATGTATGACTGTGTTAGAGTGTCATTTTGTGTCATTTTGGTTGGTGGTGTGCCCCAGGATTTTGTAAATGTAAAAAATGTGCCACGACTCAAAAAAGGTTGAAAAACACTGGTGTATCCTATTATTTCTGTTGCATTTTTAAGTGAAAAACTGCTTCACAATTGGGAAATATGACAGTCTTATATGTTTCTTACATTTGGAAATTCTTTTACATCTATAATTATGAACCACAAGTTCTTTTCATCCCAACTATGAAGGCATAAACATATTAGTTGGCATTTTGTTGCAGGTTTACACATGTGTAACCTAGAATTAGACATGCATAACTATTTGGTATCCACCATTCTTAAATATTCCTAAATTTAGGGATCACATAGGGATTGTGACAGTCCCCCAATCTAATCTCCATTTACCAGGAATGGGAGGTCATTCATCCCCAACCCCAACACTTTCTGGTATGAGAGGGAATTGCAATAGGAATTCTACATCAACCTGTCACAACAATGATTGCTCTCAGAGAGGGTGGGAATGTCAGCTATCTGCTTCCAAACAACAGAAACTTGCATCCCTCACTGATTATAGTGACTTCTTTTTGATAAGTGAGAATAGTGAGGGTTGTGTCAGGAAGCACTGCATAGCAATGTAACTACTGTGGTTATTCATTTATAATTTCCAACAGAATTACAGTCAGAATGCTGTTTTTGTCTATGGTTGTACTATATATGATAGCTACAAGTATTTGTAACATTGAAGAGGAGCTCATTGTGCTTGCCTACCATATAGATGTGACATATGGGGATCTTTTCAGAAGGAAAAGGTGGCAACCATAATTCATTTCCATGATCTTGGTTGAATACAGAAGGATTCAAATCCAGATTCCTCAGAGTTAAGTACTAAAATGATTCTAAGAGCAAAGCCAGACCTTTATGATTCAACAGTGTCATAACCTAAATTTGAATGATCAAGGAGATATTGCTTATCTACTTATATATGCCTCATATATGTCCATTGCAGAGAGGATTTTGAAAATTAACAATCTTTTTTTTAATCTTATGAAAAACCAAGGTGTCTGGTGTTGAACCTGATGTGTAGGTATAGATCAGGCATGGGCAAACTAAGGCCCAAATGCCCGATACGATCCTCTGGGCACTTATGCCCAGACCTCTAAATTTTCCCCATCCTCTGGGCATAAGGATGCGGCAGCTCACCATGTCCTTATGCTAAAAGATTTACAGAAGAAGGCATGTGGCAGCTGGGAGCCCTCTGAAGTGCTCTCAGCTTGCCGCATGCCTACCTTGGGCCTTCCTTCTAGCATGAGGATGGACAAGCAGCCCTGTCCTGATTCTGGGAGAAGAACAGCCTAGGGGAGGAGGCAGGTGGGGACCAAGGGAGCTCCAAAGCCCTTGCCCACTGCCTCCCTCTCCCTTTTCCCAGTATCAGGAGAGGTGTGGCCCTGTCCCGATGCCAGGAGAAGCCTTGTCCAAAGTGCCCTCTTCCACCTCCTGTGTCTCCCTTCTTCCGGCATCAGGGGAGGCATGGCCCCATCCTGATGCCAGGAGAAGCCTGACCAGGGAAGGAGGCAGGCAGGGGCCAAAGTAGCTACAAAGCCGCCTCACACACTGCCTGCCTCTCCCTTCTCCCGACCTGATGCTGGCAGAAGAAGCAGACATGAGCTGAGGGAGCTCCAGAGCCTCAGCCTCTTCACAGTATAAGGATGGGGTGAGCAGTTCCATCCTTGTGCTGGGATGGAAGCCAGAAGGTGATCCAGCCTTACCGCTCCTGCCCTTACTTCTCCAGCCCCCTGCCCACCCCTTCCTGGACTCACCCCACCCCAGCCCTGCTTCCTCATGGGCCCACCCTGCCCACAACTCCATCTCTTCCTAGGCCAAGCCCCACCCGCCCTCCATCTCAGCCCAGCCCTCTTGGCCAGGCCGAGCATGCAGCCCAAGGGCAAAAAAGTTTGCCCATGCCAGGTATAGATTATGGTTTATTACACATATGAAGTGGGGGGAGGGGGAATCTTGGTTTCTTGGTTTTTAGAACTGTTGTTGAGATTATTTGGGGCATTGATCTAGAAAATTGCACTGGAGAGACTACATAAGGTCTACTTTCTTCAATGTGGTTATCGTGGGTTTTTTAAATCAGTGAGCAGCTGAAGACTGGTATATTGTATATGCTCTATATCTTTTTTTTAAAAAAACTAGGACTACTAGAGGGAAACTGGTGCCATTTTATTTTTTGGATAAACAGGTCAAGTATACCCAGAAACAGTTTTAATATTGGAGGCACCAAATGTGTGTTGGCCTGTGTTATATCTCTTTCAAATGGGAGGAATACATGTGCAGAAATGTATTAACATGGAATGGAATTATTTTGGTGGACATGTTAACATGTAGCCAAGCATTTGCATTGGGATGGTTTCTGCAGCTTTATTATGTATTTGTTCCTGACAAATATGATCACAGTACAAAAATAAACTCAGATAAATAGCAGCGTTCAAGCCACTGAAAACTGAGATGAGAAAAAGACTGAGGTTCTTAATGTGCCCTTGAAGGAGAACTACTTGAAAAATTCAAATGTAACTTTCTCAAAAGAACGGCAAAGATTGGTTGACTTAAAATCAAGGACAAATCTGTAATAGAAACAGGCCAAGAAAGAAATCAATGAATTTGTCTGTCTACCATTTGCACTTTGCATTTTCTCATAGAAATTTTAATATTGCTAAAATAGATTAAAAGCACAGTTGCACAGTTTTAAGTTCTGACTTGAAAGTGTTGAACTTTTAACTATTTGGATCTCGTCATCTCTAAGTTCACTGTCAGTGAAAAACACCATGTTCTCTCTCTAGGTTACATTGAATAGTTCAAGACTGTTTTATCTCAGCTAATATTGCCTCCACATGAAGAAATTACAGACTGGTATGAATAGTACTGGTTAATGTACCAGAACAAATGTCGCTTTTATAAGGATATGTGCTCTACTGCTGAGATAGCACAAGGGAGAGTAAGAACATTATGAATCTCCATCAGCCCATTCTTAGTTCTATTTAAGACATGTCCGCATAGAGATGCCATTGCTTCTTCTTTTCATTTAAAATACTATTTTCCTCCCAGGCATTTTTAGCTCAGGTTGATACACATGGAGTTCATACAAATTAGACTGGGATTCATAAGATTCGGAACAGATGAAAGGAAGCATTTCCTTACACAGTGTATCACTCAAATTAAGGGACTCACTTTCCCAGTAAATGGTGATATGAACATGGTCAGCTTTAAGAGAGGTTTAGACAAATGTTGATGGGTTTTCTAGAAGCGTTTGCTTGGTCAATGTGATAAACTGTATTTAGCATGATCCAGTAAGACACTTCTGATACACTGCAATATGTCTAATAAATATATCTGCAACAACCCCAATTTTTGTGCTAATTGTAGGGAGCTGAGTGAGTTGTGGGACATCGTTCTGTCACTTGCAGTACTACATTTATTGTAGCACAAATCAGTGTACAAAAATGTTATAAAAATATATGAAAAGAATGAAAACCAGAGTGTATGATTTTATAAAAGTAATATACAGAAATACAGTACAAATGCAGATAAAGCACATGTTTTCCCCAATGAGAAGGTTAATCTTAACTGACTCTTTTCTTTTAAAAGCCTCAATCTCTTTAAATTAGAATTCCAAATAATTTCTGCTCATGGTGCTATTTCACAGACAGTGTGAACTTTTCCATCCCTCAATAGTTTTAAAAATGTGCGTGGATTTGAGTCGAGTTCAAGTCAAAAGAAAAATGTAACACTATATGATCCTTGTCCTCAGTGTTGAGCTGAACTCTTCTCTTCTTACCCTCTCAGGGCCCATCCAGATAGGTCTTAAATCTGTTTCTACTGGACATTTCACAAGCCTCTTCTATCTATACTGTTATATAAAATTCAGATTATCAGCTTTGACCAGGATTATATGGCAATGTAGATTGATATAATCTAGTTCAGATCAGATAATGTGGATTATCTGATTGGATAATCTGGATTATATGACAGTGAAAAGGGGTCACAATCAATAGGTTATTTATACATATTCTTAAGAATTAATAAGAAAACGTGGAGTCTCTTTTCTCCCTTCCCTACAGCCTATCTCCATTTATTTTAAATTTGATTATGTATTGAACACGTATTATCAAAAGGTTATTCAGGCCTACCTGTTAAGATTTCTCATTTGATCAAAGACATGTGATGTATTTTCCATGTATGTAGGAAATCATGTTAGTTATTTCACCTCATATCTTATAAAAATATTTAGCATTACCATGTTATATTGTGATAGCTAGAAAAGGTTAGTAGCTGTGTATTTAACATACATATGAGGACGGGTCAATAAATCCGTGACTTTTTGAATTTCCCGTCTCTTAACTGAAAGGGCAACATGGCTCCTGTCAACAGGCATCTGTCAGTTGACTCCTGTCAAAATTTGAACAATCTGCGTCATTTAGTTTGTGTTTGACAGCCATTGATAGCAGACTATCACATGATTTGAGGAGAAAATATTTTAAAAGTGCAAGCGGTATAATCCACATTGACTACCTTCAAAAGGGTAAAACAATCAATGGCAGATATTATGCCAAATTATTGGGTCGATTTAATGAGGATTTGGGGGGGAAAAGACCGAATTTGGCCATGAAAAAAGTTCTTTTGCATCAGGACAATGCAAGGGTGCACACATGTGCAGTTGCCATGGCAACAATTCATGAATTGGGATACGAATTGCTTCCTCATCCACCCTATTCTCCGGATTTAGCCCCGAGTGACTATTTCTTGTTTCCAAACCTGAGGAAATGGCTCGACGGAAAGAGATTTGACTCCAACAATGAAATCATCTCACAAAGAAATACCTATTTTGATGACCTCGACAAATCTTATTTTTTGGAAGGGATAAAAAAAATGGAGAAACGTTGGACAAAGTGTATAGAGCTCAAGTTTTCTTCCAGGGACTCTATAAATAGGTAGCTTATATGCATTGTTTCATCTAAGATTGTCCAAAGCAAAACAAACCTCCTCCCTTCCCATAGCTCAGTGGTTCTCAACCTGTGGGCCCCCAGATGTTTTGGCCTCCAACTCCCAGAAATTCCAACAGATGGTAAACTGGCAGAGATTTCTGGGACTTGTAGGCCAAAACACCTGGGGACCCACAGGTTGAGAACCACTGCCATAGCTGAATGGGATTGTAGTTTTAACTGAATTAACATGTGCACTAGTGAAGCCTGTTTTTAATAGGTTCAGAAATTTACTCCTTTGAAAACACATACCGGAAATTCAGCAAAGCCTAACCATGTGTATATACTGAAATCAGCATGATGTGTTTCTATTCAACGTGACCTTAGGTGACTTGCCATCCTGATAATTAAAACAGAATGTAGCTATAGTGTTACCTACCATCAACACTGTTATTACATGAGTGAACTATACAAGTCCAAAGCTCACAGCTGAGTGAACAGGCCAATGAATTGGAATTATATTGGCATTGATTTCTAAGATTTGGCCTGGCTGGCACTACTACTTTCCAATTTAAAATGGCAAAAGTTTCTGCAACAAAGTCCAGATGTCTAAATATTAATGTAATAAGGTTATTTGTCTGGTGATTTTTTTTAAATGATCTTTAATATTGTTTGTTGGCTTTCAAACAAATGCTCCCATTTTTGAGATGACTCAGATTTTGAAGTAACATACAAATAAGTACAACAATAACTGGGGATACATGAGATAGGATTCCCCTCATAACACAGACATGAAAAGCATTAAGCAAGGGAATGAGCAAGAAAGGCAAAAAAATATCAAACAGATTATTCAACAAGACAAAAAAAAAGAAATAAAGATTCAGTGAGATCAATAATTGGCTTGTGCACTTTCTGTTCCCCATTATTGGCAGTGTTGCTGTGACAACTAATGAAACATGTTGATCAGATATAGGGGTGACAATAAGTAATGCTTGGGAATCATTTAGATAGGGTTGGTTTGTGATCCCCTCTTCTGAGGCCATCTAACCCCAAGGCCAGTTGTGTGCATCATTACCTGTAGTTATTGAAGGGTTGGTCAGGTTCTGACGTACGGCTACAGCCATGATGGGCTGCATTGATTCTAATTGTTCAACCAGTTGAGGGTGTGATTGTTCTCCCACCAATATGCTTGCTGCACTGTGCTTGACCTCTAGAGCAGAAAGATGGGAACAAATAGATTTTAGCATCAGGGCCTTACTTGTCATGTGTGCAGGCCTAGGGCTGGGGACCGGAGGCGTCACTCCTTTTTCCTGTTCCAGTGTGAGCAAGCAAGCCAGAATTGTGTTGATATTTTTTCTGTGCTATCCTCTTCTTCTGATGAAGATATATTGGGGGGGGGGTACTTTGCCAGTGTTTTCTTCACCAGGCCCTTGCCCTTGCCCTTGGGACCCCCAATATTCTTTTTGGGTGCCATGCTGAAGGAACAAAGGAAAAAAACACATTAATATGCAGTCAACAAGCTTAATTTTGTCATACAAGGAAACATAACACCACTTTTATGTATTTAGTGATATTTATTTATTTATGTATTTATTTATTTAGCATGTTTGTATACCACTCCCTCTCAGCCTGAAGGCGACTCGGGGCCGTTCACAAGGCAACAAATTGAATGCCAACAACATCATAAAAACAGCATTTAAAACAGTTAAAAACATTAGCAATCAATTAAAACCATGACAATGATAAAAGCAACATTATGTCTCCATTGAAAAAAACATAATCCAATCTCGTAGTTATATAATTATTTAGATATTGTATTTTTCTTTATATATTTATATGGTTCTGATTACCCTTATAGGAAAGTGAAAATTGGAATATATTATAAGCTATGTGTAATAAAGTCCCATCATGTGCCTTAATTATTGTTATTAATTAATTAATTTATATTTTGGGTTAGTTATGGCTCTGGCTGGACCCTTGTGTGTTGAAATGGCTGTCACGGGTGAAACCTAAAATGGCTGCCCCTATGAGCCTTGCCTGCCATGCGACTCTTTAAAATGGCCATTAGGCCTACCCGATGAAGTACAGCCATGAGGCCAGAGAAACACCATCCCCAAACACAAAGGAACCTGGGGGAAATTCAACAAGACAAAAAAAATGAATGAAAAATTCAGTGAGATCAGTAATTTTCTATTAGACTTGTGCATGGATTCTGTTTGGTCAGTTCCCTCCAGCTAATACAGCTTGTCCAGCTTGGTCAGCTGGCCATAATGGTAATGGCTCAGCCACCTTGGATTTTGTTTTGTTTTGGCTGAAATGGCCCATGTAACTGCTGGGCATGGCTTCTTCCCTTCTATTTGGGAGTACATGGCACATGCTTCCTTAACCCCGTTTCTCAAACCCAGGCTCCCTTGAAGGGAAGAAAGGAAAGGGTCTCAGGAAGGATGCTTCCTGAACCCTATTTTTCAAACCCAGACTCCCTTGAAAGGAAGAAAGGAAAGGATCTCAGGAATGGAAAGGGGAGCCTTGTAAATTCCCAATTGCCATCAATTGGCCAGATCTTTCCAGATCTTTCAGCTGCCTAGCCGAAAACAGATTTTTCTATTAGGCAATTTTCGGGAGGCTCTCAAAAATGGATCTGGGTATCCAACAAAATTTGGATACCAAAAACAGATTACCCTCCAGCTGATTTGCACAAGCCTGTTGTCCATTACTCAAAACAGCTCTTTCGTGATCTGCTAATAACATAAAATGAGCTAATATTAGAGAAGACTATATAAACTATAAAGACTGTGATTCGAAAATGCTAGGTGGGTTTGTACCTAAGATTACATACATCAGAGCTGCCAAGGAGCAAAGCCCATCTTATCTCCTCCCACTGCACCCCACATTACACCACAAAGTGTCCTTCCAGACCTTCACTTAATTCAGAATAAGGAAGTGGGATTAAAAATCTGGTAATTTAAGGAGAGTCCTCACATTGAACCATTAGTCCCGGGAAAAGGTCTCATGGCATCCAGAAAGGTTTGGTTAATGAGGATTGAAGGGATCCGCAAAAAGTATGGGACATCCACTGGACATTTACTTTTACTTTTTCTTTTTTTCTCTTAATGACTCTCTGAGATGTGTTGCACCTCATAAGCATTTTGTCAATGCTTATGAGCACAAATGGCCTGATACAGATATAACAACATGCACTCAAGCACATTTGTTACTTGTTTTGTTTTATACCCCAACTCTCTTCCTAGATGGAATCCACAGTGTATATTTACACTGGTTGATGAAATTGATTTCTAACTATTATTTTGCTAAGATATGCAGCTAATATTATGCCACTAGAGTTTTCCACTATGTTGGAAATCAGAACTGTAACTAGAATATTTTCATGTCTTCAAGGTTTGTTGCCTGACTCATCAGCCTCTGTATTTCATATACAGTGACTGTCTATTAATGCCACAAGATTTTGGTCTTATGAGATTAAAGTGACAACTCTTGACTACAAATACTAGGATATCATAAATCTTGGTGAAGTATAGTAGCTTCCTGTTTTCTTTTTTACAGCTGACAACATTTTTTTGTATTTGGTGTTGGGTTTTTTTTGGGGGGGGGGGGGGGTTGCAAAGGAAAGGCAATGTCAATGTTTGTATGCACAGGGAGGATAGAATGAGAGGGAATGAGGTCTCCTTCCAGAATCACTTTTCTTTCCAGTTATCCACAAATAAGCCTCACTGACGTAATGGATCTTACTTCTAGATGGAAATGTATACAATTATTCTCTTAATTGATACATACATTCAGAGACAATTGGTTCTCAAGCCTATTTTGTATATCAGAATCCAATTACTTTCTGAGAGGAAGATAATATGGAAAGGTATTATTTATGATCTGCTATTTTTATGTAGCATACTGCTTCATTACATTTACGATTTCCACAATCCTTACAGCAACCCGAACAGTCAGGTAAGCATTATTGTTCCCATTTTACAAACAGGAAATGATGCCATTCCCTATACATTATGGCTTTTTGAGTTCTTGGGGATGCTGATGCAATCCCTCACATCCTAGGCTCTTGTTATATTTCTAACTCATTCATATCTAGTCCTGAGAGTACCTTTCTGACTGGCTCCTCTGATTTTTCCCACATGACACCCATGACAGAGACACACTTTGCATGGATAGGCCAGCAAGTCTTAAAGTTCCCATGGTTGTCACATT
This sequence comes from Anolis apletophallus, assembly GCA_030556195.1. Taxonomy (NCBI): domain Eukaryota; kingdom Metazoa; phylum Chordata; class Lepidosauria; order Squamata; family Anolidae; genus Anolis; species Anolis apletophallus. The sequence continues at coordinate 36,257,000 of JARBWK010000007.1, read as the reverse complement.
TTCTCAGTATTTAGTTATAGACTGAATATGTCATGCACATCACCTTGATATAGATGGGAAAATAAAATTATAATACACAAGTAATTGATAGTAGCACAATAAACACTGATATGGAAATAATGCTATATGGAATTATTCAAGGGGATAGTTTTGATACGCAACCTCAGAATTTGAAAAGGGTCCTCCTTTTGAGTGATTTTTGGGCAGGGTCTGTAGAGGAACTGTTAAATTTCTGATTCACAGTCTTATTGGTGCATTGCACTAGTATGACTCTGTTACAATACTCAGGATATAAAAAGGTCATGAGCACAGCTGCCATGAAGGAAATAAGTCATGTGAGAAATAGACTAATTGGAGTTGGCAGATTCTATCTGCTTTCCTTACTGCAATTACATGACACTGAACAAAATACAACCAGCAGATTAATGTACAAACAGGTTTGGCCCCTTTGGAGATGAGGGGTATTTCCAAGCTCCCATATACCTGATTGCTGAGCCCCATTACTTCTGGATTACCTTCTTCCTTTGATATAGCTTCAAAAGAATCAAGGACCTTCCCAGATAGAACATTCACATCATAATTTTCACATGCACTCAGAAATTCAATTGCCAGCAGAGTAACCCCTGGCACTGTGCTTGGGACCTTGAGACCTAGAGAGTTGCGTACAATGTGACCACTATGCAACCATTCACCCTGAGGTTCATGGACTACATTTACAACTGTGGCTGCATTATATTCCATCTGAGGATGGGTTGAATTCCTGTCCGATCACGCATCCACTACCAAGCTTTCTCCCAACTGCACAATCACCTACCAGCCATTTAACGGTGATCCTATTGAACTAGTAACCCAATCAACCCATTAAACAACCAACTGCACAACAATTGCCCAATTTTGAGCCAGCCACTTCTCCATCAAAACTGCAAAAATGTGATTAATGACAAAGTCATTGATAAAATAAATGAACGTGAGAACAACAGCTCAAAACTCTAAAGCTCTACTTCTTCTGCTCTCTGTCATGTAGCACAATGTCATGGTTTACATCATTTTTTTCCAAAGAAGACTACAAAAAGTATCCCACAGACTGCTAAACTCTGTGTGATGGGATGGGAGCCAGAATTTGTGTATGGAAACACTGTTTTTACAAAAAGTCTTGAAATGCTGAAAGTAATCTTGTAAAGCTCCAAAGTTTTGGGAATGCCAATTCTTGTAAAGATGAAATAATTTCCATTTTCCCCCACATCTATAGCCAGAAACAACTACTTCTGAGGCAAATGTATCTGAGTTTGGAATCTGTGTGTCCAAAATTAATGTAGTATATTTTGTGTTTAGACCAGTCCAGCTGCCTAAATGATAATAGTACAAATATGGTATGCTTTATAGGAGGTTCATTTATTTTATAAGAAAAACAAAACATTGGATGACTGCAAAGGAAAAACAGAAAAACATGACGTAATGCTGTAAGACTTTTTAAACACACACACACAAATCTGTTTTTCAATACAATAACATAACTAAGTGGAGTTATCTGTATTTCTACAGTGAGATCTCAAAAGAAAATGCTAACATCTGATCAAAAATAAAAAGTGTAGTCATATCTCTATGATAGAATTTATGTTGAATGATTTTACTGCTACCAAAGGATACATTAAAATGAGCATTGGAATCACCATGGCCTATTTTGAAATTCACAGCACAGGTTGCTGTGAGGGTGAACACAATTCTCATTAGCAGTATATTTCTTCTGCTCAGTAGCAGAATAAATACCTGCCAAAATCTAAGCATCATATTTTCTACCTATTTTTATTGTTAAGATTAGTTTGGAATGCTGCTTTAGGATGTCTAACTTATAAGTGTTTTTAGAAATCAGGAGAAGGATATGTATGAGGGTTGAATAAAAAGTAATGCCTCCACCTTCGTCACTCCTCAACAGATGGCAGTACTGGTATGTGGCAGGTACTAGACTCCCCTCTACAGTTCCATTTTGGTGGGAAGCCTTAGCATTGAATGGTTGTATTGATAAAGTGCGAAGTATGGAACCCTGCACAGACAGTCGGTCAATGTGAATTAAGCAATGTGCAGTCATTGAATTCTTGACAGCAGAAAGTGTCACCCCAAAGGAGATTCATCAGAAAATGCAAGCTGTTTATGATGATTGTATTGATGTGAGTACTGTGCATCATTGGGCGAGTAAGTTTAAAGTTGTTGAGGTGGGAACGTCTGACTTGTGTGACAAACAAAGAGTTGGACGTCCTGTAACACAACCACCGAGTTTCAGAAGAAAAAGGTTGACAGATCAGGATGATCGTCGTATTACTCAGAGAGAAATTTCAAGCATAATCAGCATTTCACAAGAATGTGTGCATCACATTATTGCTTTGCTTGGCTATCGGAAGATCTGTGCACAATCGGTTGCAGAAACAGTGTCAACTTCTTCCCTGACAGCTTCAGAAAACTTGTTCATCGTTTGGCAGAAATATATCCAATTGTCTGGTGATTATGTGGAAAAGTGAATAGTAGTTAAAGAGCACGTTCTAAGGATTGTTATTGCATTTGCTTTATTAAAATATCCCCATCCAAGCCCAAGTAACGAAGGTGGAGGGATTACTTTTTATTCAACCCTTGTATATGTTTGTTATGTTGTACCTTGTCACTGCAGGTAATAGCTTGTAACCTTACAGAATCTTACAAAGATTCTGAATTCTGAAAGCTATCCAAAACCTGGAGAAAATTCGACCCCCTCTCCAAATTGACACTGTAGAGTTTAGCCACCAATGTGTCATTTTAGACACGCATGCATATCCCCTAAGTAAACACAGTAAAATGATCGATACATAATCTTTTCTCAGAAGGGTCTGCAAGCTCAAATAACTGCTCTGTTCAAAGATTGCAGAGGCATCACATACCCTGGGGCACTAAAGCAAAGTTTTAGACAAATCTTGTGTTGAGGTATTTTTAAACAGTGAATCTTATGTTTAAATGCTCACTATTGGGAAACAGGAAATCCCTGAACCCTTCAAAATAAACATGGAAGCATGGTAGACCCCCATATCCATTTTCATGGCATTGTTGGACCACAGCCAAAATTCAAATAGATCCTATTGGTGGCAATCAAGGGGGGGGGGGCTCTTGAGCTCCTGAGCTCCCCTTCCTGTCATTTTAGGAATTGGCATTGTTATATCCTTCATTAAGACTTGGATAAAAAAGCATCAGAGTTAAGATACCACTCTTTTTGTGATCCTTTCCCTTTTGTCTGTAGAGGAGACCTGGGTTTAATACTTCCTTAAAGCTGATTCTACTTTAGAGGAGACAGGTGCTACAGGTGCTGCAGGCACATGTCTTTCTCCCTGCACACAGCTTTTCAAGGCATTCAAGGCAGCTTTTCAAGGAGGCTACCCACTTCCCAGGAAAGGAAGAGCAATGGCTTGGAAATATCCTACTCAGGGCTTCCTTTTAAAAGCCCTCTTTTATCTTGATTTGCACTGCAGGCCCTGCCTGGAGTGGTGCCTTTTGCCGCCTTGTGTCTTTCTGCTTCAGGCTTCCTTAAAGCTGTTTCTACTTTCTACTCTAGAGGAGAAATAACTAGGTGGTAGTTGTTTTCTGAGAATAAGGCTTTTCTTTTCTTTGCTGGGATTACTATTATTAGTAATTATTATTTTAAGAAGTATTTTCTGAAGCAGAGGTGGGGAGGAGAAAAAGGAGCTAAAAGGGTGACTCTTCAAGTCCCCAAATGCACGCACCCCATCCACCTGTCCCTGCACATTCCCAACTCCTAATTACTCACACTAAATAAAAAGAATCAAGAAAATAAAAGAAAATAAAAAAGATTAAAGAGAGAGGCTAATTCAGAAGCCAAGCCAAAAAATACACTGAAGCCAGGAGACAACTGTGATGCCAAATTGGTGAGGATCAGCTGCCATGTGGTCCTGTTACAGACAGGAAAATGTGATGGCTGGGCCCTTGCCATTATGGCCATTCGGTAGAGCCAAAGAAGCTTGTTTGGCTAAAGTAAAATGGCTAAATTGGATCCATGCACAAGTCTAGCCTCCACTTGCAATCTAAACTGGAACAATTCGGACAGCGCTAGAGTGTCATCAGGTTTAAAAAATTTTACATTCTGTTTTTGTATTATTATTCTCACTGATTAGGTCATAACGAGACAGGTTGAATTTTGATGAACAGAAGGAATTTTATCTTGAAATGTAGATTTTTTTTCTGGATACATTTTACCTGCTCACATTAGTTCCACATAATGCATTTTGGCCTGTTTTGACCAGAGAGAGAGAGAGAGAGAGAGAGAGAGAGAGAGAGAGAGAGAGAGAGAGACCATACCACTTCTTTGTAGTTACTTGCGGAAGAATGTTATACTAAAATGCATCTCCTATATCATTAAGTAACATTTGAGCAATTAGTTATGCAGATGTACATGTTTAATGAGATTCTATTTGTGAAATATAAATGTGAAAAATGTATTTTATACCTGGCGGGCCTTTTCAATAATAGCTCCAACACTTTGGAACTTGTTGCCTGCTGACGTACGCGCCATGCAGAATGTCCTCTCCTTCTGAAAAGCGGTGAAGACCTTGCTCTTTCAGCAAGCGTTTGGAGTAGGATGAACTGCAGGTCTCATTATATGTTGCCTCATATGCCCATCTGTCTTACTGTATATTACCTTGTTCAGCATATGGCTTTTGTGTTTTTATAGTACTTTTAGATATGTTTTAACCTCGTTTTAATCATCATTTATACTTGATTGTTATGTATATGCTGTGAGCCGCCCCGAGCCTTCCGGGAAGGGTGGCAAATCAAGTGCGAATAAATAAATAAATAAATAATTGTGTTGGTAGTCCTGGCCAGTGAAGACCCAAAAATTTGATTGCTAAACAGCAAATCAACATTGGATCAAATTTCATTGGTACAGTGTATATCCTTTAGTTTAAACTATTAGAAAGATTCAGGAACATGAGGGTGAATAAAATGAAAATAGACCTATTTAGTTATATAACAGTTTATCATAACATAACTGTTATATAACCACAGTAACCTGTTTGGCAAGAGAGAGAAGTGAATATCTAAAAATATTCACACACATACATAAAATAAGATTATATTATTGATTATGCCAGAAACTAATGCATTTAGCCATGCTTACAGATTTAGCCATGCTTACACTCCTACTGAAATCAATGAGAGTTTTAGAGATGACTACATATTTCACTGATTAGAGTGGATGAGAGGGTGATCTGGCTGTGAAAGTAGTCGAAGCATGGATCTATTGATTCAAATGGATCTATTTTAGCATTTCATTACATATAGAGTATGTTGTATGATACTTTTCATCCAGTAATCACAAAGTGATATACATCTCCTTCCCCCACTAACCACCATATCCAGTGGGACCAGCTCAGAGAGAATGATAAAATCAAAGACAGATAGTGATTTTTTTTCTTTAGTAGACATTTGCAGGTCTTTCCATCTTCAAGTCTATTATTTTAATTGCAATCCTACACCACCCTGCAGTGTGGATCTAAATCATCATGAATATCCCTTTCCTTGAAGAATACAAATGTTTACTGATATAAGATTGCATTAGTCAGTTTCAAGTCTTCCTGCTTATAGACAGATTTGAAACATACAATTTAAGGACCTCATCATACTTAACTAAATCAGCATTCTAGGACACTTCCACGCAGGCATGTAGCCAGGGGCTTGGGGCTTCAGCCCCCAAATTTTCAGGGTGGTCCGCAATAAGGCCTTACTGGTATATTATTTAAAGTGCTATGTGTATTTATATCATGATCTGATCACCATGCTCAGTATATCCCATATGCATGGGGGTATTGGGATAACAATACAAAAGGTTTGCTAGGGTAGACCCTCTCTCACTCAGATTCAGCCCCCCACCCCCTGAATCAAAATCTTGGCTATGGCCCTGCTTCCACGTCATCTTCAGAATGGAGCCCCACACTGGACAGCACATGACATTGTGTGACTTCTGGCCGAAGCTCTGCCTCCAACTGGGGTAGAAGCATTGTTGAGTGCTTGCCCCAGAAAACAGGAGGCTTCCCTCCTTGTGAAGGAGATGTTTTCCCTGTGTGATAAGGAAAGGGTCGCCGAGAGGGAGCTGCACACAGGGCATCCCACTTTCCCTCTCTTTTGTTGTGGAAGCCAGGTGAAACTAGATGCTTTGCCTGGTCTTTCTGATGAGGCCTCAAGTCTGTCTTGTGACTTAAATATATGAATGACACTTTTATTAGTAAAGGAAAGAAAACTGCATAATTAGCTATATAAAAGCCAAATATCAATATTTCATCACTATCTTGCAAAGTGTTTGGCATTCTACTTTCCTTAGGAATGGGGAACACACAAAGTGGTAACATAAAGAGGAGACAAAAGTTCAAAAGTATTCAATTATGCAGAGGTCTTGGCATCCACAACTCCCAGTGCAAGATTTAGCTGCAACTAAAAACACCAGTGAAGTGTGTAAATGGATACTGTCTGGACCCATGTCAAATTTACTGATGATGTTGTACAATGTTTTTAAATGATTTTGTTGTGAATTGTATTTTTATGGGCCTTTTTAGTCATCAACGTGCTTGTAAAAAGCGTGGGATGAGTCCTTCCTAAGAATCTTCATTCGCGAAGTAATGCCAGAGAGAGATTTTTATGGTATTTATGTTGTTAGCATCTTTTGATCCTTATGTAAGACCGCTCTGAGTCCCCTTGTGGGGAGAAAAGTGGGATAAAAATATACGAAATAATAAAATAAATAGCCTATTCATATTTCTTTATCCCACTCCAGTTGCTTTCTATGGGCTGAAAGAGTTATAGGACCTTTTCATATGGGGTTGATTTTGGCTGGGATGGGAGGTGTTTTTTTTAGTTCAGCCACAGAGCCTGATGGATCCCATCATATTCCAGAAAAGTACTTCATGTGGCTCCATGGCTGAACTATAAAAAGCCCTGCTGCCACACACAAAAAATGCCATTGGCAGGCAACGGGAGACTCCCCGTCTTTCCTTAGGAAAAGATGTGCTGAGCCGGCTTAAACATAATTCCCCCATGTGATGAGGTAGCACAAAGGTAGGACAATGTGGAGGGCAGGGCAACAAATCCCCATGCCCTCTGTGCAGTCGGGTGCCATTTGGATGCAGCAATATTTGCTAATTATGGTGGCGTGTGTGACAAGGTCCATAGAGAACATGACATTTATTAGGCATGAGAAAAAAGTTATGAAAATTGAAAGAAATCGGAAGGGATTCGTATGTATGGGACTTTCAAGTTTATACGCATCGCAGGGCCAATCCCGGAAGTGGACTTTCTTTTCTGCACTCCCTGGGCCCAAATTTTCATTAGATTTCTAAATGTTTCGGAAGGCTCCGTATTATCCCCTCCAAAATAGCTTCCCAGACATTACTCACAGTCAGATGGGGCCTTTCCATGCTCGAGGCCTACTTTAACTGAAAGGCCTTTCCTCCAGGAAGTGGAAAAGGAGCTGGACCATAGAGAGATCCAGAGCGGCAGTCCTAGAGCGGCTGGAGGACTCATCAAAAAAGCGGTTTAAACTGCAGGGAAAGGAGCCTAGATAGGAGGGCAGGTGAGAAGGACATGAGGAAGGCTGAAACAATGGCAGAAGGGCGTGAAAACAGCCCGGAGAGGAGCAAGAAAAGTGCAGAATCAAGGAAAAGCCATAGAGTTCAAACCTCCTAGAGAGCTATGGGAAACTGAATGGGGGGAAAGCTGCAGTCAGAAGAGCTCTGGAGAAGGTAGGCAACTATTTTATAATTAATAATAAATATATTAATAATATTTACTCCTTCTAATTTCCTGGAAGAAGGGCCCTGGGCATTTAATTCTAATAAAAATAATAATATATTAATAATATTTACGCCTTCTAATTTCCTGGAAGAAGGGCCCTGGGCATTTAATTCTAATAATAATAATAATAATAATATATTAATAATATTTACTCCTTCTAATTTCCTGGAAGAAGGGCCCTGGGCATTTAATTCTAATAAAAATAATAATATATTAATAATATTTACTCCTTCTAATTTCCTGGAAGAAGGGCCCTGGGCATTTAATTCTAATAAAAATAATAATATATTAATAATATTTACTCCTTCTAATTTCCTGGAAGAAGGGCCCTGGGCATTTAATTCTAATAAAAATAATAATATATTAATAATATTTACTCCTTCTAATTTCCTGGAAGAAGGGCCCTGGGCATTTAATTCTAATAAATGCTCTGGAGAAGCAAGCCTTGACCAGAGGTGGGCAACTATTTTATTTAATAATAATAATAATAATAATAATAATATATAGTGCATGATATGTCCCTGCAAAGAAACCCTGGCTTTTTATAATAATAATAATAATAATAATAATAATAATAATAATAATAATATATTAATGCATTATATCTCTCTGCAAGGAAACCAAGGGAAATGTTGCCCCCTTGATTTGCCTGTGCTTAAAACAGTGTCAGTCCTGTTTCCCTGCTTTGCCTACTTTAGAACTAATTAAGAATTCCATTGCTAATTACGTTACACTTTAGAACCTTTTGGAAAATTTTTTGTAAGTCTTTCTATTACTAATCAAGCCCCCACATTTTATTTTAGAATCGCTGTTTTTGGGTTCTAAACCATGCCTGACATTTATGGCTATTTCAGATGTCACACAGAGTATCAACCCTAGACTAGATAGACCCAGAAACCTCAATTCATTGACAAAGATGAACAATCTTCTAAAAGTCATTTTCTCTTTCCATTTCTTTTTCAACTAAACTGTTCTCAGTAGATTCTTGTAAAAAGAAGGACTAGGAATACTGTTCATCAACTGTGAAGAAAACTGGGATACGAAATAAAGTTTACATACTTCACAAATCTTTGTTTTATTATGCTAATGTCTGAATGGTTAATAGCCATTATATGAGGTCTTTTAAAAAGTCAAGTTCTTTCTGATGCAAATAAGAGACTGGGAAAATGATTTTTAAAATAAAAAATTACATTGAAAACTTTCATTTTTGCCATCCAAATTCAATATAGGTAGTTATTCTTAGCATGGAGAAAACTATTATGTACCTAATGTATGTCAAAACTAAATAATCTCTACAAAAAAGTGCTGGCAAAGCTAAATCAATATTCATGTGTGTGAGTATGCCTTCAGTCAACTGTTGGTCTATGATAACCCCATTACTTCTGTGAGGTTTTCTTAGGTAATGAATACTCAGAGGTGGTTTTGCTAGTTTAATCACATGAAATGTAGCCTACAGTATCTGGTAGTTGTTGACAATCTCCCATCTGAGTACTAATCAAGACTGGTTCTGCTTAGTTTCCAAGATCAGACAGAATCTGGTGCCTTTTAATGCATAGACAAAAATCCAAGTAACTCCAAAGTATCTGAGTACTTTGAGTGAATAAATCCATCATTTATGGATTTTCTTCTACTGAGTAGTTTTTAATCTCATTTTGTCCATTCTGTCTATGAAGAAATTTGCTAAATTTGGGTAGATTATTAATTAACCTATTAATGAACTCTCAAGCACGGAGCAAGCTAAAATTATACTCTAATTATGGGAAAAATAATCAGAAGGAGTTCTAGGAGATATCTTCAGGGACTGGTCCCATTTGAAATGTTAACTTTAGGGGGTTCTCTCTTTTTAAAACAGATGTTGACATCCTTTTAATAATATATGCAGTGCCTATGTTATGTTATGCATGCACGATGAATTATTTGCACTTGTGAAACAAACATAGATTGGGATTTATTTAAGCAGTAGACATGAGTATGTGTATGTACACTCACAGTCTTTCCATATCTCTCTCCATACACTCTGACCCATCCCTACACAAATGTGTGTGCTTTAATCTTTAAATTCCCACTGATCATGGACTTCAATACAGCATATATATAACCAACTAGTCTGCAAGGATGTTTTGACTATATGATTCTCGAATATTATCTTGAAGCTCCAGTGTGATCTAATGGTTTGAGATTTGGATTGTGACCTTGAAGACCAGGGTTAAAATCCCCCTCAGCCATAGAAATCCAGGTGACGTTAGGTAAGGAATATTCTTAGCCTCAGAGGATGGTATAGGAACACTCTTTCTGAATAAATCTCGCCAAGGAAACTTTGAGATAGAATTGACTTAAGATCTGCCATAAATCAGAAACAATTTGAAAGCATACAACAACAACAGCACAATAGCAGCAGAAGCTTATAATTCTTCATGGCAAATGTCTTTTGAAAGCCCTTTAAAAACTTTTGGAGCAGTTTTCTAGATCCTACCATGAATTGCATTTCATTTCTTTTACTGGAAGCAAATTGATAGCATCCTACAACAGCTTTTTGAATAATTCTGGAGTGGGAGGAGAGACTTATACTGTGTTTGCCATCATCCTGTTAGCTTTAAATATGACTATCTTATCTCCTCTATCCTCTTTGTCTATTTTATCCATTTGTTTAGAATTATTTTGCATGTGTGACAACATTCTTAGTTTTGTAATTTTTGCCCAACAGTGAGACAGAAAATAACCATTGGTGACCTCAATTACATACAAGATTTCTGGAGGCTTATTCGTCTGTGCTTAAAGATTTGTTCAGTAATAACTGTGCATATATTTATGGCATATTCTCTTTTTCTTCCCCCTCCCTCTCTTGTTTCCCTTAAGCTACACACTGACCAAGATCAAGGAGAAGGAAATTTAAAATACATATTAACAGGAGATGGGGCTGGCAGCCTATTTGTTATAGATGAAAATACAGGTGATATCCATGCAGCAAAAAGGCTGGACAGAGAAGAAAAGTCCCTGTATGTGCTCCGTGCAAAGGCTATAGACCGAAAGACTGGTAGACAAGTGGAGCCAGAATCAGAATTCATCATTAAAATCCATGATATCAATGACAATGAACCTAAATTTACCAAGGACATATATACTGCCAATGTTCCTGAAAAGTCCGTAGTTGGTAAGTATAATTTATAACAACATAAAACTTATAATATATATATTTTTTAAAAGATTGAAGGTTACATGACTTCTCAATAGCACCCAAGAGACAATTTGTGGTATTTAAGTAGTCATTAAATGTATGTAAATATCTTCCAGCTCCTGTTTGTCATCAGTAACTGTCTTTTTCCACCCCATTGATTACCATATGGCTTGCACAAACCAATCTCACACAAAAGCATATTGTAGGCTGCCAGATTGTTCCAACAACTTTGCTTAATACAAAAATATTGAAAGCAATGCTTAACAAGGTCACATAGTCTGCCCAACACATTCACTGTGGTTACAAGTGCAGGACCCCTACAAAAGTAGAAAAATGGCAAATAAAAAAACTGCTTTTTAAAATTTGAGAGAATGTTCCTCTATGAATATCTAGATTTTCTTGCATCTCCCTCTGGCACATTTCCACCTGAAGCTGGTCATAAAATCATGCCAGATGATCTGAAAATTCTGAGGAACATTGTAATCAATTCCATGAATAATCAAATCCACAAAAGTCAAACCCACAAACTCACAGAGGGTGACTGTACATCTGCATGTCCAATGGTGGAGATCTATTTGGCAACTTCATATTTTTTCAACCAAAGTGCTGTGGTAGGAGGATGTGAGGGTTTGTTTCTCTCCTCTAGGAAACTAATTTCAAATGTGAATATGGAATGTGTGGCACATGAGTCACAAAAAGCAGCGGTAACCGTTTTGAGACCTCCAAAGGCTTTCCATATCTTTGTGTGTTTGATATGTGCAGTTATATATACTCAGAATCTTTTAGGCAGAAAGGCCACTTTTTGTCATATTTTTGCTTTCCTGACCCATTTTAGGTTTAGGAGAAGCTTGAAAACCAGCCAACCGATCAACAAAAATACCTGGAAATAAACAGAAAAATAACTGTCCTCAGTCTAAAATAACTAGGAAAGATGCCACCCCCTCTCTTAGCAGATATAGGGCATTTTGAGCTTAAAGTGAGAAAAATCAGCGGTGGGAACATAATGCAAGCAATCCTTTAATGTCTGGTGAGGACCTTTGCTCACCCTAAACTGAAACAGTCTAATCTCAAGGTTGTTTTATACAAATACTCTAGATTTATATTTTCATTATTTGTCCTTCTGGAGACAAGATTGTTATCTAGAAAAATAGCAGAATGTCAGCTTTTGTTTATGTGGCTGTACACCAGAATTGTACAAGTGTGAACCTCAGATGTTATTGGACTTCAACTGGTAATCTGTTCTCGGAGTCCACCCCCCCCCCCATAAAGGACATTTTCCCTGTAAAGGATGCTATTTTGAGTATCCCCCCCAGAGTTTAAACATTTTAACATTTTATATATGTGCTTGTAGCCCGCCCTGTCTTTGTGGTTTTAGATAGTTGTATATTGTTTTTATTTATATGTATGTATCTGTTTATTGTGTTCATTAATGGAGTTTTGATTTTATTTTATTGTAATTTGTTGTTTGGGCTTAGCCTCGTGTGAACCACCCCGAGTCCCCATTGGGGAGATGGGGCGGGGTATAAATAAAGATGATGATGATGATGATTATTATCTTTAGCCAGCATGCCCAATGGAAAAGTACTCTCAGATCTACAGTTCAGACATATTTGAGGGGCTATAGATATCTGCTGTAGACAAATACTCTGTGCAAATCTGATGTTCCTATTCTCCAAGTCATAATACATCCCCAGACTCTAAAGCACTCAGTCCTCATTTGCCCCTCCCACTTTTATGTAGAATACAAATTGTGAATCACCTTTCTCAGAGAAAACTGCTAAAATTATTCATTGTTTCCTTTAAGAGCAAAATAGATTAAGAAATATACCCTTAGATAATACTAGTTTATACAATTTTACTCCCACTTGCTTCCTTCATTTATTATATGAATCTATGAATTAGTGCAGGACTGTCCAACTTCTACCGGCCCAAGGGCCGGAATTCTGGTCACTGATCACCTGGGGAGCCAAAGGGTCTGCCTCTGTCCCTGGTTCTGCCCCTCCCCACCCTGGCTCCACCCCTCCCCGCTCTGCCCCTACCCTACCCTACCCTGGCTCTGCCCCTACCCACCCCCAGCCCCGCCCCAGCCCTACCTCTTCCTCCGGGCCAGCGCAAGGAGGAGGAGGAAGGAAAGCCCCACCCCCGGAGCCGATGCCGTGGCTGCTCCCTCTCTCCTAAAGCTGTGACATGCCGGCTTCCTCAGAAGTGGCCAAAATCGCCCTTCTGAGGCTCCCCCACGGCTCGTCCCAGGACGCGGCGCCCCTTCACGCCGCCTATTGCTCCTTCTCGGTCCCCCTCCCTTCCTTCACTTCAGGAGCAGTGGGTGGCGTGAAGGGCGTTGCGTCACAGCCAGGCCTCTGACGCGCCACCCTTCGCGCTGCCTATTGCTCCTTCTTGGCGGTTCCCCCTCCCTTCCTTCACTTCAGTGAAGGAAGGAAGGGAGGGGTAACCGCCGAGAAGGAGCAGTAGGCGGTGCGAAGGGCAGCACGTCACAGCCAGGCCTCTGACGCGCCGCCCTTCGCGCCGCCTCCTGCTCCTTCTCGCGGTTCCCCATCCCTTCCTTCACTGATCACCTGAAGTGAAGGAAGGAAGGAAGGGGAACCGCCGAGAAAAAGGGAGTAGGCGGCGCGAAGGGCAGCGTCACAGCCAGGCCTCTGACGCGCCGCCCTTCGTGCCGCCCCCATTTGTGCCGATTTCTTGCAGGAGGGTAGGCGGGCTGCATCCAGGGGCTGGTGGGCGGTGTGCGCACATGGGCCGCCTGTTCTACAGGCCCGAATTAGTGTATGAGTAAAGCCATTTTTGCTCTCTTCCAGTTAGGAAGCATTCTTGCCATTGTAACATAACTGTATTTATAGATTATAGAAAGAAAGAAGGAAGGAAGGTACTAATGTATCTCAGGCCCGGATTACCCATAAGTCCACCCTAGGCCATGCCCTAGGGCGGCAGCCTAATGGGGGCGCTGATCCGGACCCCCCCAAAGTTTTAAAAATTCAAAAAAATTCAAAAAAAAGTGTGCATGCGTGGGGTGGCGGAAGCGCCACCCACAGCCGCCCAACGCCCCCCTTTTCTCTGCTCCCCTCCTCCCTCCCTCCCCAGGCAATGGAGGGACCCCTGCCACGCATGCACGCACGGCGGGAGGGCTGCCCTCTTCTTGATTGAAGGAAGGAGGGCAGGGCGCAGAGGAGAAAGAGGTGCCTCCCACTGCGTGCGCATGTGCGACAGGGGTCCCTCCACCTCTTTCTCCTCCTTGCCCCGCCCTCCCTTGATTGAAGGAAGGAGGGCAGGGAACAGAGGAGAAAGAGGCGTCTTCCCGTCGTGTGCGCATGTGCGGTAGCAGTCCCTCCACCTCTTTCTCCTCCTCACCCCGCCCTCCTACCTTCAGTCAAGGAAGGAGGGCGGGGCACAGAGGAGAAAGAGGTGCCCTCCCGCCACACGCGCATGCACGGCAGGGGTCCCTCCACCTCTTTCTACTCCTCGCCCCGCCCTCCTTCCTTGACTGAAGGTAGGATGGCGGGGTGCAAAGGAGGAAGTTGGCGTAGGGCGCCAAACGTCCTTAGTCCGGGCCTGATGTATCTGCAGAAAGCCATATATTTACAGTAAATAATGATATGAAAATGCATGAGAAAAATGTGAATTCTATACTTTGTAGTAACAAACCATGTTTTGAGTTCATCAAAGCAAATGAGGGTTTATGGTAATATTTAAAGACAATCCACAATTGAAACTCCACTGAAGGCCTTTTTTAGATGTGATGTGCTAGTGGTTTAAACTCATGCAAAAATTCAGTATTTTTATTGTTCAGGGTTTATAGTCATGCTCAGTGTTCCACATTTCCCCAACCACAAGTTTCAAGGAGCTATATGCTTCATGAGGCTGATCCAGATCAATCTGGGACATGGTCATCTTTATACAGCCATGTTTTGGGTTAACTTAAGTTGGAAGTAAGCCTGAATCTTTGCTCAGGACTTGGGTTTTCCATTGACTAATAGGCTGTCAAGACATTTTGACTGGTGCCCCTCTCCATGTCATGGTAATCCCCCAGCCACAACATATCATCTACAAAAGCTTTGGCTTTCTTTGAAGAGTGCTAGTGCCTCACCAAACTACAACTCCCAGGATCCCATAGCATCGAGCCACAACAATTAAAGTGATATCAAACTGCATTAATTCTAAATTGTATACGCATCCTCAATGAAGGAAGCCACAACCCTGAGTTTGCAAAACCTAAACAAGAATGTTAATTATTAGAACTATTGAATATCTCTCACTCATAAAGTCAGCATATGTCAAAGACATCTTGAAGGAAATTAACATAAATTAAAAAGTATGTCTATGTAATCAGGTTTTTTAAAATATTTGTCAAGATGTAGTTAAATCTATTTGATTGATTGACTACTGTATATGAGATTAACAATAGGCTTTAGTGTCTTATCTATAGACAGGGAGGAAATGCCAGAGTAAAACTGATCCAAAATCATGCTCTGTACTAATTAAACTATTTCCCTGCATGTCTAAGTCTTCTGAGAAAAGAAAGGCCAGGCTGAAAGTCTCTTCAAAGCAAACACAACATTGTTGGATAGTTTCAGAGAATCACAACCCATTACATGTGTAATATTCAGATGTCAGTGCAGCGACTGGCATGGTAATTGGGCAATAGTTTAGAGGCAGCACTAACATAAGAACAGGCAACCACCTCAGTCAGATGAAATAGCATAAATGTACTGCTTGCATATCATAGCTGTTAATTTAGTTGTCTGATAATGCTATACAGTGTTTTGGGTGGGTGGAAGATGACATTTGCTGCTCTTCCTCAGGCAAGAAAATTTCTGGTTCGAACCCTGAATAAGTATACATAGCAAGTTCTTTTCAATATGACAGTAATGTGTAGACTGTTTACAAAAGTCATATTTGGCATAGTCTGTCTTACACACACAATTTGAAATATAGTAACTATTTCTGGTAGTATTTTGAAATAATATATGCTGAGAAGCTATGTAACTATAAGAGACATGCACTTTTAACTATGCACAAAGTCAGCTTGGTAGGCGTATCTCAGTTTGACACCTTAAATTAATGTCCATTGAAATGTTTAAGTATGGAATAGACAAAAGTCTGTTTCAAATTTGAAAGGTGGAATGGCAATTTAAGCCGTCACAATTGAATTAAGTGGCAATGCTTTCTTAAATGTAATTCAAATAGTGTAAAACACTTAAGGCTCTTCCACACAGTCCAACAGCGTAGCTGTACTGAAGTTTGTTTACCATGACTGTACACGGGCTCAGTTTCCCATCCAACCACCTACCCTGGAATCCCAATTTCTGCCCCCTAAAATGAAAGAATTCCTCTCTCACCCCCCCCCCCAAACACACACACACACACCACCACCACCACCACCACTATTACTGCGTGATCGTGGGTTCCTGATTCTTTGTCATTTGGCAAGCAAAGATGTTTTAGGAAAGCAAGCTCCCTCTTCTCTGCCGGGGCTCCATTTCTTCCTGAAGAATGGCAAATCAGGAAGTCAAGAGCAGGTAGCACCAATAAATGAAAAAAAGGAAAAAAAATTAGGGTTTTTTTGTTGTTGTTTTGGTGCTGGGGAAAAGGAAGGCACTATTATCCCACATGAGATGGCTATGGGGACACAATCCTAGGATGGCAGTTGTAACTGCTTAACACTGGGAAAGGACTGGATCTTGCAACAAGATTCAGACCCTTCCTGATGTTTTTTTTAATCCCGACATCAAGCAAGACTAAATAGATTACCTTAGGTTCAATTGCATTAGCCGGAGTGTGTGGTATGGATGTATCAGGCTAATTTGATCACTTCATCACATTATATAGCAGTGTAGGTGGGGTTTTAGATATGATAACCTTTCAAAATGCCTTTTGAGAACTACTTTACTTTTAAGTATACTGGAGAAAAAAACCTTGTATGCTTCAAGATGAGTTCAGTATCTTTTAAGGGTCAAATGCTGGCACACAACTGCCTAAGTTCTAGGAATATTTCTTTTTAAAGCTTGGCAGGCTTTTAATTTTATAACCCGAGGAATGCCTCTTGCAGTTCAAGAGATGAAAATTATATATAATCTAGGCAGTAATAGTTTTCCTCGGGCATGTCCTTGAGTAGAATAGGCTAAGGAATGGCCTTGTGAATAGTGTTGGGCTCAAATCCTTATCATCATAACTAACTATCTAGCCAACATGCAATGATGATTAACAGCAGACAATAGGAACATGAGGAAACGTATATCAACATTATACTAAGGACATATATTACTAATGATCAGACATCAAAACATAAGGAATCTGGAAGTCAGCTCCTAAGAAATGGTACTGGCTTCAGTGACCATTTAACATATAAACAAATATATGTGTAGCAGGTTGTTGGCAACCCTTCTTTGTCTGATATATTTGATACATGTTTCTAAATGCACATTTCCTTTGTTTGATGTCACAATTCTGTCAACGTATGTAAGAAATACAACCATTCTTTTTTAATGTACTAGATTGGATTTAGAGACTATGAAGTCTTCTCATAATAATGAGTGCTACTAAAAAATCCAAGCATAAACAATAAAGGGAGACTTGAAAAATGGGAGACATGACAAAAGACCAAATATTGTCACTATCCTTCTCAAGAGCTTGCCATTTCTAAAACAGTAGAGCCAACGTGGTGTCAATATTATAACAGAAATTTCCAAATAATATTTCTGTACTGGTTGTGTTTAAGCAGCTAGCCAGCATGGATCTATTAAAAATAAGTTATGCTAGACCAAACATATCTCCATTTTCAGATAGAGGTACTAGTTTAAAAGATAAATAGATAAAACATAGTGAATGCAGCATGTTTTCATTTTAGTTAAGCATCTGATATGTTCTGTTATGTAATTCTTATTGACAAAATGATAAAATGTGAGCTGGACAATATTGCTGCAGGTGGATCAACAGATTTTTGAGCAGCTATACACCATCAATGGTTTTGTGTCAATTTAGACAGAGTTCTCAAGGGCAGTCCTAGCCTCTGTGCTATTTATCCTTTTTAAGGAAATAAATTACTTTAAAAACCCAAGGGGTTGTCTATCAAATCTGTAAGTGACATGAAGTTAGAAAAGACAGTTTTTACCATTGATGATTTAGCATACACTTGAAGAAAAATTTTCAGCATGGAAACAAAAACTTGAACACACAATTCTAAACAGATAGATACAACATTTTGCATTTTGTTGAAGATAATCAAATACATACAGGATGGGAAACAGCTGCGGGACAGCCGATGTGTTTGTAGCATAGTATGGAGATAGGTATTTTAAACCCTGCTGTTCTGTTAGGAAAAACTTACACTTGTTATGTTCGGGTCATTTTTGACCCGGATGTTATTTTGAGCCACTGAAAAGTTCTTTTTGAATACTTGTTGCATTATTATACTGTGTGTGATCATAGTTGTTCATTATCAAAGAAAAATTGAATAAAAAAACTTTATTTTTTTAAATTTTGTGTTGATTAATGTAAAAAGCCTAATTTGCATGTTACACCAAAGTAACAAACTTGTGCATGAATAATCAGCTTTTATATCTTTTACAACATCAACAACAACTTCAGGTAACTATTAGTACAACTAACTTAAAACTAAAATAAATTTTAACAGTATAAAATTTTTTTGAAAAAAATAATAAAAAAAAATAATCAGAAAAAAATTTAAAAAAATCAGTTTCCCCCCAAAAAATCAGTTTTCCACACCCCTTTCCCATCTAAATCTGTAGCACCCATGGGTCCGCCCGGGCCACGGGGGAGGGGTAATGCACCGGGGGTCCCGTTGGCATTGGGACCCGGGGAAGGAGCGGACCAGGTGGAGATGGGAGGCAGTGAAGCAGATAGCGGAGATAGTTATGAATTCCCAAATGGCCGAGGTTCCCAGGAGCTGGCCGAGCAGCAGATGGAGGCTAGCGGATGGGAAACTTCGGGGGAGGCTTCTCAGGAGATAGCGATACTAGGCTGGAAGAGCGGGGCCGTTCTCATAACAGGCGCAGACATAGAGGAGGGCAGGAGGAGCTGGCATCTGTCCCAGACCGTCACCGTTCGGAAAGTAGAGACTGGAGGCGCCGGGCCCTAGATCGTCGGGGTCCTGCCGAGGGATTAAGTACGGCCCGCGGGGAACTGATCCTCGTTCTCCGCCACGCCTATACTGAATAGGCGCTGGCGGAGTGGGACCACAAGTTAACAGTGGTCATCAAGTCTTGCCTTGCCTTTGCCTTGTTTCCTGAGCCGCAGTGATTTGGCGGTGCCTTGCCCTGGTTCCTGATTCGCATGGGATTGCGAAACCTTGTCCTGTTTCTGATCCGCATTGGCTCTGCGGAGCCCTGCCTCGCCTCAAGCCATTTGCTAATACTTTGGACTATTGACTTTATACTTTTGAACACTTGCATTTATTGGACTATATACCTTTTGGATTGTTTTTATACTCAATAAAGTAGTTAGCCTTTGCTACGCCTCCGTGTGTTAAAGGCAGTTCTAAGTCGGGCGTTTGTGACAGTTGGTCGGAGAACCCTCGAACCTTCGCACCACGGGACGTACCAGGAACCGCAGGCAGCGCACCCAGGCTCCCATCGTCCCCACTGCTGCCATGGCTAATCTGACCGATGCCCAGACGAAGTTCGCCAAACGATCGACCCAGGTGGTTTTTGTTTTCAATCTGCTGGACGGGTCGGTAACGTGGCCACCGCATGATCCGCGCAGTCCCCCCATACCAACACGCTGCAGGCTTTCCTGGATGCGATCAGGGAAACATGGGGGCCCTGAATGAGGAACTGGCTGAGAGGGATCTGGCCTGGCTGACATGTAAGGATATCTCCCTGTCCCAGCATCTCCTTGCTGAGTTCTGGCTTCCCAGAGGCAGTGGGGTCTGCCGTTGTGTATCACTACATTGCGACTGCCGTCGAACTGCAACAGGAGATGATAAAAACACCATGCCCGCGGATCTGAGGCTGCCATCACCTTGAGCCTTCGGATGGAAGCGGACTGCAGACCAGAGGCGGTGGGACAAGGGCGTGCTGGAGAAACCAGTGGCGCTGAAGGAAGGGGCTGGATACTAACCCCGCAATTGCTAGTGCCGGGCAGGCCCGGATGACCGGAGCCCATGCAGTTGGG